>OX463850.1:31182742-31537742 GCA_949825065.1 Odontocerum albicorne
TAATCAGGATAAGTTATAAAGCAGTGGAGATTCGATAAATTCCTAATCAACAGCATAAATTTTAAAGAAATTAATCTTCATTAGAAATGTAAATAGTTTTATTAAATGTTTATTTTTATAATGTAAATAGTTTTATTAAATGTTTATCGCGCTAAATTCGAGACCGCATTTTATTCAGGCTAATACGATATAAGACAATATCCTCCATGGAAGTGTCGGTGAATTGAAAATGTTTAGCAACATTGATCGAAATATCAATTGTGCAGTGCAAGGAAAGCAGTCGAAACTTTTTCTCTTAAGATTGGATTACACTACTAGTGACATCTTTTAAAAAATAATATTAACTTTTTCTCAATGATTTATCGATGGCAACCCGTAACAAAGGTTCAGATCTCAACTTACTTTACATTTTCATAAAAAAAATCGACTATTTTCATATGGAAAATCAAATTTATTTATCTTTTAAATGTCTTGGTTCATATTATACTTTTTTTTTTATAGATCATGTATATTGAATGTAAAATTGGTGTTAACACATTGACTGCTGAATCATTTCTTTCAAAATCACACCAAACTGAAAAATTTACTCATATTTAGGATTCTTAAATAGTAAAAAAATTATGACAGGCATAATTCATTGTTATACATATTTTATATACTCAAAAAAATTATTAGTACTGTCAGGCTAATCCATGCTCACATGTTTTTGTATCCACCCCAAAAAATAAGGAATATTGGGACATTTTGAGCATGCATCAAAAGTTTATATACACACCTTGAGGCGTTCTAAGCACTGCATATATAGTATGGCTATGAGAAAGAAGCATTGTTATAACTACTTTTAAATCAACAGCTCAAACAGGCAAAAAGAAAGGGGTTCAGGTCCGGACACAGGAATTGAAAAAAAATCAGGTGATTGAAATACACCCGATTCTCTTTTTGCATGGTTTACAAATAACACGGTCCAAGAAAACGGACCAATTATTTCTTACTGATTTTTTTGCTTTGAACAGTTGAAAAAAAATTAAGAATAAAAATATATTTATACAAATAAATTGCATTGCACGAACACCTATAATGCGCTTATGTTGTCACTGGATGTCTCCCAGACATACGGGGCGCCACTAGCAGTCGTCAACATCAAGTCTTTCACAAAGGACGTTCTACATGGCATCATCCGCTGCTAAAATATTTTTTTTGTATTTCGGGATGGTGATGTGATAATTCTAAAATGTTGATTAATACGTCACAACTAAGAAAAATAAAAGAACGACAATTTCTTTAGAGACCAAGATGGATATTTTAGATTGTCTTCAAAAGGGGAAAGTGCACCGTCTTTAGGCAGAGTTTTTGTTCTGAACGAATCTACAATAAGAACGATTAAAAGAAATGGTGCTGCTATTAGATCTGTAGCTTCTGGAACAAAATTAACTGCCAAGTCGTCATCATACATAAGAGATATTATTCAAGAAAAAATGGAGTAGGCTTTAATAATATGGATAGAAAATAACCAAAAAAGGATACCAGTAGATAGATGGTAAAACCACCAGATGGTATTACGATTTTACAAGAAGATTAATGAACTGGAGTCGTCAAGTGTGTCGCTTCTGTTTGGTCATAAAAAGATGGATGAATTTGCGGCAAGTACGGTATAACTAACAAAATTCCTCGGAAGACATACACTGCGTAATATAAAAATGAGAGGTGAAATTTCATCTGCAGATAAGACTGGTGCTGAAGAATTTCTTCCAAAACTAGTCAAAATAATTGAAGACGGTGGTTATACCTCAGGCCAAGTTTTCAACGCAGATGAAACTGGTATTTTTTGGAAGAAAGTGCTAAGCAGAACCTATTTAGCAAAATCAGAGAAGCTATCCACCCTAAATGCATGCTGGAGACCACTTTGGCCAGAATGTGCAAAGCCCAAAAATCTTGTATCCATAAATACGACCGAATTACATTCTGATATCATCACCGTCACATACAATTGGCACAGAAGGCTTTGAAGAATCAATAATAGAAGATATTGCAGAATTGACAACTGATGAAGTATGCAATGAAGAACAATTTCTAGAGATTGTTTCAGAGAATGTAGATGATTCAATGTTAGATGATGGAGTGGTTCCACTAACTGCAAGTTCAATTCTAGATTGCCTCCAACTAGCCAATAAACTAGGAAATCATTTTCTAACAAATGATAACAATGTCCAACTAATTCCAACTTGATTTGAAAATGATTATGGCACATTATCAAAAATCATATAAGGAACTAAGAAAAATAAAATCACAGAGTATGATAACCTAATCCGTATCCAAAACCAGTGAAACAACACAAACACAAGATGTTCATTTTATTCAAGATACTCTTGAAAATGTCTCTGTTAAATATTTCCAGTGATCAGTGATTTTTCACCAGCGAAAACCAGCAGTAAATGCGAATTTATTGTCGACACTGAATCAATATATTTATTTATATTAGATTTTATTTAAATCAATATCCATGTCAATTTATTACTTTATTATGTATCTTATGAAATTATTTTTAAGTATAAATTTAAAAAAAAGTATAAATTAAGTATAAATTTAAAATTCGAGTTCGAGAATTTTATTATTTACAGTTGATTTTAAGTAATGACCTTTAGTGTATCTTTTTTTACACATTTTTGTTTTACACAGTAGTCTCCGGAACATATCCCCGTGCAAAGAGAATCGGGTGTATTAAAATTTTTGCTTTTAAAATTACTGTGCAGCAAAGTGTAAAACAGGCTACGCAGTACAGACGACACTAGCATTCCTAATTACTCTTGCTCTAGACCAGTGTCTGCCAAACTGTGTGCCGCAAGAAGTCTCAGGGTGTGCCGCGAAAGAAGTAGCCTCAAAACTGTTCATTTTAAATAATGCCTATTCATTTAACTTTTCTTCAATTTTAAATAAATTCAACATCTACATATTCAAATAAATATTTGTCACGTTCGTACATAGTGGTCGACGCGACATGACACAGGCTTACAGTGACGCTGGTATATACGTAGCGTAGTAAGTGAGTTAGTGAGCACGCACACCCGCTCTGTGTCGATACGATGCTCGAGTTGGGTAGTAACGTGGTGTCAGGGCCTCTTGTTTTAGTAACGTAGTGTCCGGACATTGTGTATAACTATGCGTCGTGTGTCGAATACATTTTGTGAGATCAATTTTGATTAGTTTTAACTCAAACTGTCAGTGTTTAGTAGATCACGGTCTGTTTTGCTAATAAATAAATATAGAAATATTATATCATCTTCTGCTTAAACCAGTTTCACAATAAAAAAATAAAACATTTTAAAAGGATTAAGATGGACAAATTCTTATTGAAATCTCAAAAAAATGAGAAAGAGAGACAGAGTAAACAAGATGAAAACCAGAACAAAAATTCCATCTCATCAAAACAAAAATATACTTGTAATAATATTGGGAGTACAAATTAGTTTGGTCCGTTTCCAAAAGATGGCTCTGGCTGTTATGAATGGTTCATAGTGACATCTGCCAATAATATTCAGTTTATATCCCTTTGAGTTTCATGCAAAAACCTTGTTTTGTAGTGTTGAAAATGTCAAATTTTGTGTTAACCAAGCAGCATTTGCGGGAGGTTTTAATTTTCTGCTTTAATTGGAAGAAAAGTGCAGCTGAAGCCCATCGAATGCTTGTCGAAGTTTATGGTGACGCTGTTCCAACTGATAAATCATGTAGGGAATGGTTTCGACGTTTCAAGGATGGAGATTTCAGCGTCGAAGACAAGCATCGCTCTGGACAGCCAAAAAAATTCGAGGACAAAGAATTAGAGGCATTACTTGAAGAAGATCAGAGTCAAACGCAAGAGGAGCTTGCAGAATCATTGGGAGTGACTCAACAAGCCGTTTCCATACGATTGAGATCCATGGGAATGATTCAAAAACAAGGAAATTGGGTTCCTTATGAACTGAAACCGAGAGACGTTGAAAGGCGATTTTTCACTTGCGAGCAGCTGATTCAAAGGCAACAAAGAAAAGGTTTTTTGCATCGGATTGTAACTGGAGATGAGAAGTGGATATTCTACAACCCCAAGAAAAAAAAATACTACGCTAAGCCCGGTCAATCGTTGCCATTGACCTCAACATCAACACCAAAACCAAACCTACATGGTTCGAAGATCATGCTCTGTATCTGGTGGGACCAAAGGGGTGATGTTTACTATGAGGTGCTGAAACCTGGCGATTCCATTACGGGCGATCGGTATCGGCTACAATTAATTAGTTTGAGCCGTGCATTGCGAGAAAACGGCCGGAATACGAGCCAAGACATGATAAAGTTATTCTTCTTCATGACAACGCTCGGCCTCATGTCGCAAAAGTCATTAAAACATATTTGGAAACGCTCAAATGGGATGTTTTACCTCACCCGCCGTATTCCCTGGACATTGCTCCTTCTGATTATTGGTTGTTCCGAAGGATGCAGCATGATTTGGCAGGTCACCGGTTCACTTCTTTCGTAGAAACCGAAAATTGGCTCCAAACTTGGATCGCCTCAAAAGACGAGTCAGTTTTTCGAGATGGAATTCGAAAATTTCCTGAGAGATGGGAAAAAGTAGTAGCCAGCGATGGACAATATTTTAATTGATCTGTGTTCATTCATGTTTAGAAATAAATGCATTTTTGAACACAATAAAACGGACCGAACTAATTTGTACACCCAATAGTTATTTGGAATATGGTTTTATATTATCTGAAAAAGACAACTCGGTTCCTTTTTGTATGATTTGCTTATCAACACTCTCAAACGAAGCGATGGTTCCCAGTAAACTTCAACGCCATTTAATAACAAATCATCCACGACATAAGGACAAACCAAAAGAATATTTTGAGAAGCAAAATAACTTAAAAAATGAATCGAAAGGGCTGAAGAAATTTCACTCAATTCCCGAGAAAGCTCAGATTGCTAGTTACAAGATTGCGCAGCTTTTGGCAAAGAAGAAAAAGCCACATTCCGATGCTTCAAACATTATTTTACCGGCATTGAAGATTGCTGTTAATCAATTATTAGTGACGAGGCCGTCCACCAAATTAAGCACATTCCTTTGTCAGCCCATACGATTTCGCGTAAAATTCAAGATATTTCGCGAGATATTGATGATCTGCTCCGAGAACATTTTGCTAATGCAAAGAATGAACTCGAAAATTTATGGTCCTTGCAAATCGATGAAAGTACTGACATTAGCAACAAAACTCAGCTAATTGCATTTCTGCGAATCATCAGTGGTGGCAAAATCATACATCAGTTTTTCTTTTGTTGTGAATTGAAGGAAAGAACGACAGATTTATTTAACTTGGTAAGCAAAAACGTCGAATTGAGAGATTCAGTAGCAAACTTGTGTTAGCGTTTACACTGATGGCACTCCTTCTAAGCAAGGTCGTCTAAAAGGCTTCGTGTCTCATGTATTACAGAAAAATTCACAAGTGAAGATTGTACACTGCACGATTCACTGTGAAGTTTTGGTGTCACTGCCTGGTCAGCTCCTGAAGACAATGGTCAACGTTATTAGTGGTGAATTACATAAAATCAAATTCCCTCCGTTGCACACTTTTTGCACCACTGTGAAAATATGGATTCTGATTTTAAGTGTTCGCTGCTTCATACTGAAGTATGTTGGTTCTCAAAAGGAAAAGTAATATTACGATTTATCTCTTTGCAAGCAGAAATAATTTCTTTCTTCAATGCTGAAAATATGGGTTATGATTTTCTTCACGAGGACAATTGGTGGCTGGAAGTAACATTTCTCAATTATCTTTTTGAGAAATTAAACATTTTAAATTTAAGCCTGCAAGGAGCGAACGAAAATATCATTACAAATTACAGGAAAATTAAAATCTTTCGCTGACAAGTTAGACCTGTGGACCAGAAAGGTTAAAAAACTCGCAGCTTGATTGCTTCCCAGGTGTAGACGCTTCCTCAAATTTAAAATTTTGCCAGAAGTGCAGAGGACATTAGAACTCCTTTCTGTATCATTTTCCATCACTTGATTATCAAATGTACCAGTGGGTCAATCCATTCGCAAGATTCGATGGTACACAACTGACACTAACAGAGAAGGAAATTTTAATAGATCTAAAAAACGACCCTGTGCACAAAGCCTCATTTTCTGAGCTAGAGTTGTCAGCATTTTGGATATCGCTTTGGAGTCAATATCCTCAATTGGCTACAACAGCAATTAAATATCTGTTGCCGTCTGGACCGTCGTATCTTTGCGATTTGGTTTTAGAGCGCTCGTGGAAATGAAATAAAAAAAATGCGAGCGTTTACAGATGCTAAATGAGGAGTTACATGTTTGTTTATCTAATTTAGAGCCGCGTTTTGACAGAATTCTTTCTAAAAATCAATTGCTTTCTCACTAATAAACTTATTACCACCTATCATATGTTGATAGAATATTAAAAAAATTTGTTACCTATACTGTGATTTCCTTACACGCGCATGCACGCACGCAAGCGCACCGTCACACCCCCACCCCACACTATTCATATTAATAAGGTACATTTCCTTTTTTAAGGCATTTTTATTTGGTGTGCCGCGGAACAAATCCCATTCACCAGTGCGCCATGAAGTAAAAAAGTTTGTCCGACACTGTTCTAGACATTTGTTTAATCAATGCCCCAGCATTCCTCCCAATAGAATATAAAAAATGAGGATTTGACAACTTTCCACATTGTCATATATATTGGAATGTTTTGAAGTGGTCAGTGGGTACGTTTTGTGCACTTCAGTTATTTATTGTGTACACTTTCCTGTTTAGTTAATTATAAATTTATGAATAATTTATCATTCAAGGTAAAATGTACTCTGAAATAAGAGGGCAATCCACCTTAAATTCATTCATGAAAAAGTTGCAAGTAAAAAGCATTTAACCCGAGACTATTTTCCCATGAACCCTGTAACAGCTACTCTAGGGATGAAGTGCACTGTACTTTTGCACCGCTAATGAACACTAATAATAAATTTATATAACACGTTTAATCATTACAAAATATCTAGGAAGTGCAAGGATAGGAAGGCAGTTGCTGTAGCAATTGGATGCATGACGACTGAATTTCATCCACTTATTATATATAAATTCAGGTTTCTTTCATCTCCCCTGAGCTGCATGAACTGAAATAAAAAACTAGATCAAGATTATGGGAACATTTTTCAACCTAGATCACTTTTCCATATGTATACTTTCTAGTTCAAGGAAATGTAATTATCTTTCAGAGATGAGATATATATACAAAAACATGTTACCAATGTCCTAGTAGAAGCAAAGTAGCATTTTTACTACATATTCAAACCTAAATAGAAATGACTAACAAAAATTTTAAATAAAAAAAATGTCCCAAGAGCGTTATATAATGGGAGTTCTATGATCTATGCATATTTTGTTACCCCATTAGAAGTCAACATATTCAATGCCGAAAAAGCCTATTAGACAATCCCTCCAACTATTGCTGGGCGCTTTTTTCATTATTTTTCTATTTCGGATTTCTTTTAATTAAAAACCATGCATGCAGCGGCCTAACAGTATCAATTCAAGTTATTCATGACAATTATAACTGCTTCCCTTTTTTTGAGACTGTTGAATATGGACTAATTTATCAGCAAATTTTTTAAAAGTATTCAACAGTGCAATGTTAATCAAATTACTACCATTCATAGCCACTCCCTTGTCGATTATTAAGGATTAGAAGTTCTAGTACCTTTTCATTTATTTTTTTTAAGAAAACCCAATTTTGATACTTGGCACAATTCAACTCTGTTATAAAAATACATGAAATAAAGCTATCACAGATTCAACTCATGCTGAAACTATATGGACCAGTACCCCATTTTCAAATATTTTTTTTGTAAGATACAATTAATAGATACCCCTTAAGTTATCAGCAGAACTAGTCATGATAGCAATATTTTACAGCTTACTAGGCAGTATTAAGAATCGTGGATCTCCATTTGGATAAATAAGAGGATGGACCAGGCAGGCAGGTGGGTGGGTGGGTGGTTGTGTGCGTGTGGGCAATATCAGATAATAAAAGTCATTTTATTTACACAATATTTATTTCCAAGACGTGTACATCAATTTTGAACATCTGATCAAACTTTATCAGATCAATTAACTTAAAATCTAAATTTCACTAATATTAAAAATTGCTAGACATACAATGTCATTTGATGGGCGATGAGCGGGGAGGTGGGGAGCAGCACAGGATCCGCAACATGCAGAAGTGCCTCGACTCGTTATGAGTTCCCCAAGCCATTCCCCCCGCCCGATCCAAAATTATTTAAAAAATACTTTAGTGGTTTCATATTTATTTGTTCCGTAAAATACAGTCTCCGAAAACCAATTGTGTAAGTATATAAAATAAAAAATAATTCTTACACAATGAGGTAGCAGAGGACAGGTGTGTTAAGGAGTAGGTCCTCCTACACCATTGTGCACGAACGTACAATACGGGCGGTTATGTCACAAACTTTAAATTATCCATAATATTACGATTTTGTACAAGATCTAAATGTTAATACAGTAAACATAAAATATAAAAAAGAGATGGTAGATGAGACGATGGACGATGGAAATGTGGCTCGAGTCGGGATTGCCTTTCACGCCGGTTCGACCCCCCGTCACAAAAGGTACAAGTTCCTAACTGCCTAGCTCTCCTCGCGGATGAATGGAATGATCGGATTTCTCATGAACTGAAGACGTAGCTTACCGAAACATCAGACAATACAAGATGACAAGAGATGATCCTTAACCTGCAAAGACAAGCACGACAGTCAGTCTCAGCTGGCAGCCCTCAGATGCTGAAATAGTTTCACTAAGAAATCTTTCTAATTTAATATTACAAGATCTGGGATAGTCCCCATTTTCTTAACACAAGATGCACTGGAGTTGTTCATTCAGTCAACAATTTCAGATCGTTATATTAATTTCAATTTGCAAATATCATTACTTGATCAGACTGGAAAGATCCAAAAAAATCACGATTCTTCCTTCTAGTGAATAGGTATGTCCGTGAAAATATTTTTCAATTAAATCCTTTTAAAATAAACTTTAATTTTAACTTATTCTCAATTCAATAAAAAAAAATAGGTTTTACAGGGCATCAAACCCAACAATGATTGATTCCAACATTTTCCAAGCAAGTTAAGAGGAAAAAAATTATTGTATATATTAAAAAAAACATAGTAAGTTAGTGAAGTTACTGGGAGAATGGAGTTCAATAGATCAACTTGGAATTACAGGAATTAGATTATGGAACAGTGAAGGATGCAGGGAATGGAGAACTCACCTTAAGACGTCGATGAGTGTGTAGAATGGTGTGGTACGCGGTTGGAAGTGCTCAGTAGGGCTGGTGCCTCTGGTTCACGCGTCCTCCGCCCCCACCGCGCTGCTTGCCCCCCGTGTATCCGCCGCCTGAACTCCCTAGGCCATCCGCAAGTAGAGAGGAGACACGTTTTACACATAGCAGGAGCAATACCGACACGCACCTGCTATCTCACGCTGCACTCGCACTCCACAACCAGTTACTTTACAAGACTTTACCCATTAATTCCGTTCCCCCATCATCTTTTCATTGTATGATTACTATTCAAGCACCATACACGTATACATAACATGAAAATTACATTTTGTAGAATCAAACACTATCAATACTTAAATATCACAAGCAAATAATTTTAGAAGTAATTAAATGTTGGGACTTAAACCCACTGTAATAACCCAAAATATCTACAGAATATTGATTTACAGAAAGAAAAAACTCAGGGAAAGTAATTTTAGATTAAAGTAACTGATTGCATCGCTCGCATGTCTCGAGAAGATAGACCAGTGTTTTCTTTGAGAACCAATTCCAAACCAATAGTATCTTGAAGATTCAATAAAAATCACAAAATTGAATGCAGTGTGAAGTCAAACATTTACTCGCAAGTGTTCATATCCTCAATAAAATACTATTAATATGGAGTTGATTCTATTTTTGTCAATAGCAAATGAAGGCTATGAAAATATTCAATCACCTTCAATTGCATTGCATCTTGTCTTAGAAATACTTTTACTTATATTCAACTTTAGACGATTCCTTAATTAATTCAAGTTAATAGGATTGTTTGATTTCCAATGGAAAATATCCAGTTTCTCCCCTTAGTTCAATTTTAGGTGATAATATCTAAAGATTTGTTTGAAATTTAACATATCTTTAATTTGTTATGATCACACAGGTTAATACATATAAAGGCAACTAGTTAACTGAGTCAATAATACTCACACCAAGAAATATTAATTGTAACACATTAACATATTTGAATCAAAGTGAACTTCTCAATTCAATTCATCAAATTAACTTTCAAATAGCTAAGAAATTCCTGAGCCTGCCACCTTTAAAAGGTACTTTTCTTTAAGGAATTACTCCAAGCAATTAATTTCTTCACTACAGGTTTCACTATTGAATTTAATCGCCAGATAATGTTACTTTAAGGCAAGAAACCCCTCAAAAGATCTGAAAATGGAAGTCAAATCTTACAAGTGCACTTATGGCTTAGTGTACCGCTCTGCTAGCCTTGACTCACTATTCATTAGCACTTAAATATTCATATACTCGCCGCACAAAACTAGACATTACAATACTTAAGTCACTCATAAAATATTAACTTAATTCATTAACTATGGACAGTATACATCACAAACACTCCCAACGAATTCAATTTTGTTTTGTTACCCGACTTAAAAGCAATTATTGATGATTAAAGCTTTGCTATCACATCTTTTTAAACAGGCCCACTATTATCATAAATGTTGTCAGATAAAGGTTTGAATAGCCTCGATTAAAAAGATTTGAAGACAAGATGAAGTGAAGTTAGTTTTGACACACTTGAAAATGACTTGTCACCTTACCTCTCACATGCAAATATTGACAAGACGTTTGTTTTAGAATATAAAAAAAAGAATTTAAAAACTTTTCTCTTTGCAAGATTTAGACTGGCCAAACAGGTAAAGAAAAAATGCAAAGGTGCAAAAAAACAGGACAACGGGCACACTAAGGTAAAAGTAACACAAACCAGTTCAAACTTTACCACACATATTTTGCCCTATCGGATCTTGGGGTTCATCTCAAAGCGAATGCAAATATTTTACTCAAATGTTACGTCTACAGGCAATATACATTCATCATAGCGTTTTTATTAACTACTTGAAATGCAGAAATAGAATGAAGTCAATTCAAAAAGCTAATGAAAACAATCAATATTCAGTGGTTCATAACACTTTTGCTACAGTATTGAGTGGAAATAACATCCATCAACATTTGGTAGAATACATTACATTAATCAACAATCAAGGAAAGCCTTTCAAGGCTTTATACACTATTAAGACAGATTTTAGCTATTGGCAAACTGAAATGGAATGATCCTAAAATTAACTAAATGAAAGTGATCCCTATACTTAATTATTGTCAAATCCACTTGACTGAATAATTCTAGCCGTCGGGTTATGAACCACGGAACAGCTAGGAGTTGGGAGTCTAATCTAAGACTACTCGAGTGTGGCATGGCATGGTAAAGATTGTACTAGCATTCTAATAAGTGATGTTGAGGTAGGTGGGACAGGGATACCTTTGCCTCGCAGTGCTCCGCTGCGCGCGCCGTAGCCCCCTTCATAACCTCCGTAGCCTCCGTAGTCTGCCCGTAAACAGTAACAAACACCCGCTATTAGCATCTCATAGCAGCCAACACCACCGTTGCTGCCAACAAGTGCTCGGTGCCACACACACTCAATACTGGGCCACGCAGACAGACATTACACTTCCCATACATCCACCTTGACCAACTGCTTTACTTAAGTACAACTTGTTCTTGTTTAATACATCCTCGTGCCAAACTTCCACTTCATTCATCAAAACTATCCTTTAAATAGCAGTTAACTTTACATTAATACAAGTTGTGCAACATAAAGCGGACTATCTTATTTCACAAGTTCTTTGAATGAGATATTTACTTGTACACAATCAACCTTTCAAATACCTCCGTGCTTTGTGAAACCTGTTAGTCAAATTAATATCGTGCTATGAGCGCCCAAAATATTTAGTTACAAACTAGCAATACACCCTGAAATGAAGCAGCCAAGACAAATCTCGGGAATATACGCAGCATTACCAAGCACTTGTTGGAATGGATGTTTGACACGGTGGTGATTTGAAATTTAATTTAAGAAAATTTTCATGTAATGGTTTGGATATGCATATCACAGTTAGAGATTAAACTTCATTTTACTGTGAAATGGTTAAGAATCAAATGTTAAGAAAATTCTGGCTAAATATGTGTACCCAAACCAAACACTAGACTTAACTAGAGCTTAGTACTTTAATACTATTAATAAGTTTAATCACTTGTATCTGATGTTAACTGAATTTGGCTAGTCAAGATTCTGAGTATATTAATAGTCTCAAAGCGCAAACATGAAAGGTGACTGAAGGCATCAAATGTCTCCTCGGCACTGAATGTACGAGAGTGCACCTCAGAGATGAGGCTATGTTGCCGGGCTCAAGCAGCCGCTCCAGGGCCGACGATGGTGTGCTGCGCTCTCTGACGGCGCCATTGCGGCTGGACTTACCATAGCAGTCGGGCCCGACAGCATAGCCGCTAGTCAAGTGTAGAGAATAAATGAAGGAGTCAGGACGAGGCAATGGAAATAGGGCATGAATATATGGCAAACACATTGAGAATTACCATTTAAGAAATGCTTTATTCAAAAGCTCAATATTTCACAATGTATCTTCCATATACTATTTACCCAATTTCCCAAATGTAGCACTGTCGCTGTACAAGGACACGGATGGATGGCAAGAACCTTCCCCGCCTACAGTCTGAGCGCAACAGTGCTACAAATGCCAAACGTGGTATTACAAACATAAACTAAATTATATACATTTTATATATATATGAAAGTATAACACATAAAATATTGTTCTTTTAAATCTCTTCGTATATTTACGATATTCACAAAAAAATATCCAAAAAATAAATAACTCTGTTAACCTCCAACAGACTTATGGGATTTAAATGGGAACAATAGTTTAAGGTCATGAACGATACAAGGCGAGGCCGCGCGCCGGCCTAGTGCAGTTGCTGGTGGTACGGCTTAGAGTATTTATTACCGTAGTTGTTATATCCTGTGTAGTCGTAGCCGCCGTACCCTCCATAGCCCGTGCCGTAGTAATCGTAGCCCCCGCCGTAGCCATCATAGCCGCCCCCGTAGCCCCCCTGACCGTAGCCCCCGTAGCCGCCGTAGCCCTGGCCTCCGCCCCAGCCCCCCTGCCCGCCGTAGCCACCGCCGCGGCCCCCGCGTCCTCCCCTGCCGCCGCGGCCTCCTCGTCCAGCTCCGCGCCCACCCATTCCCCCAGGCCCATCCGGCTTCGGCGTGGCCTTCTTCACATCCACCTGTAGACAAGGCATACACATTACACTCCGCACAAAACACCATCACCATCCACACTTCTTGCAGTAAGTCTTCAGACATGGCAACACACTCTAAGCATTGGGACCGCACCCCAGAGGGTTCTGCTATTGCTAGCGCTGAGGTGGACACCGGACACTCAGACACATGCCACACGTCATCATTAGACAGTACTTGGATGTAGTCAACTTTGACAAGTGGGAAAATCTATTCCAAAATATAGCAAAGCTTTCAAATATGTTAAAAATATAAAGTTTTTTCTTCTACAAGTTCAATATTGTAAGTTTTGTAAGAGAACTTCTGGGAAAATTTAATGGCAGTAATTAAATGATTTTTTTTAAATCTTGAAAAATAAATAATCTGGCCAAGTATTAATACTTGGAACATATATATTCAATATGATCTTAAATAAGTTACTTAAGTAAATGGCAAAAAGATGCTTACCTCCTTCCCAGAGATGGTCTGTTTGGGTGTCTTGAGCAGCTCATTGACCACCTGCTCAGACTCGAATGTTATGAAGCAGAACCCTTTCCTCTGGTTCTTAGTCTTATCGAAGGGCATCTCCACCTCCACAATCTGAGGGAAAATATTACATTAATCATTGTAAAATACACCAACCGAATTATCAAACTTCCTACCATAATTGAAACCACAAGGGCTTCCGTTATGAGTAATTTTAGTGTAAAATTTTCAGATATCAAATATAATTTTGAATTAAGTTTTCTTGGAACTTCAGATATAGTTGAGATATGTTATAAAAAACTGGAATATGATTCTATCAATTGTAGGGTCGGGTCAAGGAAAACCGCATAAAAAAGTCAATATCCTCACATTGCCATATTGTGCGAAGTATGATTTGATGTCTTCGTCCGAGATCTCATTGCTGAGGCCGCCGACAAAGATCTTTCCGTATCTGGCCTTTGCTTTCTTGGGGTCCACCTTCTTGTTGTTGATGGTGTGGTCTCCGGCGTTCATCACCTTCTCTATCGAGTCGGATGCCTTGAACACAATGAAGGCAAAGCCCCTGGATCTGCCAGTGTTGGGGTCAGTCTTAACATTGATACTGTCAATTTCTCCATAAGCACCAAAGTGCTCCCTTAATTCTTCTGTGAACAAATGAAAAATGTTTATTAACAAAACATCAAACAAAAGAAATAATTCAAATGAGATGAAAGTTCAGAAGTTTGGTATGTATATCTTCAACGCTACTCAGTAGCAGAACTGGTAATATCATCATGTTATGCAAAAATAAATTGAAATGATCAAAAATATAATTTAATTTATTGAACAGCAATGTCGAGTACACAAAAGCTGATGAAATTTAAAAAATAATAATATTAGTTGTATTCAAAACTGTCATACTAACAAATGAAAAAAAAAAAGAAAAAGCATAATGATCAAACAAAACATGCTCAATAGTTTTCCCGCCTCACAAATGAGTTCAATGCACTGCATGGCATGAATCATGAGCATGACTCATGCTTTATTCAAGTGTTATAGCCACTGGGTGATTTTTAATGGACAATTTTAAGGTTGGGAGTAACAATTACACATCTTTTGGATAGTTTATTGGAATAAATTATCTGTATTGAAATACATAATATTGAAGGAATTTCAACTAGTAAAAAGTTAACTAGTAAAAAGTTAACTATTAAATAAAATTCTTATGAAAACTAGCAAAAATTTACCATTTCGAAGAAATAATTTTAACTATAAAAATAAATTATCCTTATAACCCCACAAATTTTCCCGCCAAAAAATTTCCCTCCGCAAAATAAAATATCTGGTAAAAATGGAGTTTTCAAGGTAGTGAGTGACAAGCAAAATGGAAGAACGAAATATCGATGGTTTTTAATTTCAAATGCACCTATATTTTACCCAAAAACAGGTACAACTAGAATTTAAAAAATTCCATAGAAGTGTTGAAATTCAAGTGTGAAATTATTACACCTTGATAGTAAGAATTGTGTGAAATAGAAATCTTCCGAGTTAGTAAATAATCGAATTTTAAAAACAAATTACATTTTAGCAGGTAGAAAATGCTGAGTCATGTCTAGAGATAAAATGCAATCAAGACTGGACGAAATAGTAACAAATTTCCGAAAATCGCGAAAAAATGGAATTATTCACATGGTGAATGAAAAGCTATAAAAAATTGAAAAAGGAAAAGTTTAAATTAATTCTCACGTACAACACTTGTTAATTCTTCCAGTAAAAATTTTCCCTCCAAAACACATGCGAGTATTCTGGATATTCCATTAGTTTTCTTTAGGAAAAGTTTAAATTAATTCTCACGTACAACACTTGTTAATTCTTCCAGTAAAAATTTTCCCTCCAAAACACATGCGAGTATTCTGGACATTCCATTAGTTTTCTTTGGAGCCACATACCAGCACTTGCTGGGGGAGAAGGCCATGGGAATATTTATTCATTTTTCATAATCACGCCTCGATTCCTTCACGTATTATACACATTTCACACACATTTAAGTGTTCATCAATTGCTATATGTATTCTTTCACAAATTCTTGAACTTGTTCCAAGTTTACACAATCCTACACAAACTATTAACTTTGCAGCGTCATTCCTCAACAAATCAATCACTCGGCAAACGCGCATTTTTCATACAAATAGCATTTATGCCAAGCATACAGTTAACATGGTGCAAAGGGACTTACTATCTGTGGTTTCCCAGCTGAGTCCTCCAACAAACAGTTTCCTGTAAAACACAAAGCACGTGTGAGAAGATACAACCAAGTCAAAAATGAGCCGAAGCTACAGTTATCAAAAGTACGCTCAGTTAAGTTAACATTACGCAGTACTTTGTTTACAATTAATTAAAATTAAATGTGAAATTCTCCAAAGCACTGCATCAAAAAGAATGCCTCATCAAATGGAACCCGCAAGACTGCAAATCAATGTATCTGTAAAATTTTAGTAAAAAAAGGTAATGCAAGACAATGCAAATTTGTCAAAAAAGGTTGTATAAAAAAACAAATATTTTCAAGGAAAAATAAAAAAATTACTATGAACAAAGAGACAAAAAATATATAATGAATTAATATAAATAGAATATATATGTGAAGTGGACCCAAAAGTTGGGCGAGGCAAGTTTGGCTTAGCATTACGGTAAGTGACCCTTCCAAGATAAATACCATCATGATGTCCAGGTCGGTGCCAGCGCTCGCGGCCGCCGCTTGCCTCACCTGTAGACAGACACCCAACGTTATTCATCTCCAACTGCATATACTGCACAACACTGCATGCCTAATCGCCCTCAACATCACCACACGGCAACTCAACCGGCCCCAATTACCCAAACAATCGCAACTAGACACCTAAATGGAAAGAATCTGAAAAGCAAAACTCGGAATTTTGTTGCCGATACATCTGGAGTACCCCCAATTTGGAGAAAGAGACTTTTTATGATTACTAAAGGTGAATTCCCAACAAAAATGAAAAAAAAGAGAAAAATCGATAACGACGCGATGCCAAAAACCGAGGGCTTGGGGACGCCATTTTATACAACACAACACGCCTCGGAGACTTTGAAAAATTATAATAGTGAAAAAGGAAAAGTAAAAGCATCTGAAAGATTAAACTACAAATATAATTAAATAGTACTGATACATATGCATGCGACATTATGATTAAAATTAACTTCTGCTCTATTACTAACGTGATGGTAACGGATTAATTGTTTAAAGCATCGAGACACAGCCGGCGTCATCCGCCATAACGGCGTCTTAGGATATCAAATATATAAGATATATTAATAATTAATACACAAACTTACATTTCATATCAACAAACATCAACGATAGTAAATAAATAATATAATTTCAAATAGTTAATATCAGATATATCGTATTAATGTTCTTAAATACCTGTCGTCGTCTCTCCCGGGCGCTTCTGCGCTACCGTTGTCCTGAGCATCAGCGGCACCATTTTCATTTGTTCCGTTCATTATTTGATCTTCTGTGACGTCTTGGGCAAAGTTATCACCGTTTCCCATTACTTGCACCTGGCAAGGGGTCAAAAAATTTTGTCTAATTTAGAATTAGACCACAACACCACCGCTCTCCTCGGACGTCGAAAGAAGAAGAACGAATGCCGGAAAGACGCCGGTAACGATGATGCGAAAAGTCGGAAACGCCGCAGATGGCGCTCGCGGCAGTGTCGCTTGAAGTCAAACTCAGTGTTTCCAATCGAAATAATATGCTAAACTCACCTTTCTTAACTGTCGCATAAGTACTATTTTTATGTGTTTGTTTATAAGCAAATATTATGTTTTTATCAATCCCAGCCAAATAACTGACCAATCACGTTATCGGATTCTCCCTCCACTCATTGATTTCCTGTCATAGAATTTACGAACATGTGTAAAATGAAAAGGGAATACTTTTTGCATATCAAATAGAAAGAGAGACATTATAACAACGTTCGAGAAATAACTTTTTTTTATTGAGAAGGGTTGGAAACTTAGCAAAAATACGTGCTAATTTTTACATCGTCAATGGTGCATCATCGTCATCATGTACACATTTTAAATAAAAAACTTGAGATTAGTTTTAACTAAATATTCTTAAACTACGTATTCAATGAATTATTGTCTGTGAACATCAATTTTTTTTAATCAGAAAAAATATTTCTAAACTTCCAAAAAATCTCAAACGAGTCGACGATCCGTTTTATGAATTATTTCAATTGAATATTAGTACAAAACATGTTTTAGTATTGACGAAAAATTCGTACCAAACATACTTCTCGGTGTCAATGATGATAATTTCTAGGCATTGCCTAGAAATCAAAATCTCATTTATTGACTTGACCAAACCTTGAAACATTTTTTTATTTATAGAAAAAAAATACTCTGTTTTAAGCATTCAAGAAGTTTGTGGTTCATTATCATGATATGAGAAAATATTCTTACAACATTAGGTATACATATAGATGAAAATAATGCTTTATAGGGTTATTTTAAAATAAATTCAATATACTAGAGCCCTTCGTACAATATATACTATATAAATAAGTTATGTGTCCAATGACACAGATAAATAATCGGCATCACGTTTGATTCACACAAATCTTCGTAAGATACATTTCTCCTTTAGGATGAGCGGAAAACTTCAATATGCTCATCAATGTGTATTAAAATTGTTTTCAATACGAGCTACATCTCGCACTAGCTCTGAATGAAGCAATTTCTGTAATGAAAAAAGAAATATAAGTGTATGCGTGATAAGGTAAATAGTTGTAGCAGAATTAAAATATACAGAACGCAAAATATACTACGAAATAATTACATGCAGATCTGTTATTCCTGTTTAATTCGTTATTTTTTTCTTAGTGGCTGAGTATATTTTCTATTTAAATTTGTTTAGAATTTCTAAAAAAACCTTAATAAAAATGTATTGTTTTACCAAAAAAGTAGTATATTTTAAAAACTAATTTTAATTCTTTTTTAAAGGAATAATAATAGGACTATCATAATATGTTTTTCATTGTCGTTTAATAATTAATTAAATGACAATGCTTGCTTAATAGTAGCTATAAAGCAGCGCCGTAACTATTTTTTTACTAACCTCCTTGAGTAGCATGCTACATCAAATTGAAAAGTAACTAAGCCAGTTCTACGTTTTCAAAGAAGCTTGAACAACTTGTTTCATTGACCAGCTTTTCGGAATATTTTGTCAATGTCTTATTTACTTTTTAGAGTAATTAAGAAAGTTGTATTTTGATCATATATTTCTGCTTGACTTGTTTTGTAGAACATATTAAAATTCAGTTTATTCCTCTCAAATTTTCGTATATACACTTTAAACGAAACGAATTATCAAGAAGAGATCTACAAAAACTACAATGCGTCTCAATTCAATGCCTCGTTTTTTTTATTTATTGCACTGTGAATTATCATGTATCATCACAATTACAACCTGAATAAGTTCACTATATGATTTAGACCTCCTTTCTTAATTTCCATTCTTTCCAGTTCTATACACAATTCATCCACAAAGTCTCAGAATCCATTCATATTGTTGGAAGACATGCACTTGACCTTTTGATGTATTAAGGCCTCCAGCCCAATACAATTGACCTCCATTTATATTTCCAATTCATGCAGACAATTCTCTTGCTGCATCCTTTATTTTTAATTGACCACAATCTATTCGCTCGTCTTCCTGTATCTTAATTTTAATAGAAAAATAATTATTTCCTTATTTTTGTGTGGTATTCCAAATAAAGCACCAAATGTAAATGTATAGAGAAAATTTAAATTTGCTTATGTATTTTATTTATATAACGTTTTATGTATGTGTTATAAAACATATAAGGAATAAATTTGATAAAAAAAAACAATTTTAATCAAGACGGAAACTTTTAAATAAGCACCTTTGAACATTTTTAGGTGTTTACACTTTATATTCGTGAACGCGTTATAGCAAATTAAAAGAAGTATTAACAATGTTATCTTTCTCTTTCTAAATACCTGTATTTAAATGAAAAAAAAGGGTCAACGCAATATTGATCAGCATGTTCATTTACATTACGTTATGCATAAATACAGGAGTAGTCTAAACACCGAATGTGTTTATAAATAAGTACAGTTATTATTCTTAAGTTGGCAAAGCGTGAAACAGTGACACCCTAGGACAGCGAGGAAGTTTTTCTGTTTTCCATTCCAATGTTGTTAAAATTGGGATTATATTTAGTTTTTTGATATCATTTAAAATTCCAAGATTTCGTTCTTATCAAGGTGAGTGATTTGAAATTATATTTGATTGGTCTTATAACGTATATAGTGCTTCATTTTGCTGATGCCCGAGTGTGGTGTTTGCGAAGGTTAATTTGTTTAAAATTGTATATTTTCTGAAATGCCGGATTGAGTTTCGAAAACTACGTTATATACACTGTTAATAACACATCCTGACTATTAAATTATCAAATTTTTACCTATTATTGTTCTATTTATAACGTTTTTAATAATTGCAAATAGCATTTGTCAAAATAATACCCGCGAACGTCGCCATGTGTGTTTCACATTTTCTACAACTTTTGTGTTTGTTGTCTCTGTAATGACTTCGATATTTGACGAATTGGATTCACTATAATTTTTTTTAGATATATCGCAAAAAAAAAATTGCCGTTGTGTAAAAATATACATACAACTTAACGCCTATATGGCTATTTTTTCCTTTGTTTTAATTTATAATTTTACATGAGGTTTGTGTTTTCTGCATTTAGTATATACGCTGAAATAAAATATTTTCTTTCTAAAATATTTGTGATTAGAAAATATTGTATAAATTGAAATTATAACTGAAGAAAATTTACAGTATTTCAAGATATTTTTATATTAACAATTTTCTACTTAATCAAATATAAACACATGTGTGTATGTTTATTTATGACTCATTACGTATTTTTCGTACTTAATGCCGGTTTTTTTTTCAGTATTCAAAGGAACTTTATGTATTTTGTTTATTTATTTTTTATTTTTCTTTTCTGTGATATATTTAATATTCTCTGCAATATTTGTCTGATGAGCTCCATCCAAGCTTATTTATGTTACTGTCCAAATGATAACAATTGATTAATATTAACGTAAATTTATCTAGAATGTTATTTGATTTTTAATGAACCTATCTCCTTTATAAAATTCATGATTTGAATTTTTTTTATGTTTTTTCAAAATAAGATTTCACCTATTAAGCATTTTGATGTAGTATTAATTTAAAGTGTCATAAACTGGTTAATTGGCACTGGGAATACTGACATTGATATGAGAATATATCGAGTATTAGTGGTGTAGAATTATGAAACTGTCAATTTAGAAACCCAGAGCCAGTCTAAACCTTCTGTTAGTGGATAAATTCAAAATTGGATTTAATATATCACTTTTTCAAGAACTGACAGTAATTCTTGTGATCTGAAATTAAACTTGACTAATTAAACAATAATTCGTTATAAACACATCAATCTTGAGTACATCCTAGATTTTCTTTCTCCTTTTGATATTTGGTAAACAATTGTTTTATTTTTCTAAGTTCACAACTTCTTTCTTTTATTTATTCATAGAATTTTGAATATTTTTTTTATCAAAATGTAAATTTCTAATAGTTTTGTATATGTTGAGTAACTCTTAAACAGTGTTATTACATACAAAAGTTATGGTAGTTATCCAGATGAGGATTTAGTGTTGAATTTTATATTAATTTTCTCAATTCGAAACAAGTTTGATCATATCACGTTTGCCTTCTCAGTTAAAATACATAATATATATATATATATATATATATATATATATATATATATATATATATATATATATATATATATATATATATATATATATATATATATATATATATATATATATATGTCATGTCAGGGTAGGCAGAGAGGACAGAGTGCCAGACTCATATTGTGTCACCATAAAATCATAAAAATCTTTATATTTACCGATAATTAAGAAATAAAGTTTTGCAATTCACTTCATTGATACTTTTTCATTGATCTATTTATAAATAAATGCTTTTGCATACTGGTATGTATAAATTCATGTATGATTTTGTCTTGAAAAATTAAGTTAAGAAAACCCCTTGTAATAAACTGAGATCATTGCCCCCGAAGAGAGCCTCAGAATAGGAGATAGAAGTAATTTATTGTTAAATTTTGGAGTTCCTCAAAATGAAACCCGAAACCTTTGATAAAATACAATATCATTTTAACCAATAGAAGTTTCATTTACAAAATATGTTAATGAAACTTGGGAAGTCTTTTTTTGTTCAAGTCATTTTACTTAAAATTTTATAGTTGTAATTTTTGCTTTTTTTTATTACAACAGCATCATTATAATTAGTGTTTATTTTTCACATTAAATTTGACTTTTAAATATATAATTGTTTCCACATATTTTGACTACATTTAATATGAAATTTATTTGTTACTGTTTAACATAATAAATACATTGCTTTACATTACTTCTGTGGGAACTTGG
Organism: Odontocerum albicorne; assembly: GCA_949825065.1. Lineage (NCBI taxonomy): Eukaryota > Metazoa > Arthropoda > Insecta > Trichoptera > Odontoceridae > Odontocerum > Odontocerum albicorne. Next base: position 31,205,229 of record OX463850.1, read on the forward strand.
TACTTTTGTAAGTGGATAATATTTACACCGTGTCTTTATAATTAAAAAAAAAAACATTTTGAAATTTGGAAGGAATTCATCTCTTTTCTCTGCTGAATGTTAGTAAAGAAAAATAATGTGTTACTTCTGCTGGTAAAAAGATGAAACTTAATTTTGGCTTATTAATATTAATTTGGAATTTGTAAAATGTCATTGATATTGTTTTGTGTTAAGAGGAGAAATAAATAGAATTGATCGGTGTTGGCAGGACGGGAAAGGCATCAGTGCTATCCCATTTAACAATCATCGGAAATGGTCATGGAGGAGCCCCCTTCACCGCAGTGCGTCGGCCGAGAATTTGTTCGCCAATATTACACTCTACTTAACAAAGCACCCATCCACCTGCACAGGTAAGAGATTCTCTTTTTTTATGGGTCAAATAACACATGTAAGACAGAACAGATAAAGTTATTAGGGTTGAATAAAAACTTAAGGCTGATGTGCTGAGTAAGATGAAGAGAACACTGTTTGGGCATGTGAAACAAATGAAAAAAGACTAACATAAACAAATATACAGTGAAATGTGAGTGGAAGTCATGGTAGAGGAAGACCAAGAAAAGTATGTTTGGATCAAGTATATGATATTTTGAAAGAAAAATGTAAAAGTTAGCAATTGTCGGAGCTGTATGAAAACGTGTATAGATCTAGAAGATGCGAAAGATGTGTATCAAGATAGGAAAGTCTGGTGCACTCTCTGGTCTCTGCTTTCCCTGACGGAAATGGCATGCTGGTATGTATGTATCAGGTCTGTAAATATGAAACCGGATTTTTTTATAGAAAATACACATTTATTGTATGAAAATGGTAAAAAATATTTTATTCCAAGTATTGCCCATCGCTAGTTACACATTTTACCCATCTCTCTGGCAATTTGTGGATGCCACGCCAAAAAAACTGTTGCTCTTTTGAGGCAAACCAATAATCGAGCCATTTTCATAAGAAGTGAAGCGCTGCTCAGCAAGTGAGTGTCCCATCGATGCAAATAAGTAGTAATCGGATGGAGCCAAGTCTGGTGAGTAAGCTGCATGCGAAAGTATTTGCCAAAGAAACGCCTCAATCGTTTCCTTGACCGGTTTTGCTGTGTGCGATGGTGCATTATCATGAAGTAAAATCACTTTGTGTTGCCTCTTTTGATATTCTGGTAATTTTTCACGCAATGCTTGGTTCAAATCCATCATTTGTTGTCGATGGTGTTCAGTATTAACAGTTTCGTCAGGTTTTAGCAGTCCATAATAGATAACACCCTTCTGATCCCACCAAACACAGAGCATCGTCTTCCGTTCATAGCGATTTGGCCTTGCAGTCGAAGTCGCTGGTTTGCTTGGAGTTACCCATAATTTTTTACGCTTAGGATTTTCTAAATATATCCATTTTTCATCGCCAGTCACAATTCGATGGAGAAATGATTTTCTTTTGTACCTGGCGAGCAGCATTTCGCAAGTGGTTTTTCGGTTTTCCTGCTGTCTTTCATTCAGTTCATGTGGAACCTATTTTCCCACCTGGATCTTTCCCATGGCTTTCAAACGTATGGAGATAGCTTCTCGTGTCACATTTAATTGATCCGCAAGATGTTGTTGCGTTTGAGCATCATCCTCATCTAACAATGCTTGCAATTCGACGTCTTCAAGCTTTCTCGGTGGTCTTCCACGTTCTTCGTTTCTCACGTCAAAATCACCACTTTTGAATTTTTTAAACCACTCAAAGTACTGTGATTTACCAAGAGCATGCTCACCGTAAGCTTCGACAAGCATTCGATGCGATTCTGCAGCAGTTTTTTTCAAATGGTATCAGAAAATCAATGCTGTCCGCAAATCGTAGTTTTCAGGCACAAAAACAGACATGTTCAACGCTACGAAAACATATGTAGTTGTATTAAACTTGTATTGTTGTGAGTTAAAAGTCTTTGACAAATGTAAACACAAGAAAAATGCGCCAATGACGCGGTTTGACAGTTACTACATTGACAACTAGAGCCATCTATGAGCCAATTCCCGTTTCATATTTACAGACCTGGTAAAATACTACTAATAAATAATAATGAATTATTACAGAAACAAAAGTAGTCATTCTTTATAGAATTTGGGATGCTGAATTTGAAAACACTTATTTTTGTTGACTGGCTCTTTTTTCTTTAGTTATTTATTTATTTACCACTTAATGTAAATACTTGTGCTTGAAAAGCCTTAATTTTTCTATTCTAAATCGTGATTGTAAAAGAAATTATATAGCAATCGTCTTAAAGGGTTTTCAAACAAACATAAATGTCTGAAATGAATGGAATACAAGGAATAATGAATGCAAGAAATAAATAGTATGAAGAATTTTTACTGAGGAAAGATGAATATGTTAAATATCTTGTTTTTATGCTACGTTTTTCAAAATCAAATCAATCAAGCAATTTATAGGAGGTACAATTTCAAAGTTATAGTATTGCATGCTTCAAAAGCTACAAACTGTCAGAATATTTTGTATTACTGAAAACAATGTTATATGTTGGCAATCACAGAAACAAGACCTAAATAATTTTATAAGGGCATTCTGAGGGCCTAAGAAAGAACATTTATAATTAATTAATAAAATGTAGTAGAGTAAGTTTTATTCAATTAACACTAAAAAAATGGATAATAAAAGTCACCCTTTAGTCAGGTCAATACAGTATCCTATTAAAATATATTTTCAGTCATTTAGTGCTTCCAACCTAAGTTACGAGTATTGACTAGTCTATAGCCACTTTGATAAGATTAGCAATTGCCATTTCTTGGAATACACCTTTTTTAATGGCTGATGGCAAGAAACGAGCTGGAGTGAGTCATGTCACTATCTATATATTTCAAGTTATATGTTGTAATCTAGTATCGTCAGCACCATAAGCTACTAGTCACATTTATGTTACATAGCATCCAGGCGTCCCAGGTTGAGTTCCTTGAAGGATCACTGTACTTATTTAATTTTCTTCTATGTGAATTTATTGTTGTGCTGATGCTATTAGCTATCTTGTTTAAATTCTTAAAGGGCCATATGAGTCACACATGTCTCAAATAGTGCTATAAAAGTCGGGGGGTGTTTAACACATTGATCGCTTCTAATGATATTTGTATTGTATTACACTTTAGCTGTTTCTCAACAGTACGAATTGACAGGTTTATTGTCATATGGCAATCTCTTCCAATCGTATTGAAAGGTGTTTAAAAGACCTTAAGGGAAAACCAGACTGGAACCCTTTTAAGTAAAACATGAGTGTTAATGGAAATCAAACCCGCAATTCTTGGCTTGAAAGATAGGTGTTTTACTACCTAAGCCACAAAGGTCATATGTTTGCTATAAATACTAAATCATATTCTACTGCTGTGTGGTTAACATGTTTCCTTGCACCCAGACATCCTGGGTTTGATTCCTAGCAGTTTCCAGACTTTGTTTTAGTATGTCTTTTTAAGTCACCAAATGCTGAAGTATATACGAGGCATATCCAGAAAGTAAGTGTACTGAATTTTTGTAGGCTACAATTTTTTTTATTTAAACAAAAAAATTACGTGGTTACCGTAGTACATATGTAAGCTATTTTTCGACATAGTCACCATTCCTCTCAATGCAGGTGGTGAAGCGGGGTATCAACTCTTTGATGCCTTCCTCGAAGTAGTTTCCCGCCAACTCCTCCGTCCACTTCTCCACCTCCTCCTTTACCTCCTCGTCGGTTGAAAACCTTTTTCCACCCATGTGCAGCTTCAGGGAGGTAAATAGATAGTAATCTGAAGGTGCTAGGTCAGGGGAATGCGTGGGATGGTTCAGGACACCCCATTTAAACGAGGCGAGCAGTTCCTTCGTGGCGTTGGCCGTGTGTGGTCTGGCATTGTCGTGCAGCAGGCAGACTCCCTTTGTCAGCATGCCTCTCCTCTTGTTCTGAATCGCCCTCCGCAATTTTTTTAGGGTCTCACGGTATCTTGCAGAGTTGATGGTCTCCCCTTGAAGCATATATTCAATTAAAATTATGCCTTGACAGTCCCAAAACACGGATGCCATGATTTTCTTGGCTGAAATTGTGGTTTTGAACTTTTTGGCGGAGGGTGAAGAGGTGTGACACCACTGTTGAGACTGCCTTTTGGTTTCAGGCGTGTAGTGTGCAACCCAATTATCATCTCCAGTAACGATGGAGCGGAGAAATTCATCTCCATGGAGTTTGCAGCGCCTTACATATGTACTAGCTACATATGTACTACGGTAAAATAGCTTACATATGTACTACGGTAACCACGTAATTTTTTCGTTTAAATAAAAAAAAATGTAACCTACAAAAATTCAGTACACTTAGTTTCTGGATATGCCTCGTACATTGGAATTTTCCATTTCATATTTCCAAACTGCTGTTGCCCGCAGGTAACCGAAACCGCGGATAAGGGGGGACTACTGTACTACAGTTGGTAGTGATCTGTAATTTATCAATTCGACTTCAATATAATCATAACTCAGTTTTAATCAGTGCCTGATAAAGAACATTGAAAAGGAGCTCGAAATTCAATGTACATTAATACCATTGTAATTGTGGAATTTACAAAGTATACTAAAATATTGCATTGTAATTTGTTTAATCAAACACTTTATTTCACTTTATATAACGGTATAACCCTACCGGTTTCATGATTTTCATCTCATATCAGAGGAGCACAAACGAGACTGAATTATGTTAGAAATGGTACCGGAATACACACTTCTAACGGTAAAAAATCGGGTTGGGGATTGTGGGTGGAGGGAGGCGGGAGACAATTTCAGCAAGCAGGGGTGAGATCTTGGGCGTATATGTATTTCCTAGATGTTCATCCCAATGCACTGACTTGGATATTTCTAGGGTCTCGAATCTGTCCAATTTATTTCCGTTACTACTATATACAAGAATTTGGCACCATCGATAGAGAATGTATGATTTTCACGGTGATAATGATTAGAGCCCTTTTAGAAAAAAATTGAGAATTTGTTAAGGCGTATTTGTGTTCACGAAATGTCTTTTCAAAGGATCACCCTGTCTTTCCTATTATCGCAGTTAGCACATAAAAGTTTATACACACCACTATTGCTAAGTATTCCATTTTTACCTTTTCCGTTAAATAAGAATTTCCAGAGATTGAAATTAGTGTAAAAAGCTGGCTTTATGTGACTTAGATTTTTTTGTCATTTCGTATGTTTTTTGTAAATAGAACTTTACCCATTTATAAGTTCGCTTATAGGTGTCGTTAAATATATGATCTTGGAGCAAAGTTAATGGTTGTATTTCAAATAATCAAAAGTTTAGGTAATATATTTCTCTACTTATTTCCCTCGGACATATCCTAAATTCCTCTTCCAAAGTATAATAAATATTGCAATAATTATTGTCACTTAATTTGGTTGTTGAAATAAAATGACACGGCAATCTTATACACACATTATTATCATGAATTAACACGTATAATCAATTCAAGTGATTCACAAACCACTTTTGTCACCTATGTCCGAGACTTATCAGAACATTTTGGGTATTGGTTTCACCTTTTGTGAAGAATATTTATTGGAAACAATATATTGTTATGTTTCAGAGATATCTTAATACTGATAAGGGGTATTTTAGTTGGTATTGACAAAAATTAACAATATTGTTCCAATATTTTATTTACATATTTGGATATCATTTGGGAGTGTATAATATGAAAAACAAATAAGACCAATGAAATTTATATACACAAACATACCATCAAGCCATTTCCCTGTAGGCAGAGAGGACAGAACACCAAACTTTTCTATCTCGACACATCTTTCGCCTCTTCTACAATCATACACCTTTTTTATACAACTTCTATTATTCCTTCTTTCAGAATATAATTCACTTGATCCAATCCAACCAATGAAACTTTTACTGAAAATATTTAGCTTTCACAGTTAAAAACATGGTGCAATATATATGTATATATTAGGTGTACCGGAAAAGAATGTCGTTTTTTCAATGAAACAATTTGGTGCATTTAATGTATTTATTTATTAAAACTTAGTTCAAAATATATTTGCCATCGTTTGATATAACCTCCTTCTACCTCTCAGTCAATTTTTTAATACCGCGTTCGTAAAATTCAGCTGGTTTCAATGCAAAATACTCAGATATGCCGTTTTTGACATCCTTATAATTTTTGTATTCTTTTCCGTTTAAAAAGTGTTGCATTGACCGGAACAAATGGTAATCTGATGGAGCAAGATCCGGTGAATATGGTGGGTGACGTACAGTTGTTACACCTAGGGCTTAATTTTTTCTTTCGTAATTTTCTGAGGTATGCGGTCGTGCATTATCGTGCTGTAAAAACACTTGTCCACAATTAGCCAGTGCAGGTCTTTTTTTTATTATTTCTGCATCTAAATGCTCTAGTTGATCACAATACACTTGGGCGTTAATTGTCTGTCCGGGTTTTAATGTTTCGAAATAAATTATTCTCTTGCAGTCCCACCAAACAGACAAAATAATTTTTTTTGCAGTGAGCCCGGGCTAAGGGGTGGGTTTTGGTACCTGGCCCTTTGAAAGCCATTGTTTTTTGCGTCTTTGGTTTGTATACAAACCCATTTTTCGTCACCAGTTACAATATGTTGTAGAAATGGAGTTTTGGTATTTAATTCCGAATACTCAGTGCACGCGTTTATACGCTCACCGAGATTCTCTTCACTTAATTCATGACGGATCAATTTTCCTTGTTTCCATGTCTTGCCGATTTTTTTATATGCTCTTGCACGCTTGACCATGAACATCCGAGTTGCTCCGCGAGTTCTTGAATCGTTGAAGTTGGATTTTGCTGAATCAGCTCAGTTTAAACATCGCTATCCACTTTAACAGGTCGACCACTTACAGGGTTATTTTTTAGATCAAAATTGCCGGATTTAAATTGTTTAAACCACCTCTGGCATTGACGAACATTCAAAATATCTCCCAGTAAATCACAAATATTTTTTAAAGCACATGTTGCACTTTCTTTCTTCATGAAATGGTAAAGCATAATATTTCGAATAAATTCCTCATTCGGTACAAAGCTCACCATTGTGTATAGGGTTGTAAATGTTTTTGTTTAAAAGTCCTAATACACTCCAGGTATACGTAGTCAGAGAAACAACACAGAACACGTTGTAAAAGTTCGACTGCCGAAGCACAACTGACCACTGAAATGCGATAACAAAAAAAACGACATTCTTTTCCGGTACACCTAATATATATATATATTTTTTTTAAATTTTTTTATTTATTGCTTTTATAATTGAAGTTGCAATGCCTTCGACATATCAGTCATCTTTTAAACCAGTGGTTTCCAACTAGTGGGTTGTGACCCTCAAGAGGATTGCTAGAGCTTAGTTGGGAGGGTCGCAACAGGTAGGATTTTAATATTTATAGAAAAAAAATACAAATATAACATCAATTTGCATACTAACTAAGCCTTTTTTTAACCTCCAAGCAAGTGAGATTTTGTAAATAAAATAAAAAATTGATTTTGTAAGTAATATAAAAAATGTAATTGCGGCCGCCATATACAAAATAATTGAATAGATAAAAACATTTCAGCCATGTCCGTTTTATGGATAAATTCATGTATTCGGGAAAAAACATCGGACGTACCGTGTACGTCCATACTCTCTTGAGGTAAAAATTCGCTCGCCGTACACCGTACGGCCATACTCGTACAGAGGTTAAAATAATAAACTGTAATAGTTTAATATTTCTCCGATAGATGTTATGACAAATTTTCATGGTTAACTTAGCTCCTAATGTGAGTAATGTATAGTATAATGAAAGTAAAATAGTTAAGCACATTTTTTATTTATTGTTTACCAAAATTGTTTGAGGGTTGTGTTGTTTTTTTTTGTCCTGTAATTTTGAAGATGGAACAAAAGTTTATGGCTTAGGCAATGAATTATACTTGCTTTTTTAATTTTTTAACAGCTGTTATTTTAAAAGAAATTCAGCTGTAATGTGTTAATTGTATGATAAATCATTTCCTCGAAATATTATTTCAAATGTTACATCAGATATTTCCAATGATTTAATAGCAGTTATCAAAATTGGTATTGTGTTTTGATGATTTTTAGTATCACCTTAGCAAATCACTTTGATATTGATATGAAATACTCAATTGTAGCAACTTTATTTTTGTTAGCTTTAAGTCGACCATTTGTTAGATGTGTAATCAGGGACTAACTTATATTTTCAATCAGTCAATAAGAAATACCTTATTATACAAACTACATTTCTGTCCCTTTGGTTGCTCATTTTTTCTTATGGGTTACGTTCAGTGCTGCGTAATTTTTTAAATCTTGACTATCTTATCAATAGGGCACTAAATTTCGAATATACTCGAACTGGACAGTATCAAATTTTGCTAAGATGATAGTCCGCAATAGTATATTGGTGCCAATTTTGATGTATGGGAGTGAAACGTGAATGTGAAAAAATACTGATATGAGCCAAAGAAATGCTGTAGAAATGCGCGCATTGAGAAGAATATGTGGACTGACAATGTATGACAGAATATGGAATGAAGTGATTAGGGATGAATGTGAACTTAAGGCTGATGTTGAGTAAGATGAAGATGTGCATGCTGAGAGGGTTTGGGTATGTGGAGCAAATGAACGAAGAGAAACAAACAGATAATAGTGTAAATATGAGTGGAAAGCGTGTCAGAGGAAGACTAAGGAAAGTATGGTTGGATCAAGTGAATGATACTCTAAAACAAAAAAATGTAGAAAGTCAGATAAATTGTAGGTGTATGGATGTGGAAGAGGCAAAGCATGTGTGTTTAGATAGAAAAATCTATGTATAGATAATAGTTAACAGTTATTTGAATGTGATCTATTGCGACCATGTAACTTGCTTCATTTACTTATGTCTGGTTGTTTGGAAGAGATTGCCGCCTGGCACTAAGCCCGCCAGATTTTATTTGCAATAAAAGTGTTAAATTAATAAATAGATTTCTGAATATGACAAAATACAGTCAGATAAGTCTTTTGTAAATAATAAATTTACATAACAGCCCGAATCGGGCCCCACAGTGACGGGGTGGCCGTGCAGCCCGACTATAGTCAGGATCCGCAGGGACTTGGTTAAGTTAGATGAGAGTACGGGGGCTATGCCGATTTCTAGTGACAAATCTTTTCTTAACCCTTTATATCCCAGCATATTTTGCATAAAATGTGCGAAAAATGCCAGCATTTTTTGTCAAAAAAACAGTTTATATTTTATTTTTTATCTCAGTTAATATTTAGTTTTAAAACCTATTTTTTTGTGGAGACCTCCCTGTAGAGTGTAAAATAATAAGTAATTTTCATGCTACCTTGATCAAAAAGTTTTAGGACTTTATAAAATCGAAAATACAAGTTTATTCATCAAAATTGATATGGTCCCCTTCAAAGTACTCCCCATCGACTGCAACGCACTTACGCCAGCGCTTTATCCAATCCTCGAAACACCGCTGGTACTCAATTTTCGGTATGTCCATCAGAGCCGTCTTCGATTTTTTCACGACATCCTCTCGGGTGCCGTAACGCATTCCGCGAAGCGGTTTTTAAAATCGGTTGAACAGTAAAATGTCGCAGGGACCCAGATCAGGTGAATTCAAAGGCTGCTGGATAGTAGTTGTGTTGTTTTTGTTCAAAAAACTTATGGAAATCATGTCTTTCGCGATTTCAACGCGGTCCTTTTTTTGCATGAAATTGAGGTCTTTCGGCAACAGTTTTGCAGCGATACGTCTGAGGCCCTAATCACTAACCAAAATGTCTTGAGCGGATCCATAAGCGATGTTCAAGTCCTCTGCCAGCTCTCTAATGGTCAATTTGCAGTTTTCGGCCAACATTTCTTTGATTTTATCGATGTTTTCATCGGTTTTCGACTGCCACTGCATTCGTCATCCTCGACCGACTCACGACCACTTCTGAAGCGCTCGTGCAACTGAAAAACACTTCAACATTTCCAAGGTCTGCGGACCGTTAAATCCGTTTTTCACACAAAATTTAATGCAAATTCGATGCACAGTTAGTGCCATTTTCAAACTTGTAAAAAATCGAAAACACGCACAAAGGTAGATGTACTCAGTACAGCATAACTTTTACAAATGTCAAGCTATGACGCTGAAATTTGGAGGGAAGTGTCAATGATAGATGTGGTAACCTAACAAAAAAAAAGAATTCCAATCGAGTGACTGACAGTGCCACACGGTGGAACTTTGAGGCCGATGATCGGACCCATGGTATTTTTCGCATACACTTGTTGGGGCCGATAATCGGCCCCGTGGGATTAAAAGGGTTAAAGTACTTTTGTTTTGAAAATGAAATTATTTGGAAAATGAACAAATAAATCAGTAATATTACCAAAAATTTCTAGCAAATGAATGACCCCCAGAACTATTAACCCTTTTAATCCCAGCATATTTTGGCTAAAACAACAGTAGTTTGTTTTATTTTTTATCTCAGTTAATATTTAGTTTTAAATGCATTCTTTTAAAAGTGACTGATTCTCAAAGTTACAAAAAATATATATTCAACATAAAAACTTGTATGAAAACTTGGAGGCCGATGATCGACCCCGTGGGATTTTTCCAATAAACCAGTTGGGGCCGATGATCGGCCTGGCCCGTGGGATTAAAAGGGTTAAAAGAAAAACATGTTTTTGTTATTTTGTATTACTGTTTTCTATTTACGCTGTTGAACACGTTTAGCGCTGAGAACATACCGTGCGTGGCCATACAAACATATACCCAGTGCGTATGACACACCAAGTGTGCTCTGTTGATAATATAATATATTTGTGTCTTAAATTAATGACAAATATTTATTTTTCACCCAGATTTTACAACAATGTGTCCTCGTTCGTGCATGGGGGTCTGGACGCTCCAGACAGGGAGACGGCGCCTGTCATTGGCCAGAAAGAAATACATAATCGTATCCAACAGCTCAACTTCCGTGACTGCCATGCCAAAATCAGCCAGGTATAGTTTTATGTTTTATCGATTATCAAATATTGGGACATACGTGGTTTTGCAAGAAAAAGCATATGCTGATTTCCGATATTTCACATTGACAACAGTTCCAGTTCATTAGTTTCATGATTTTGTTATTAATTAGCATTGTTTATGAATTAGCATACTTACACTATTTCGCCATATCATTATATTGTTAATTTTAAATGAATTAGAAACGTTTGATTATTTATTTATTTAATTCATAACACAGCAGTGTCTTTTACATACAAATGCATATAATATGACAAGTTAATACAAGTGCTTAAAATTATCGACAAAAATACAAAACTTTATCTTAAACTAACATGTACTCGTAGATACAAAAAAATAGTAGTATATTATCCAATATGCATATGTATATTTAAATTCAATATATGTTACAAAATATTACCAAATTTATCCAAATAGACTTACGTTATTGTGTAACATGTATTTAATAGTAGTGCCCTATGACTGTTTAGATAAGTGAAAAAAATACATGTCTTCGAGTTTACGATTTTCGTTTCGAACGTGATCTCTGAAACTTAATGTATAAATGAGGGGTATGTCATATTAATGTTCTATAAGGAACACAGAGATATCATAAATTGCCTCCATTAAGGTCGGTCCACAACATTGCATTCCATCTCCTTCGAAGCCATGGCAGAACCATTTCCTAGGTAATCTATGGCTGTTGTAATAGTTATTTTAAGGGAGTCTGGAGATTAATCCAAGGCTAGAGGAAACCTTAAAAAAAAATCTCGTATTTCATGAATAGATGTTAAGACAAAATTTTCATTGTTAGCTTCATTCCAAACGTGCATATATGAATGTGTATTATTATGAAAGGCATTGATTGAGAATAATCAACATTCTACGACATGAGAGACTACTGAGATACTGAAAATATCAAATACAATTTTGCATTTGACTTGAAAATATGAAATTACTTTTCAGACAATCCAATAATAGTGTATTGATTTGTATTAATACAATCGAATGCTCTCTTAGTGAATTTGATTTATAGAAGGTACAAGAAAGAAGGAAATTATTGATGATTATTTCAATGTATGATTTTTATATTAATCTTAATCTTCACATTAGTATATGGTTGTCTGTGTGGTTCTCAGGTGGATTCGCAGGCGACCCTAGGCAACGGTGTGGTGGTGCAGGTAACAGGAGAACTGAGCAACGGCGGACAGCCCATGCGACGTTTCACGCAGACATTTGTGTTGGCCGCGCAAAGCCCTAAGCAGTACTATGTTCATAATGATATCTTCCGCTACCAGGTGAGAGTTGCTTTTTAAAAAATGTAGAGTTTGGCATTCTTTTAAGCATTTGGTGTCATGTATTTGATTGATTTGTATTGATTGTAACATCATATTTTATCTTTGTTTTTCTGAAGTGTCTTGGCTACTTATAATAAATTTAAGCTATTCGGAAAAAAAGAGCTATAATGTTTGCAATGGTCTGTCTCTAAGTATGAAGCACTTGAAACCAATACTTTTTGGGAACTCTTATCAAAATTTATGATTACAAATTCTTTACCTCAAGCCCAAATGTGTTACTATCGCATATTTGAAGATCTACAAATGTGTCTTTGTAGTCAGTCTTACTTTGGTAAGTTTTCTGCAGTTTTCTTTACAATTATGTTTTTCTAAACATATGCAAATGCGGAAAAGAACCCAATTTAAAGGCCGCAGCCACCATCTTCCTATTCTAATAGTTTTAATCTGTCAGTAAGAGTCGGTTTTCCAAGTAAGGGCGCCCTTGAGGAGAGTCATTATTATCATTATAATCTATCAGACGAAAGGATTTGCCAGTGATCTCAGAACATTGATCTCATTATCATCCAAACTGAAGTCATCCAGAAATACAACACTTTGTACACAATAAACATACGGGAGTCATCCATCAATAAATTGTCAGAAAATTATTCTGGTTAACGACGATGATGACAGTAAAGGTCCAACATATATTTTTAAAATTCTGGTTACAATATTTGATTATATAAAATCACAACTAAAAATCCATTTCCAATTGTGTACCAATTGTTATGTCACCCATTTCCTAGAATTGGTGTAGAGAAGAATTTAATTCAATAATACAAAATGTTTAATTTTGAAGGACTTCGTGTTTTCTGATGATGATGGCGAATGGGAGTATTCTCGCGGGACCGTTGCATCATCCCCGCCACCCATCCCTCCCGCACCCGTGCAGCAAGCTCCGCTGCAGCCGGTGCAGCAGCAGCCCCAAGCGGTCTCGGTAGTTCAGCAGCAACCAGTGCAGCAGCAACAGGTTGCGACTGTGGTGCAACAAGTGCAGCAACAGCCAGCGGCTGTAGCGACTGTCGTGCCACCCCAGCAACAGCAGCAGCAGCAGGCAGCAGCGGCTGTGCAACAGCCACCAGCTGCTGCCCTGCCCCCACCATATTTCCCCCCTGTGGTATCACCTCCACCACCCGTTCAACAGCAACAGCAGATTAACTTGATTCACTCAACTCTTAATGGACACCAGGATGATCAGCAAGGTTAGTTGAACATTTTACAGTATTGTTTTTCAACTCGTTTATGCCTTGCGACCACCCAAAAAATAAAATAAAGATAAAAGTAAGACTCCCCCAACCTCCCCTGCAAAAACTTGATATGCGTGTCCACATGGCCACACGAATGTCGTATTTGGACGAAGATGATAAGCCTTATCAGGTAAAGATATCTACTCTGACAAGAAAGCTAAATGATTAATTTCTTTTAATGATAAATTTTTTTAAAATGTCAATTCGTAGAACCAGTAACTAGCTTATTTACCTTTTATTCCTAAGTTTTATTATGGTTACTTACACCCCTAATATTACACTGTGACCTTAAGGGTAGCGACCCACAGACTGAGAAATAATGTTTTACTTTGTTGCTAGTTTCTAACTGCCAAGTATAAGGTTCAATCTTAAGGATTTGTGCAGTTTTAAATCTGCATAATTTTCTTTTTATACATGATTAATTCAATCAAATCATTATTATCTTGATGAAATTTCTCAACGTAAATCACAAAACACTTAATATGAGAAAATGTTGTATTGTAGGCAATCTGTCAATTGGCATGGGAGGTAGCGACACTTCCTGCGGAGAGCTGGAGGGCTCACAGGAGCTGGAGGAGGAGCCTGAGAGGGCTCCTACACCACCCCCTCAGCACCACCAGCCCGGTAATACACCCACTAGCTTATTCTGTCTTCCGTTTGATTTTTTAAACGATGGAAGAGATATCGAACTTCATGTAGCGATAAGAAACAAAGTCAATGGTGCTAAGATTGAAATATGGACATGGAAAAACAGTGAAAGAAGCTGAATAAATGCTGTAGAAATGCGTCCATTGAGAAGAACACACGGGGTTCCAATGTTGAAGACAATACGGAATGAAATGATTAGGGATGAATGTGAACTATCAGCCTTAAGTTGGTGTGTTGAATAAGATGAAGAAAGCACTCTTGAGATGGTTTAGATTTGCGGAACAAATACTGAAGAAAAACTAAATAGACAAGTATACAGTGCAAATGTGAATGGAATGCATGGTAGAGGAAGACCAAGTATGGTTGGATCAAGGAATAATATTTCGGAATTAACACAACTTCCACTACTTTTATTGCCATCTTTAAATTGCAAATGTAATGAGAATTTTTTTTCCAGCCCCCGTTGTCAGCACCGAACCCAAGACCTACGCTAATCTTGTCAAATCAGGACCCCCCGGCTCATTCGCACAGGCAATTCAGCAGCACCACTCCACGTCAACTCAAGTAAGTATACTTGACTGATTTGTTCATAATCATTTTACCAAGCATTTTAAGTGACTTACACCCTTATAAATTGTGATATATATCAACCACTATCATACTAATACATGCTCCAAGGAAAAAGATAAAAATGGATAAATCACCTTAATAGTCAAACTTGGTTATAAAGAGCAAGTGGGGATTGACAAAATTTTCTTGTAGACATAATTCCTTATATCAGAGTTAGGTACAGTCTGTCAAAAAAGAGTTGAAAATAAATGAGGGTGCTGCGATCGCCTGTTGGCAACACCATAATTGTGTATAGCTGATTGCAAAAATGGACTAACCCACAAAAAAAAAAAAATTGTCGAAAAAAATAAACACTAGCCGTTTTGATGAACTTACCTATAATATAAAATTTAATATAAAGTGAGTATAAATGGTATTTCACTATATTCCGTTGAATTTCTGAGTTAACAAAATAATTTTGCTTAAGCTAATGAAGTAAAATTTGAAATAAATTTTGAAATTTGTTTTAAGTTTCGAATTTGTTGGCGAATGGCACAGATATTGAAATTGTCCAATTCTTTTTTAGGGCGACCCTTTCTTTTTTTGCCTGGAGTTGTGAATTTTTCCCCATTTTCTTCATATTCTTTAATACATCGTCTAACCGTGCTTTTTTATTTACCTGTAAATAAAAAAAAAACATTAATGCTGATATAAATTATAATTTATTAAATAACATTTACAAAACGATCCATTTAATAACACGACATAGTCGTGTTATGTTATGGTAACATGACCTTTATATTCGTAATATAACTTTTATGATGAAAATATAAATGTCATAAAATTTCTCAAAAATGTGGGTTATACCATTTGTCCAAGCAGCTGTCAAACTATGTACTCGTAAACACAACCTCAGAAATAATAACTTTTTAACAAAAATCAACTCGAAATATATGTGAATGACTTCTAAACTTTAAAGATTTTTTATAATTATTTAAAAAACATAAATACATACCAGTCATACTAGCAGTTCGCGCATAAACATAATTAACAATTGTGACATGACAGCCAATTTTGGTGCTGCCAAGCTATAATTTTTTTAGTTCCAATTTTATTTATTTCTACTCTTTCTTGACAGACTGTATATTGTAAGAAGGTACTTATTTTTTTTTAATTATTGATATGATCACCTTATTATCTTGTCAAGTGTGTATATCTGGACTAAATATGCCTTACAAAACAAAAACATTTTAACATACATATAATTTATTATACAATATATACACAGTGATCATATATGTAATCTATTCATTAAATTATAAACAAAAACGTACTTTCACACAATGTCTCGAAGGAGTGATCACAGATGATACAACTCCCTGATTAGAAATAATAAAAAAGGGACCTAATACCGTAATAAAAATTGCATTTTTAACTGCTAATCACTTTTGTTAATAAACTTGAATATAAATTACGATGGGAATGTCAATGTCTATTGTTGAACGTAGTTCCCTCTCTGAAAAGTCAAGCATATGTCATAAAATGACCCGTAATTTAATGCTGGTTATAAAAGTTAAATATTTTCATTGTCTATTCTAAGAATTGAATTTTTTTGACCACCCAAATATTGCGTAGTTTTCAAAATTTGCACGTGTTAGCTTAGTTTCCAAAATTTGCTCCGTATATCCGTGAAGTGAGCTTATTATGACAAGGAGCCTATGTACGGGAATCCACATAAATCAAATTCATTCTACCAAGTTTGACTGTAAATTTATTCTTAGGCTTTGTTACCACACCAACCAAATACGAGTATATCAGAATCCTCTACATATAGTCTATGCATGATATTTAGCTCCTGAAGAGAACAGAGATGTATTGTTATAACTTTATATTTGTTACTCACATTGTTATTTTGATATCATATTGGGTTTGATTTAAATATGCCCAACTGTTTGTAGTTTTGATAAAATTATCCCAATATATCTTTTTTCTGAGATTAGTCAAATCTCACACGCGACTGAGGCTCGGACTGTTGGATTGTTTAAGTTTGAATTTCACAGGTGTAAATCAAATCTCAGATCGCGTAATGAGCCTAGTAAGAATGCTGATATATGCCGTTGTCTTGTATAGAAATATGGAAATTTTTAACAAAAATAACAATTTGGCTCTTCGCATATCATAGTTTTAGTTTTAATTTCCTCAATAAAGTCATTGCACTGTCTTTCATATCTCTTGGAAAGGAAGAAAGGGAAATTTCTATTGATCATGGTGAATGGCAGTACACTCAATGTGAAGTAGCGACCTTTCAATGTGTACCATGTCTTCCTGAGCCGTAAGAACCCACAAAATTCTTATGCAGGATCATTGACAAGGTGTTTGGTTTTTACATCCAAAACTAATAAATATTTTGTATTCATGAATTCCAGAGCAGCCAGGTAGTATCCAGGGGAGTATCTCGTGGAGGGGAACACCCCTCTGCGGCACAGATCTCCTCCGGTAGCTCCCCGCCCGCCCTCGCACCGCAGAACCAGAGGCCACGCCCCCCGCGCACCCCACGCACAGACTCCACCGGCGGTAATTTTCCATTTTTTATTATAGTTAACTCTAAGCAACTTAAAACTTCATATTTATCTTCATATTTGATAAATGAAAAAGTGATACTACTTTGTTTTTCGGCTTGTAGCACTCCCAACATATTTTATATCTTTAGGGGGCTCCATATGCTGGAGTGTGTCCGAAAATTTTGTGAATTTAGTAAGAAAAACACCATATATTGATTTCAATACTTTTTTAACCCTGTTATTTGTGTATGCATTAAATTTTCCATGTGTTCAAAAAAATATCTGAATAATTGGCTATATTCTGGGGATATGTGCTATTTAACTAACCCATTGCTTTCAGGGTATTCTATTGTACCATTTAATCTATTGTAGGGTATGCATGCCTGTAGTATCATTGGGTGATATTGAAAGGGAATAAATTGTATGCATAAATGCCTTTTCTTTATCGAGGTTGGCTGAGACGACAGTGGTCAGACTTTAATCAATACATACATATTTTGCTTCCTTAACATCCATACATATTCTCGTAAAACTCCTTAGGTTTCTCTGACTAACTAGAATCTTACCTTCTTTCAAAATTTCATTAATTTAATCCAACTATATTGTCAGTCTTTTATTACTCATTCTTTCTACAAGCCAAACCTCCTCAAGATGCTCTTTTTCATTATGTTTACATCAGTAGGAAGTGTGAAAAATATAGTTAACATTAATCCTTAATTGAATCCGTAGCAATTTAGTAAATAGTGTATAATTGAATTGAAATATGTCTGTAGACACCGGGGGCGCTCCGAGTAGTGGCAACACTCCGCCCTCCTCTACGACCGGCTCAGGCAGGAGGTACTCCGACAGTCAGCAACTGTTCCTGGGGAATCTGCCGCACAGCGCCACTAAAGGTGAGATACTAACCTAGATGGAAGTGAGGAGTAGAATAAAAACAAAGATCATACTGCCATTATTAGCTAAAAAGCAATAACTGAAATATGAAGTGAAACATCATTGAACTGCTTTTACATTTCTATCCTAAAATATAGCAGTATTTATCAAATATATCAAATCAAAATGTGGATTTGCTGTTTTGTAGAAATAATGAAAAGAAAAAATCAAAATTTTAGGGCAGTTCCTTCTTCGTCACTATGTGACATTGCGCTTATAAAAAAAAATAAAGAAGATTTCAATTTTTAGTTTAGACCGTGCTGGATGGAGACTTATTTTTTCTTCTATAACAGGTGGTGGATCAAACTGGTGTAAGTCACCTATTCAGAACAGGTAATGAGCCTTGTGATATATCCATAAGTCAGCCATCCCTTAGATTAATTGATAATTTAAATTTATTACGATCAATTTTTTGACTAGGATTATCTAATGGTAATGAAAAATGAAATACATTTGTTTAAAAATATTTGTTTTGTTTTAATTAGAGGAACTGCGCGCCCTGTTTGAGCAGTTTGGCACCATAGCCGAGCTGCGGGTTCACAGCAAGCCTGCGGGGCCGGGAGGAGCTGCGGGCAGGGTGGTGCCCAACTACGCTTTCCTCACCTTCCTGGATGTGCAGTCTGCCCAGGCCTGCCTCAACGCTGGGGTGACTACTTTATCTCTCTTTATAAGCTTAAACTGTTAAGATAAAATAGTCCATAGTAGTATTTTGATGTCAACTTGGATATATACGAGTGAAACGTGGACATAGAAAATGACTGATAGGAGCCAAATAAATGCTTAAGAAAGCGTGCAATAAGAAGCATACATAGGGTGACACTGTATGACAGTATACGAAGTGATTAGGGGATGAATGTGAACTTAAGACTGATGTGTTGAGTCATGAAGAACACGCTGTAATTGTTAATATTTTTCTTTCATTCCATCCTTATGCTCAAACCATCTCAGCGTGCTCTTCATTTGAGTAAAAAAATCAGCATTATGTTCACATTCATCCCTAATGACTTCCATTCCGTATTCTGTAATACATCGTCACCCTGTGTATTCATCTCAAAGCACGCGTTTTATGTATGTATGTGTATGAAAAGTTTTTCTCTTTCATTTTATTTTTGCAAATTTTACATAACTAAGACAACTTGCTCAAGATTTCACAGAAGTTCTTTTTATAATATTATCATTATATACAGGCAGCATATATGCTGTTAATAACTATATCAAGTTAAACTGTCATGTGTTCAGAAAGAAAAAGAAAAGAATAGGTAAAAAAAAAATAGTTCAAACAATAAGTAAAGGAAATAAAACACCATTAAAACAGCACTTTTGGGTTTATGTATAGACACCTGTCCAAACAGTTTTTTTGGTTAAATGTCACAATTCCCTACACTATTGGGCAGTTTGTTCCAAGATTCTATAACTCAGCAAACAAATGTGTCCTTGAATTAATGTGGAATTTAGTTTTGGAAAATTTTAACTGAAGTTCTTTCAAATGTATGTTTTATGACGGAACTCCGAGCGATTAAATATCTTATAACGTTTAATCAAGTTTCCAGTATTTAGTCTGTTGCAAAGTAGGAAACTTCAATAAATACAGTATCTTCGTAAGTCAGATATATATATATATACCCATTCAAGAAGTTGAATGCCCTTCATAAAATAAGGGGTGATAACACATTGACTGCTGAACAATTTCTTTTAAAATCATGATTGTGCTAAAAATATGCCCATATTTAATATTCTTAAAAAATAATAAAGTGGGAGCAGATATAATTCACTGTCATATATACTTACAAACGCTACCATTAGACTATTCCGGGCCTTATGGTACTTATAGATTTTGCGAGGCTTTTTAAAACCATCCAAACAAATAAAGATGAGCATATTGAGCTGAACACCTAGTAAAAGTTTATATAAATGCTTATAGGTTTTCAACACTGAACATATTAAAAGGATTTCACTATATTTAAGTTATGCATATTTCAGTTAAATGTGTTTTTCATATTCCCCTTGAACCTTTTAACATCCCAGCCTTATATGGATAATCATAACGCCCAAGCCTATACATAAAAAGATCTTAAATATTATCGACTTAGAAAACATAAAAATGTGTTAATGTTTTATTAATTACCGGTGTTCAATTAAATGTTTCCAATAGAATGATATAATTTTTTTGAAAGAAATGGTCGAGTACTTACAGGGTACTATATAATTTCTTTACCTTTCATACATAGATGAAATCTACCTATTGTAATATATTGCATGTTTTAAGAGCCCTGGAGTAAAGAGTTCAAAGATAGCTTTTTTTCTCAGGGAATTCCTATTTTTCTATATTGTAATAGTTAACTTGATGGATATTCAAGCTGTTATCAATATTTTCAAGAAAACAGATCATAATTGATTTTGAAGTTGTCATCGTTTTATAAATACTGTCATTAATAAAAAAAAACAAATTTCAGCCCCTGTACTATCCGTCTGAAGACTCTCCCGACGCTCAGTTGCTCAACGTTCAAGAGAAGAAGTCCCGCCAAGGTGGTGGTGGTTGCGGTGGAGGAGGAGGTTCGGGAGGCTCGGGTCGCACTGGAGGCGGTGGTGGCCCTCGAGGAGGCGGTGGCCCCAGACCCCCGCGCCCTCCATTCCAACGGGGTGCCTACCAGCCGTTGAGGCGCTAAACACACATACTCTTATCCCGCGAGTGATTTAGCGATTGTAACATTTAAAAATGGGAATACAGCACTTGCATTCATTTAATGACAGTTATCTTATTTTTCATATCGTATATATTTTATCAGTTGTATTTACTTTGTTAGACATACCTTAATTTCACAACGAGATGATAAATATGTTAAGAAATATATTGAAAAATTATAAAAAAAAAAGTATGTTAACAAATTCACTGATATGTTGATTGGTTTATAATTTGTTGAAAAAATCAATAACACAGAAATTTTTACTCTATATATGATTAATTTGCCAGTCGTTATTAATTACTACTCAAAAGCTCTAAAAATATAAATGATAAATTATTTTTACTTTAGAGTTTTTTTATTTTACCTCTAATCCAAGAAGTGCTCCTTCCGTTATAAGTCAGTTTCAAGCCAAAAGGATACAGTTGAATTATTATGAACATTAATACGACTATAATTTCAAAATATTGCCAATCTTCGCATAATTAAGAATAAAAGATATGATTAAAAAAGTTGTTCTTATTTATACAAAAATTTCAATATTTATTATATCTTGATTTTGAAACAATTCTTCAATTTTACAGCTTTTGGCTTGTTATAGTAAGTTAAAAATTTAGATATTTTGGAATTAAAACTTAATTAAATAAACTGTGATTAAGGTTTTTGCATTTTTTTTTGCGAAAACTAATGCGTATATTGTTTACAGTCCCCTTCATTTTAGAAAAGCAAGACTTCCAGATGGGAATGTTATATATTCATACAATATTGTAGAAATGTTGATAAGCAGACATTGATTAGTACCGATTTTTCATTTATAAATCTAGTGTAAGATAGAAAAATAAATTCATTCTAAAAACAAGATGTGATTTCATTTTCTCACAACCAAAACTAAAAAATGTACTCAAGTCAAAACATTTAAAAATAATATGTTTCTCAATTGTTATGGTGACAAATTTTTTTAGCTACATTTTTCTTAAAAATACTTAACACCCTCTTCATTCTGTCAATTATATAAGGATGACAAAATACTTCATTTCTATTAAAAGTACAAAAATCTCAAATATCCATACCTTAAAAAAATTCATACCTTAACTGTTTTACTGCTGGACATTTTTTTCAATACTATAAAATGTCCATATATAGACTCTTAATGGTTAAACTAAAGCGTTTTTATATTAGTAATCTTCAAAATGCGAATAGTTAAATTAATAATATTTTAACATTTTGTCGAAACATATAAGTTCATTCAGAATTAATGAAATAAAATATACACTGCAGTATGAATAAAAAAGCATTTTTTCCGTTTTTCTAGCATTTCTATTTTTGATAATTAAATTTAATATAATGAAAAAAATCTCATTTTGGCTTATTACTGTAAAAATTATATATACATATATGATGGTGTACATTTTTTTTTCTAAAATAAAAAATATTTTGCTCGTAAACTTAAAAAAATAAATGCTTAGTTAAATTATAATTTGTTTTTACTTCAGTAAAGTATATTTTTTATATAAAAAGTTAAATGAATTATTTCCTTTTTATATAAAATATGTACATATATAATTTACTGGAACTGATTTTATTTAGTTCCTTAGCACTAAAGAATTTTCAAAAGCTTTTTATATCTGATATAAGTTTTCATTAGTCTTCCTAAGTGAATATTCAATATGAAATAAAACACTGTAAAGTAGGTGTGGCCTATAATGTTTTGCTCATAAGCATTTTTATTCCAAGTTCCTATTGAAATAAACTAGTTTATACTTTTTCTTTTTGCCTTAAATAAATAATAATCTAACAATATCTTTAAATTAACTGATAAAAAATTTAATCATATAAAATGCTTTTTAATTTGTGTTAAATGTAACTAATCCTTAAGAAAAAAACGATATATGAAACAATAATTAATTAAATTGTATTCAATTAGAGACAATTTCTTTTATTTCCCTTTTTGAGAATCAAAAATCTATTCAGTTTCAGGAAGATTAAAAAAGTTAGTATAATATCCAGTGTCTTATAAAAATCACAATTACTCGAGATTATTATCAAGGACAATTTTTTTTTATTAGTAATGATAATTTGTGATATATTTTTAATCTGATATCCATCACTAACATTATCAAAATTGTTCCTCCTTAAAAAGAAATGTCCTCTTATAAGCTACATAACTCAGAATTTATGATTATTACTAAATAATATGGAACCACATTCTAAATGGGTGCGTTTATATTTGTTAGTACATATTTTCTCATTTGAATATTATTCTTTTCTCGTATTAAACTACTTTGAAAGCAAACTACAATTTTTTATATACCTATTTAGTTTTTTTATTCATTTTGAAACATAAAAATATTCCTTTAAATTAATTTTTCTTTGCCTATAACAATAACATGGATTCTTCATTTCTTGAACTATCCAAGTGCCTAAAATGGTGTTTTTTGGTACCGGTATCAGTATAGTGAAAATTATTTTACGAAATTTTGACGTATTTTTTCCTTATTAGCGTAAAAATGTACTTAGCTATTTGGTCGTTACATTTAATGATATTCCATTGTAATTAAATGTATTGTGATAAATGTACGTTTGTTACGAACTTTGGATTCAAGATATGATTCCCGCAAAATACTCAATAACATATGGAACATTTTAGTGTAAGGCTTAGCCAAATATATTGGTAATTTTATTTCATATCTTTAGTTAATTTTTTTAACATAATATCTGGTACTAAAAGTTACTAATACAATTATACTTCTTTTCTTTTGAGCAGCATTTGGAATTATGTATTTAAATGTCTTGGTACGTTTTTTCGAATATTCCTTCCTTGTAAATCGAACGGCTGACACGATTGAAATTTTATTTGTGTTCAGAGTTTATAAGGCCTATTTCGCACTTCTAAAATTAGATGATCGCCAGTTATTTTTTGTTGACAATGAAAACTTCTTATAGTTAGTTTTGAATTGTCAGCTGGCATCAAATAGCTTTAATTATATATTTTATTTGGTGTAATGCCTCGTATTTTGGGCGCAAAACGTGAGTCAGTGTAAATATTCTTCAAGCGCTTTATTTAGCAAGAGTGCTGATATTGAATTCATAAAAATCGAATATTAAAGTACTCTGTATATGGTTGTACCCTCATGTTTTCTCGACATTTAACTTTAGGAATATATTTTATATAGTGCAAAGAAAGCCTCGTAGAAAACATAGTTATGTGAAAATGAACCATGTGAAAATTGTAATGTCTTAGGAAAATTAAGGTTTTACTCCATTTTTCCTGAAAAACCATCAAACACGTTCCTTTTTGCACAACTGTCGGGTTTCTCTGTCCCTAATAAAATTAGTTTGGTTTACATAACTTTTTTAATCGGGATGTATACGAAGATATTTAATGAACGTAATTCCAGATTGACTCCTCGTTGATTGAATGCAAGTGTTATATTCTCACGTCTCAATATTATCATTAGTAGAGATAACCTATACATACCCTTTCTGTTACCATTAAATGGCAGCAATTCCGCTTACATACTAGGCTCCCATAGCGATCTCCAATTTTGGTCTTTTTCACAGTTTTAGCAGTTATTTGTGAATAGTTTTTAAGTGTATAGTTATGTTCTACATAGGGATGATTTTTTAAATTCTCAAAAATGTTAGCGATATTTCTTGTGAAATATAGATCTGTATCAAAATGTTACTATTTTTTTAATCATTTTACCCTCAACGAGCAATACATTATTTGGCATAGTTTTTTTACTTCATGTGTAATCTTACGATACTTCAAATAATATAAACATTTATAAATAATTGCAAATGTTCAGTCAAATTTCTATGTAATAAAAATCTTTTATTACTCAACTTATTTATTTTTAAGTACATACATACAATACTAAAAATAATTAAATCTTATGTTTATTATGAGCTGTAAGGGTTGGTTTCCTTATTGTGTTAAATAGCTCATAGCAGTAAATTGTCATCATAATACTTTAAGTATATGCCCCCAGGCCCAGGTAAACAGAACAAATTGCTGCTTAAGTATTTATTATGAGCTGTAAGGGTTGGTTTCCTTATTGTGTTAAATAGCTCATAGCAGTAAATTGTCATCATAATACTTTAAGTATATGCCCCCAGGCCCAGGTAAACAGAACAAATTGCTGCTTAAGTATTTAACTCGAAAAATAAAATAAAAGCAGGTAGAAAATATCACCATCATAATCTCAAGAAAAAATGGACGAATTTCCTACCAAATTTTAGGAGCCATGCAAATTAATTTTTAATACCTTAACTGGGAAGTCTATTGTTGCAAAAAATTGTAAGAAATATTTTGTCTTCACATTGGGACTAAAGATAAAAGATTTCTTACAATTTGTTCTTCAAAACTGATACATATTTTTGCCAAGGTTTTACTCAGTTTTTGGAACTCCATTGTTCTTACTGGTATAAAACTCAAAATACATACAGCCCTTGCAGTGATCATCTAGTGGTTTGTATTATTTTTAAACAATCTGGTGTCCTTGGTTCGAATCCCGGCAGTTCCATAATTGTCAAATATATATTTTATTTTTTGAGAAAGGTAAGTTGTATAGCTTGTTGCTGACTACTCTGCCAGCTATTGTAAATTTGACTGGAAAATCGTTAATGGTTCCATGAAATAAAAAAAAAACATGATTCATCAAGTTATGTTAAGTTATATCGATGCTTGAATGGACTTCTTGAAGTGTCAAGATACATAAAATTACGTATAGATATAGAAAATTGACACTTAGAACAAATTCATAGTTGATATAATATTGTCATATAATTTATTAATGTTAAATTGGTATGATCATATGTTAGTTATTAATAATGCAGAAAACAACTGGGATTAATCAGTTATTTTATTATCACCATAATAAATATTTGCCAATACTGAGTTCACAATCATATTAAAAGATTGGATGTAATTAGTGTTTATATTCTCCATTCATACCACACGACAGAGCAGTTGTCTCTGGTTAGTCAATATTATACTGGAAAGATACAATGGTTTATCCTTGCATGCTGCACTACAATTACTTTGGTCGGTGTACTACCCTCATAAGTAAAAAACGCAAAAGTTAAGTTTTGAGAAAACTGCACTTTTATGTTTTTCATTGCTGCTTAAAAGTCGTGATTCATAAACAAAAAAGCAGTAAAATGTGATTCATAAGCAAACGCATAGGTACTTGCTGTATTTTTGCTTATGAATCACATTTTATTGTTTTTTTGCTTAGAAAAACCTAGTATTTTGTAAAATTAAAAAAGACATTATGTCGATTTTTGTGTTTATATAAATGGTTTTCTGAATTTTTTTTATGGATTATGGTTCAGAATTTGATATGAAATATTGCCTCATACTTAGTTAAGTATCTGTTTTTTTCCCGTTAGCTGCGTTTTTGCTTATGACAGCAATATAGCTACCATAGTTCGAACAAAATTTTTCCAAATTGCATATAAGGTTGTTTTCTACATCATAGTTTAATGATTATGATAACAAAAATGACATTGCTTAAATTATGAGATATTAAAAATATTTATTATTTGCAATAATACGAGTACTTCACAAATTACAGTATTTAATCTAATCTGAATATAAAAACACTAAGAATGAGTAGCGAGAATCGAATGCTTCAATTGTGAAAAATATCAAAATTGGATGTCTCAAATATATGACCTTATAATATATTTTGTTTCCTTTCTTTATATATCCGTGTTTTGATTTACCCAAGTGTTTGAGATAATAAATATGATTAAAAAATATGTACACTTAAAAGTATTCATTGTTCAACTTACAATTTTTGTATTGTTTATGTGCGTATTTGATAAAAAAATAAAAACATTAATTTTTGAAGTGATGTTATTTAAAAACAAATCCCATTTATATTATTATATATATATATATATATATATATATATATATATATATATATATATATATATATATATATATATATATATATATATATATATATATATATATATATATATATATATATATATATATATATATATATATATATATATATATATATATATATATATATATATATATATATATATATATATATATATATATATATATATATATATATATATATATATATATATATATATATATATATATATATATATATATATATATATATATGTATATGTATATGTATATGTATATGTATATGTATATGTATATGTATATGTATATGTATATGTATATGTATATGTATATGTATATGTATATGTATATGTATATGTATATGTATATGTATATGTATATGTATATGTATATGTATATGTATATGTATATGTATATGTATATGTATATGTATATGTATATGTATATGTATATGTATATGTATATGTATATGTATATGCATATGCATATGCATATGCATATGCATATGCATATGCATATGCATATGCATATGCATATGCATATGCATATGCATATATATATATATATATATATATATATATATATATATATATATATATATATATATATATATGTATATATCTGTACCCTAGAGGATAAACCACGGAAGTCACTCTGCACCCTAGAGGATAAACGTCATATGCATCATACATGAATTGTATGACGTTGTTTATCATCTAGGGTAAAATGTGACTCCCGTGGCTTATCCTCTAGGGCAGTGCTCCGCAACCTTTTCTCACCTACGACACACCAAAATTCTTCCTAGAATTCCGCGGCACACCAAAAGCTAAAATATATAGGTATTAAATTGATACACAAATTTTACAATAAATTTTTGTTTTTTATTTGAAAAGCATACATACATAAAACTATAACATATTTATTTTTACGCAATCTTAATAATTATAAAATAATAATTAATTAATGTGATACCTGCGCTTGTTTCAATGAACACAAAAGTTTTACATTCGGCCTGATTTTTGACAGCGCAACCCGAAGTTCTTGGTCAAGACCTTTTAAGCATGACCGCTTATCATTTTTAATTAATACAAGAGTTGAAAAACTTTGCTCACATAAATGCGAGGATATTCTTTTTTAACGTAAATCCAAAAAACATCTAATGGAACTTCGGAGAAGTGAAGTTTTAAAGTCATGTCGTTAATGGTAGAAACTTGTTTATTTAACTTTGTGTTGCTAAAATAGTGATAGCTCTGCACACGACAGTAATGACGGACGAGTGAACGTGATGTAACGCGTGCAAATGCAGTATAACGCATGCGCATGAGTCTTCAGCGACGCGCATAAGGGTATTTTTTTTTGTCTATGACTAATTTGGTGCGGCAATGGTGTGTTCAAAGCACACTACGCAGTTTTCAACAGTTGGCACCAGGCGCTGGGGGACCATTGAAAAATTATTTAGTTATAATTATTCTATACTACATTTTTAAAAATAGCCAATATTATGAAAAATTATTTGTCATTTTGTATTAAATACATAATGAAAAATTGTAAAATGTCAAATACATTAAATTTCACCGCGGCACACCTGTATCCGGCTCACGGCACACCGGTTGCGGAGCACTGCTCTAGGGTCAATATCAATTGAATAAAAGATTTTGAATGTTGCTTTTTTTTGTATTTTTATAGTAATACAAAATCAAATTATGATTTTCAAAATCTGTTTATGAATGTATCAATTGAATTGTTCAAATAAATATTTTATTGTTTATTCAACAAGTTAATATGATTTTATTGTGCATACCTTTTAATGAATTTGTGGATAATTTTAAAATAATTGGTAACTATAATCTGTAAGAGCTCGATATTTCATTGATAGAATCTTGCGTGAATTTACAAATTGTTAAGAATATTTGTTTTTTTTTTAATGATTATTTCAATACTTGATGGTATTGCATTACCAACTATAACGCAGCGTTTAAAAACGATTTTCGAATTTTTATTATAAAGACTAATTATATTCGAGGACTAATAAAAAATATTTCATGTGGTGCAAACGAATAATTAAACAATTTGCGACGTTGCACAACCTTGCACCTCGTGCAAACATTGTCTAGTGATTTTAAATGAAAAATTATTGTTTCATCACGTAAAAAGCAGCTACGTAATATTTTTTTGTGCTCATGAAAGAAAATGGATGACTGATGAGCTGGATGGTCGAAGCTAATCGAGGACAATGATGGGGATCACATTGAACCCTCGCGCGATGCTTATACTTCATAAATTTCAAAGGCACCTCACAACAGATGCAAGGAAAAATAATGAGGTTAAATACTGATTTAAGTAACAATACCAGGTGGAATGGCATCACAGTTACAGGTATTAGATGTTAACAAACCATTTAACAGAAGAATATAACAATTGACTATTAGTGGGAAATGACATTAACAGAAGAATATAACAATTTACTATTGGTGGGAAATGGCCCATTGACACCATCAGGAAACATCGAGAAATATTCAGTTTGTCACTGTGAGAGCTTGGAATAAAATAGAATCTGAATTGATCATAAATTGCTTCAAGAAATGTTAGGTTTTCAACAATTTAGATGGGACAAACTAATCCATTGAAAGTCAGGATACGTCTAAAGCAATAGAGATTCGATAAAGTTTGAATTAACAGTTAAACTTTTAGATAAATTAATCTTCATTATTTAACATAAATAGTTTTTTTTTTTAAATATACATGATTAATATTAATTACACTCGCTTTGTTTTCAAAATTCATTAGGTCGTGTTATATTCGGGTTTATACGGTATTTGATTTGATGACCCCAAGTAGTCTAGTTGATAAGACACTTGTCTTTCCTAGGAATCGGAATCCATTCGCCATGGTAACCACAAAAAGAAAATTGTCAGTTTGGATTCAGAGTTCGCCTGGTAACATATTTACATGTGCTATACATGTACAAGTGTTATTGCTTGTACATGCGCGGTAGTTTTTCCAATAGGTATGAAGAGAACTTTAGTTACGTATCTCCTACACTGGTTCTTAACCCGAATGTTTGACTATTGGGGCGGAAGACAATATCTTCCTGCCACTGTTATCAACATGTCCACATCATCAATTCGGGATAGGTGGGTACCAAATGAATGAAGAAATATATTTGATTTCGAGTAACGTAGAAATCATACGTATGCACCGTTTTCATTGAGAAAAATTTTCAGCTGTCAATGTGTTAAAGAACAGTTCTTAGAAATATATTATTTATAAATATTTTAAGGGTTTCTGCTCGTGATTTTTAATATATTTTCACTATTCCACCATAGATATTAATATGGTAAAGTAGTTGATAAGTCATTAGAAATTAAATTTATCGTTATTTAAGAGAAATAGTTGGTTTCACATTTTACAAGATTAACATTACAATCTAGATAATTAAAACTCAATTCAATCACAAGATTACCAGAGTCTGATATTGCAGTTGTCTAGTAAGTTTTATTCGGAATACTGAAAAATGCAATGTTCATATTTCAAAAATAACCCTCAAATAACATAATACAACAATGGCAACATTAAACATGTGACTACTTAGAAGGATCTAAGAATTATATTCTTCATTAACATATTTACAAATAATTCTGACAATAAACCTTTACTTCCTAGACATTCCTGGAGTTACCCTATGAAATTATTACTATAGACGGGCAGCATATATGTTACACCATGTGTTCACAAAGAAATAGTGAAGAAATAACAAAAAATAGTTATGTAAAAGAAAAAACAAAGGAAACAAAACACCATTAAAATAGCACTTCTGCATTTGTGTGTAGGAACTCGATCATATGGTTTTAAAATGGGTCAATGTCACAACATTTCGTACACTATTGTGCATTTTGTTCCATTATTCCATAACTCGGTTATAAAAGTAATGTTTTCTGGGACTATTAAGGAATTTAGTTTTGGCAACTTTTAACTTAAGTCCACTCAAATATGTTGTTGGCTGAATTCTTAGCAATACCTGCTCAAGATTTTATAACACTCAATCAAGTCTCCACGATTTCATCTTTGTTGCAGAGTAGGCAACTACAATAAAACTGTATTTCTTCATAAGTCAGATAACTTAGAATTTAGAAAGAATAAAATTATTGAATGAATATGGTGTAAATTAACATGTAAATTAATAAGTTGTATTGTGTCATTATATGATATACCAAAAATATATCATGTATTAGAGTGAACAGAGCCTTGACAGGGATTTTAAATTTCAAAAGGGGTAAAGCAAAGATGTGTCGTGTCACCCTAGTTGTTTAATATTTACATAACATAGATTCATGTGTGAAGGAACTACAGAGGTCACATGGGTGGCATAAAAAAGTCTAATGGGATGAGTGTTACGACAGTGTATAACAATACAAAATGAAGTTATTAGGGATGAATGTGAACTTAAGGCTATGTTGATTAAGATAAAAAAGAGCCCTCTGATAAGATTTGGGTATGAAAGAAGAAATACTAACAAAGTAAATAATGAAAATGTGATTGGAAGGCGTGGTAGAGGAAGATCAAGGAAAGTATGGTTGGACCAAGTTAATATTTTGAAAAAAGGAAACATAAAAAGTCAGGAAATCGTAGGAGTTGTATGAGGTTTATGGATGTATGATAGAAAAGGTGAAGGATACGTGTCAAGATAGTCAAGTCTGGCGCTCTGTTCTTTTTGCCTTCCCCGATAAGAAAATGGCGGGATGGTGTACGTATGTATGTTAAAAACTCGAATTTCTGTATGGCTACAGTATGTATGCAAGTGAAATGTACCTATTAGCGAAGATTAAAAAATCACATTAAATTTTCCAAAGAATATTTTAATTTTTTTAGAGCATCCGCTAATAATATTTATAAAATCTACAGTCGACGCAGATAATATCCTACAGCTGTTTTATGCGATCAACAAATTTAAGTGAAAATGCCGCAAATATAAATTGTAGGAATACAGTATTATGTTTAGCAGACTTTAGTTTTGACTTAAATAATTATAAGAGAGAAAACCAGTTTAGAAACCTTCAAAAATGGGTTCCGATGGTAATCTTGTCCGCAACTCTATGGTTAGAAGACGAGTCACAGGGGTCGTCATATGTCCATACTAAAAGGAAAAATAAATTATTTTGCGTTTAAAATCTGTAAAACCATTTGCCCATTGTTAAACAATATACTTTTTCATTTGTGCCGCTCGAAACAACCCATTTAAAATATAACGTTCCGTCACTGTTGAGGTCTGGCACATGTGCAATGATGCAAGTGGTTCATGATAATCAGTGGCGTAGCGAAAGCATTCTACGTCCGGGGACAAAACATAAAATCGATGCCTTTATGCGCATACTAAATCCAAAGTATTTATTAACAAAGAAATTGGTATTTTAACTTAAATTTCATACAAATTTGTCGTTGCTTCCTTATTGTATTGTATTAATTACACTTTTTTTGTATAAAGTACAACTTGGCGGGTTTATTACCATGTAGAAATCTCTTCCAACCAACCAGAAAGATGTTAAAGAGGCCTTGAGTGAAAACCAGTCTGGAATCCTTTTTGAAAAATTCTGGACTCCAACGGGAATTGAACTTGCAACCCCCGGGTCGGGAGACAAGTGTCTTACTAGGCCACGGAGTTTTGTTCCTTACATAAGGGGGCCAAGTTATTTCATTACCTCACTTTAAAGTCTAGAGCGTATGAGACCCGATTTTGAATATAAATCACGGAATTTTAAGGTTAGATATTAGTATTTAAGTCGGACTATGAATTAGGGCTTTAGTGTCATATACGAATAAAGCAGAAACTCAACTGCCAAGGCAAATATGCATAAGGCCTGTACACAGCGGCGGGACAATGGGTGAGCGAGAGGGGCTCGGATTGGGGCGCAGAGCTGAAATGTACTTAAAATAATAATGTTCTATTTTCTTATGTTGAATCAGTGACGATCAAGTATTTAAGAATATCAGTTACCAAATTGATGAATATTTTAAATTTTCGAAAACATCAAAGAACTGTCATTGTATGCCTTAGGTCATAAAAAGCAAAAAATATCTTATTTTTTTTATTCATTTGTATTATCTACAATACAAAATTTGTCAACAGTAACCGAGCACTGGTAAACTTAATATTTATATGTACTATATTATAGGAACATTTGTAAAATACCAACATAAATATATATTCTATGAAAAAATCGTTGTAACATACTTAAGGGTGTATTTTTTTTTGCCCCGGGCATTAAAATATCTAGTTCCACCCCAGCTTGTGCGAAAATACTGGACTATCTCAATTAGCCTTATGGAGTGGCTGGTCCTATAGTTTGAACTAACTTTATCTGGAGTGTGGGCAGGCTGGTGGGGTGGTATGGAGGCATTCACGAAGATTCTTAAGTTCACACTATTTAAGAAACGTTACATTAAAAAACGTGCATTTGGAAAAATACTAAGAGGAGCCGAATAAACGCTGTAGAAATGCGTGCACTGAGAAGAATATGCGGGGTGACAATGTATGACAAATTACGCAATGAAGTGATAAGGGATGAATGTGAACTTAAGGCTGATGTATTAAGTAAGATGAAGAAGAGCACTCAGCGGCGATGGTTTGGGCATGTAGAAAAACTAACAAAACAAATGTAAAAGTGCAAATGTGAGTGGAAGGTGTGGTAGAGGAACACCAAGAAAAGTATGGTTGGATCAAGTGAAGTATATTTTGAAAGAAGGTAACGTAGAAAGTCAGAGAAATCGTAATTGTTGTATGAGAAGGTGTAGGGATGTAGAAGAGGCAAAAGATGTGTGTGTCAAGATGGTAAAGTCTGGCACTCTGTTCTCTCCCAACAGGGAAATTTCATGATGATACGTATATATGTATAACAAAATGATCTACGAATCCGCTGAATTACTTTATGATATGCTCGTATACTAAAACAGTAATTATTTAGTTTCAATACTCTGGCATTCTAAAACAGGGGTGCCCACCTTTTTGAGTTGCATGACAAAACCGGTATTGGGTAAAGGCTCGCGGGCCGTACGTATATTTTTTTTATTTACAGGCATATCAAATTTGAATGCCTAAAAATGAGGTGACGTGCCCTATTATCTCCCGATTTATATAGCGCTGTTTTGTATTTGGTAATAAACCAGGATTTTGTATGTATATTACTTAGCCCATATTTCAAATTTGAAACAGTTTTTACTGTAGTGTGTTGAAACTATAGATGTGTCTAAAATATCGTAGTCAAATTAAGGATAAGCTTTTAAAAAAAATATTATTTTTAATTCATGACTTTACGCTCCCCTAATTCATGCGCCCAAGGATAACTGTGTCATCTATGTCCCCCTCGCTACGCCACTGATCATGACTGATGCCACTGAGGATGATTGTTCTAGAAACGAATGGAACGAGTAAGAAGGCATAAAGCGAGGAATGCAGAATGAAATGGCGTTTGTGTAGGATTTGATAATTTTGACTTCAGCGTATCGCTTCCGTTCCCGCCGGGCCATATGTGGTATCTCATCTTCAGGGCTGAGCAAATTTTTTAAAAAGAGTAGATTTTTCTTGGAACATTTTTTAAATTGAAGAGGAATAATAAACATGACACCATGCAATGTAATACAATATAATAAGAATGAATTTTGTTTCCATTCCCCGTTGACAGCACCGAGCCCAAGATCTGCGCTAATAATCAGGACGAGGAAAGTATGGTTGGATCAAGTGAATGGTATTTTGAAAGAAAAGCAAAAGTAAGAGAAATCGAAAATTTGGCGTTCTCTTCGCTCTACCTAACCCGACAACGAAACAGCGTGATGGTATGTAAATATCTGGAAAACAATGTACGTGTATTTTTTCTTTGAAAAAATAGTTATTTAAATTTACAGGAAAATCTTAAAAATATTCTCGTTCACTAAAATTGAAATTACATAATTCCATTAAAATTGTGTGTCCTAATTAAATTACCTGTTGTTTTTTTTTTCGCAATTAGTGAATTTATAGAATTTCTTGTTATGTATAAATAATAAAAAATGTTTGAGCTTTGTACGACGCCTGCGTAGCCAATGTCAACACTCGGACAAGAATTGAACAAAGGAGACTTTTATTAATTCATTCGTATGGTGACACTCAGCATATCTGAATTGATAATGCGCAAATGTTGAAGAGCGAGATAACATTGTCTTCAGCCTCAGTGATCGAGCCTTTAAGTTAAAAACCACTACAGTGGGTAAGTAAATCGCAGTTTAGAATCCATGTTGTAAACACTACTGCACGTGGACATGCAAAAACACTCGCATACGTATATCGCTAGAGAATATAGTTAACATGTAATTTCTTCCAGTCTAATATCCTTTTTTTGGAGTGCCATTGGGAATCGAACTCGAAACCTAAAGAGACGTTTTACCAACTCGGCCATGGAAATCACCGAGAGAGTAAAACGGTTTCTCTGAACGCCGTTATAAAATAAATCAATATTGAAAAAAAAAAGTATTTACTAAATGTTTCAATAAAATCTACAAGGTTTCTTCAAGGGATGTTGGGATACTACCTTCTAAGCTTGAGGAGGGATGTGAGGGTCTCTTTTTATATCTTAATGTTGTTGACGGAAACAAAACCTAATCCAACTATTTTGGAAAATATATGACTTTTTGTTCCTGACAAATATTGTAATATTCGAGATATAGTTTATTGTCACGTGGTAAATTCTTTCAGTCATCCTGAAATAAAACCTTTTTATAAAAAAATGGGTACCAACGAAAATCAAATCCGTAACCCCCTGGTCTGGAAATAGGCGTCATACCAACTGGTCACGGATGTCGTCTATTTAGACCAGAGGCTCCCAACCCCGTGCCCGCGGACACCATGGCGCTCGCGGAACGATTCGTATGTGCCCGCCACTATTCGACAGAGACAGAATTTTTTCATAAACATTAATTAAAAATGTGAATTATTTTTATTTATTTGTTTTTTGAGTGCCTAGGTTTATTAAATACGTTCGTATGTTTGCGATATTGTATGTATGAGTGGTTCCTTTGCTGACAGTACTTGTCGCAACTTGTCTAGCAGCGAGCCAGACTGCACTCTTCACGCTAGCCTGGAACGGGGAGTGCTATTTGCACATCACTCCTTGTACACGCAGAAAACCCGAAGTGAACGAACGCCATGAACTGAGCCGATGAACGCCGAAGGCGCCAAAACACATGGCACATGACTCTGACAGCTCTGTCTGTCAATGAAAGCAATAAGCATGGCCCCGACAGCCAAACTGACAGTAGTCACGGGCTCGTACCGTCCCGATTGCTTCGGCGATCATCGGCTCACTTCGGGTTTTCGGCGTGTACAAGGAGTGATGTGCAAATAGCATTCCCCGCCTGGAACCGCGTTGTTGTCATTGTGATTGCGATTGCTACCCCGTTCGGGTCGCGACAGTTAGCTAGGAGACATCTTCGTCTGACGAAACACGAACTAGAGTTAGAAATTTTGGACCTTAAGAATGATATTTTCTTTAAATCCTTAATATCAGAGGACTTTTGGAATACAGTGGACAGAGAAAAGTTCCCATTTTTGAAAAAAGCGGCATATAAAATAGAATCATTTTTCGGTTCGACATATTTATGCTACACATTGTTTTCAAACATGAACTGAATAAAATCAAGATATAGATCTCGATTCACCGATGAGCATCTTTATGATTGTTTGCTAACAGGATTATCTGCTATCTGCTATCGTCATACTCTCCTAATTATGAGTATAAGGCACTGGCCAAAGATATGCAATGCCAAAGATCACATTGACATATTGATATTATATTTTTTTATAAAATGGTTTCTTTGTATTTGTGTTTTTTGTTTACTTTGTTTACGTTTTGTAAATACATTTCTCTGTGTGTATGCAATTTGAATAATAATTTTATTATTTTGAAACATTTTTGTTTATTATTTATTAATAAATTATGAATATAAGAAAATAAATTATGGGAAAATGAGAAGTTATGGAAGGAGTTTGTCGATTAAAAATAGGTGGTGCCCGCCACCCTACCGATATTTTAGAATGTGCTCTAGAGCACAAAAAGGTTGGGAACCCCTGATTTAGACTGACAATAGGTGGTCTTTCTTTGTTACACGAGCTGTCCTTTTTTAATTAGGCCTCAGATATTGATACTATATATACACATTTCAGAAATTGTTTTTAAAGAAAGTATTTTGAGCTTTAATGGGAGTTAGCTGTATCGACTTTTCTTATTTATTAATTTTTATTTTTTGTTACTGTATATACTATAATTATCTTTAAACTTTGTATGTTATTGGGATTTAACCTGTATATTATGTAAACTTTATAAAATAAATACGTAATTTATCTTGAGAAAAAAAACTTTATTCTCCATGCCAACCCTGAGTGGTTCCTTCTTCATCCTCGGTCTGCTGAGAGCGTGGTCCCAGTAGTGGTCTGCAAGTGTGACAGTCTGTTCGCCTGCTAACAGCTTGGGAGACCCGAGTAAGTCTTGAACCCTTCCCTTGTCTACATTTATTTTCTTTCCCCCTTTTACTGAAATATTTTATTTCCTAATTACTGAATGTTTATTTTAAAACCAAACAATCGACAAAATCTAATTTTATAAATACGCATGTTTATGATTTTTTAATATGTTATTTTTCAAAGTTAATTCTGTGGTTTCGATTAAATATGACATTTTACAAATTTGATAAGTCTGAAAATTCATATACCAGTAATATAAATCTCGTGACTCATTTTCAAATTTAATTTATCAATTTTAAAATAATTTTGATATACATACCATCATGACGTATCGCTCTTCGGGTAGCCCGACTTTACTATAGCTATAAACGTATTTAGCCTCCTCTTTATCCATACACCTTCTCATACAATATCTAAGATGTTTACATTTCCTTCTTTCAAAAGTTCATTCAATTGATCCAACCACTTAGCACTGTACTCGTATATTTAGTTTTGTTAACTTTTCTCCGTTCATTCTTTCTACATGACTAAACCAGTTCAGAATACTGTTCTTCATCTTAGCCTTACGTTCACATTTTTTTGTTTATCATTTTTAAATATCGATATTCCACTGCCAATTAAAATTTCTACTCTTTTAGCGTGTTAAATCATTCCAATCTTTAAATTAATATTAAATTTTTAAGAACACAATCTTAGACTGTAAGAACACTTTCTATAATAAAATATATAGGAATGAAATATTTTACGTATAATTTGTTTTTACGCTAATTTGAGTTATACTTTTATTTTAATTTAACCATTTAATGTACATTTGTTGAATGTCTGATTTTAATTATTTGAACGTAATACATTAAAATAATGTCTTAATGTTTATTCATACGTGTACGTGTTAAAATGTCAAATGTTATTTTTGTTTATAATTCCAACTTAAAGTCTTAATGAGTAAACGACAAAACACAAGACAGAAAATGAAAAGCAATTAATTCTATACGCGAAGACTGGTTTCTAGATTTAATTAAATTATTTAAATCTTAAACAAGTCTGGAAAAAATTAGCTTATGAAAAAAAAATTACTAGAAAACCGTCTCATTTTAAACAATTTCGGAATTATCAGAAAACGATCAAAGTCCATATATCAGGAAGTAATTTTCAAATGTGGTCAACTCCAATTTTTTTACTGGTAAAGCCAGATCACTTTCTTGAGAGTACCTTAGCATTATGATTTTCAAATCTAGCTAAATCCTACGTCAAATCGTTTGAAAAAGCAATTAAATATGGGACTAATTTTCAATATTGGATTAATCCATATAAGTTTATTTTCAAACAGTGTCAAATCCATTTCAACCAATCACGTCATCGTAGAGGCAGACTCTTGCTGAATGGCATACCAAGTTGTTACAAAAGTGGACAACTCCTGATAATTGCGTGTTAAAATTAGCCAAATCTAGCTTTCTTACGTTCAAATTCACGTGTTACAAACAGAACTAGTCAAATCCAACTTTAAACGCCTTTTTCTCGATGAAAACTTGCAAAAGTTTCCATTTTATAACTTGATTTTTAAATATTTTTTTCAGAATGTTACTATAGTTCGGAAATTCTAGGATGAGTCCTGTGACAGCTCACAAATTGGCCCCAATACAACCTTGTAACGATATTCAGTAATTTTAATTATTTTATCAACTTTAATATAAGCCTCAATTCTAATAAGTAGCAAGTTATTTAAGTAAATACGAGTACATTACATAAGGTTGTATTGGGGCAAATTTGTGAGCTGTCACAGGACTCATCCTAGAATTTCCAAACTATAGTAAACACAAACTTTTTAGGAAGAAGAAATGAAAAAATCGCATTTTTTTCACTTTGTTAAAAAGTGAATTTGACCAAATTTTAAAATATCCTCCTAATATATAATTATGTAATTTGAATAAATATAAACGAAAACCGAACAAAAATAATAAAACTATTATTTTAAGCCGACGGAGTAATTTTTGAGAGTTTTAAAATATCCATCATTCTCGAATACTTTTTTCAATACTTAAGATTTTCAGATTCCACCCCCAGATAAAGTGTTTTTCAGAATACAATCAAAATGAAAATGAAATTAAAATTTTAAATTAAGATCCAGTGGCGTGCTTTGAATTGAATATTGACAGTATGAAACATTTTCCTGAATCATACACAAGTGGGCGAGTACTCTTTTTTGTAATTTTTTTATCGTATTTTCTAAAAATAAATTGCAGACGAATAAAGCCAAAAATATAGTTAAGGGCCAAAAAAATTAAATATGAAAGGAGAATCAAAATATGCAAGAAAACATCATAAATTAATACAGAACTAGAGACAAACTGCTGTTAATAAGATGAAGAAAGCAACGTTTAGATGGTTTGGACATTAAATATAATTAATGATTGAATTACAAAACGAATATACAAGTCAGAAATGCATGAAAGAGGTAGACTTTGGGTAGATGCAGTGCTTTAAAAAAAAATGTGCCGGAGCTCACTACTTGTCAAGCTTTTTGTAAACCGTAAAAAAGGTGGTGGAGCGCCTATATAGTTTATTTCCGGATTTATTGCAGTCCTATTCTCTTTGGTTGTCGAAATTTCTGGTTCGTTTTATTGCAGAATATGTGTTGGATACGATAATCTGTGATATCAGAGGTCACTCGATATCAGAGACCTTAAACGTTCTTATCACTCGTAAATTTTGCTCTTCCTCAAAAATGAATAATATTAATATTAATTTTGTTTGCGTCTAATTAATATTTTGTGTCGTATTCTGTCCTGAAAATATTATCAACAATTTGTTTAAAGCATTTTTTATTCTTTAAATGGAGACAAAAATCAAATCCTTTTCAATCGGAACATAATTAGATTATATCGTCGTACAAAATACAAACAATTTTCTTCTCATGTTTGGCAAAAAATATTTATTATTACAATTATGTTTTTTAACTATTAAATTGAAAAATAAAACGTTATTTAGGCCATATGAGTATTGACATACATTCAAATTCAATTTAAATGTCAATTTTATACAACGATATTTAAAGATCAAGTTCTTCTCAAGGGCGCTGTAACTCGAGACTCGAACCCATTAACATTAACCTTTTCAGACATGATGTCCATTATAATGGACACATAGCACATATGCACTCTGTAAACAACTTTGTTCCAAATATTTCTGTTCCCAATAATAACAAATGAAGTGTAGGATACTGTATTGACTTTGAACGTTTTAGGCACCATCTATCTAAACGAATACGACATAATGGTGCATTTAGTGTAAATAATACACTCACAAGCAAAAATA
This sequence comes from Odontocerum albicorne, assembly GCA_949825065.1. Taxonomy (NCBI): domain Eukaryota; kingdom Metazoa; phylum Arthropoda; class Insecta; order Trichoptera; family Odontoceridae; genus Odontocerum; species Odontocerum albicorne. The sequence continues at coordinate 31,245,897 of OX463850.1, forward strand.
TTTTTCAAAAATCGTAGAATTAATTCAGGTCGGAAGAGGTTAAACAAATCACGTCTGGCAGTTATAGTAGCGCCCGAGCGAATCATGTATAACACTTTCTTTGTATATTGTACAACCTTATGGAATTATTGGCTCGTGGCAATCTTTTCCAACCAGCCTGAAAGATGTTCATGAGGTCTTAAGTAAAAACCAGACTGAAAACCTTTTTTTAAACGAGTTTCAGCGGCAATCAAGCCCGCAACCTCCGGGTCAGAAGGTAGGCGTCTTACTAGTTTGTTGTTGTACAATATACAAAGAAAGTGTAATAAAATTCTAATAAAATCAATAATAAATAATGGGTTTATTATTGATTTTATTATAATTGTATTACACTTGAATAGCAACGTAGTATGTAAATAAAGGGTTGAAAATAAATGTAGTGAAATCAAACGTTATGGTTATAGATATAAGTGTGGTAAAAATGTGTATGGTGTATGGGTCAACTCAGTAAAACTGGAGCAGGTTGATGAGTTCTGTTATCTGGGCAGTATGTTTACATCTGATGGGTGAGTTGAAAGGTCTATTGAAATAAAAGTAGCGACATGAAACAAAGTAAACGTAGCACTTAATGTTATATACAACAACCACGTAATATCAAAAGTAGCAAAGGCAATACATAATAGCGAGTTGATGCCCACCTTGATGTATGGAAGGGAAACTTGGACTTGGCAGAAGAAGGATGAAAGTAAAATTAATGCTGTGGAGATGCGTGCTCTAAAGATAATTAGCGGAGTGTCAATGTTTGAAAGAAGGCGGAATGAATACATCGGAAAGGAATGTAGGGGTAAAATGGATGTTTTAAGTAAGATGAAGAAGGAGTTTTAAGATAGTTTGGACATGTGGAGAGAATGAATAATGAAATAATGACTAAGCGAATAAACACTTCAGAAGCGCAAGGCATACGTGGAAGAGGTAGACCGAGGAAAACTTGGCTCAACCAAATTGACAAAATTTAAAAAATATATAAATTGAAAAGTATTAATAATAGAAGTTTGTGTATGACGAGATGTATAAAAGTGGAGGAGGCGAAAGTTGTGTACTTGATAGAAAAGTTTGAAGATCTGTTCTCTCTGCCTACCCCGCAAGGGTCACAGTGGGATGATATGTAAGATTCTTGAAATTATACATACTCGTATATACAGATCCCCGTTTGCTAACAGATAAACCTAGACAAAATATTAAAAATTAGGCATATAAATATTAAAAAAATTATTAGTGAATATAAACTTCAATAACATCGCACGGATAAAAAAAGCAAAACGTAAACTGTGGTTAATTATGTGGCACAAAACATCTCATCATCCGAAACGGAAAGGAAAAGCATTTTTTTAATATACGAGTAGTTACAAACTGCTTAGGGGCGCCATCTAGACAAAAGAGACATTGCATAATTATACAAGTATATTACAGCAATGAAAGAGAAAATACATTTGAGAGAGAAGAAATTAAACGGCCTGGGTTCATCTCATAACATCCTCCCAATCGAGATACACCCCCACCAGTATGAGGGTTAGTCTGGCCACCAATACTCGTATGAGGGCTAAATTACAATACCAAAAATAAATTGTAATAAATAAACAATTGATACGATTATAAACTCAATAAATATGTATAATACAAAAATTGTTAAAAAATAAACACATATAAAAACAGATAGATATACTTGTACATACAAACAATCCTAGCTTTATTGCCAGCATAAGGAAAGAAAATATAATAAGAGTGTAAAGTAAACAAAACAGGAATAAATTAGATTTTTTGCTGAGAGTTGTCAAATCACATACATGAGTGCAGCTAAGATTTGTTGAACTAGTCTAGTTATATTCGTATGTTAATTTTGCGGGTGTAAGTCAGGTTTCTCGGAACAGGAAATGAGCCAATACGTACGCACATAATAAACCAATAAACGCACATACGTCTTCCATTCACAGATGTCTGATAAACATACTAGATAACTAGCGATTACATATCACATTTGATATAGAAAAGCCGATCCTTTATCACGTTTAACTTGGTTGGTTTATTGCAACGTGGCAATCTCTTAGCAGAAAGATGAAATGAAAACAAGACTAATGTCCAATATTAAAGAAAATAGGCACCAACAGGAATTGAACACGTAACCTCACGTTGGGAAGACAGGTGTCTTACCAACTAGGCCACGGAGGTTTTTAGCTGTTGTTTTCTGGTTCTCCGATTAGCACATTCTAAGCTCTTTCTCTCATTTACTCTAGAACATTGTTCCTTAATTTAATCCGAGTCATGTATTTCAAATATAAAATTGTACATTTGTATTATATTACAATGTTATATTGAATCAAATATAAAATTGTTACAAGTCGACTTGTAACATTTAAATAAATACTGCTGAATAATTCCTGAAAATGTCCACGTGATATATGATCTCTTTACCACTTGCAGCTGAAATGCCAAAATGACATCATATGTTTTATATTATGACATTATGACCTTAGTACAATCGTGGTTGCGTGTTTATTACGAACATCTAAACTTGATGTATAATACTATGAACAGGTCCGGATTTACTCTAGAAGAGAGCCTGGCCCAATCGATATTGTCGGCCCCATAAAAATAAAAAATAAATACAGGATTTGGCTGTTCACTTGGATTCAGTTGTTCTAACTCGAGTCATTCTAACTTCTGAACGCATGATATAAATGTCGAGTAAGTGTTGCAAAAAAACAGAGGAGTCCTCTGAAACATTTGTACATAGTAAATATAAGGTACATAGCCGCGCGGTAACGCACTGGACTTCCATGCCGAAGGTCGCCGATTCAAACCCGCGCTGTGCTATTCCCCTCGAATAACACATGCATTTTTTCCGCCTAGTATTCGGGAGTATAATGACGCCTATGACTTCGGCCATGTGTATTTAAAAAAAAAAAAAAAGCATGCTAGTGTGCTCTGATTGTCTCACTTCTGGTGTGCCATTGGATCCAGTATAGCTGTGTGGCTGGTGATTTTTGCTGGTATGCACCGGCTTACTCACTTAAAAAAGTAAAAAAAAGAGAAGAAAACTCCACGGCACAGCTTCGCTTACCAACAGAATTGATGTTGGAATGGTAAGGGGATCCTCGACTACGAGGTCCTGCAACGACGACAACATAGTAAATATTTCTTCCAGTGGCATATTTTTTATGCACTTGATTTTAATAATATTATGTTTTATTGAAAGTACTTACCTACTTTTGTTAACATCTTGGGACCCTAAATTCATGGGCCCGCAGGCGACTACCTTCTCTGCCGCTCTGTCGCACAATTTTTTTCATGGATTTTTTTATTTATTCAGGTTTCGTGGCTCCTACGAATCGGGAAAGCCGGGGCGGGGCTGTTACCCCTTTAGCTCTATGGTAAATCCGGGTCTGACAAACAAAACCAACAAATGTGGTTAAAATGTGGTATTAACGAGTAGGAAACTCGATGTCGTAATATGCGGACAAATAAATAATTATGTCAGATTTACTCTTAAATTCTAATATATATAGTACATATATAGTAGATTGTGTATTTTACCATAACATAAACTCGTAGTTATTTTATGAGATTTTTTTTATTGAAGATTAAAAGGATTCACTGCTTAAGATTAAGAATGGAGGAACTGCTATTAATCGGAAGAAACAGTTGTTATATATTGTCATTAACGCTAGGTCACCGAAGAGAAATATGACTTGTAAGTTGTTTTTTTTAAACAATCCAATGGTAGTGCAAGTTTTGTAGTAACTTGAAGCTAATTACAAAGTCTAACTGCATGGACAATATGTTAGAAGACAAAGTCAAGAAGGAAAAGCGATGAATTGGAAATGTCAAGAGATGATTTCTGCTTGAGCGTAGCGCGAGCTGATTTGAGAGTAACTGAATATTTTCGACGAGATATGAAGAGGCGGTGGGACAGTTAAAAACGTTCTATGGATGTTACAATACTTGAGCATTTAGCCGGTGTTTCTAATTCAACTAGTCGAGGGATGTATGGTAAGGGATTGAAGACTAGTCCATGATCAGAGAGAGAGAGACGACGAACATTTCCATCTTGTTCTTAAGCGATACAATTACAGATCAAAATAAATTTTCGCCATAATCACCATCACGCCAAGTTATTGGCCTATTGGAATAAGCAGATAGAACAAATCTCCACTTTTTTCTATTTTGGCACACATCTTTCGCTTCTACCATGTTCATATACCTCGTCAAGAATACTCTCTTTCATCGTTATTTTTTTCTACATGACCGTAACATCTCAACGGTTCTTTCTTTTTCTTAAGCACTTCATCTTGTTTCAATTCGCATTCTTTCCTAACGTTTTCATTCCTTATTCAATCATATTTGGTTTTTCCAAACATTCTACGGAACGCTTTCATTTCTAACGTATTTATTTTACTTTCGTCACTTTTTTCCCATGTCCAAGATTTGCTTGCATACCTTAATGCTGGGATCAAGCTTCTATTATAAGTAGCCAGCTATGTTTCCCTTGAAGTACGCTGATTGGAACACATTGTATGTATATCTTAAGATGCAGTACGATGTATTGGGTGTTAACAGAAGTTGTGTCCGTTTTTTTTCAATTTAAAAATGAGCACCAAAAGTAAAACAAAATTGTAAATGTTATACGTCATTAAAGAAAATTTCACGAAAGTCACGAAAGAAAATTTTCTGTTCTACAAGATACTGTGTTTGCTTATACGTTACATAATTATTTTATTTGATTACAAGCCTTCAAAATGAAATGTCAAGTAGACGAAAATGAGCATTTTCGACACCTCCTTGTGTTCGCGTTTAATCGAGGGAATAAAGCTGCCAAAGCTGCTCGCGATATTTGCGAAGTGTACGGTGAAGATGCTATGAATGAAAGGACAGCTCGTCGATGGTTTTTGCGTTTCAAAAACGGTAATTTCGACCTGAAATACATGGAGCGTTCCGGACGACCAGTGGACTTCGATGAAGACCGCTTAAACCATATTATTCATGAAGATCCCCTTTAAATTGAAAAAAAAAACGGATACAACTTATGTTAACACCTAATACAATAAACACAAAAAATTCAATACCCAAAAATGGCAAATTTGAACGGAAAGAGCAGAGTAAATGTAGTGAAAATGCATGCACTGAGAAGAATATGTGGTATATCTATGTATGAGATAAAACGAAATGTAATTATTTGTTAGCTAAAAATTGACGTGTTAGGGTGTAAATTGAGGTGGTTTGGACATGTTGAACGGATGGGTGACGTAAGATTGGCTTAAAATAGTATAATGTAATCATAAATATAAATAGTGGTAGAGAACGACCGAGAAAAATATGGTTAGACCCAGTAAATAAAATTTTGAAAGAAGGAAAGGTAAGGATTAAGGGAAACAGGAGCTGTATAAGAAGAAATATGGACGTGGAGGGAGCGAAGAAAGTATTTCGTAATAGAGCTAAATAAGTCGACCACACTACGTGGCATTTGAAATCTTTAACTTCCCAACTATATAATAATGTCAAATTGGTTTGGTGAGGTACGGGCAGCTAACTGGAGACGGTTCCGTGTCGTATTATCAACTGTGTATATTTTTAAATTCTTATATTTTTCTCATTTTGATTCGTGAACTTACTAATGTTTTATTTTTTAATATTTTGCTGTCTATTTATTTGGTTTTATTGTATTGTTGTAAATTCTTTTCTTTTTTTAAATTTAAAGATTATTTGGTATATATTGTAAATGAAGCACAAGCCCATTTTTTAAATAATTTTGTAAGTAAATAAAAAAATAAAATACACAATGACCACTTTAAGGCAGTAAAATAAACCTCGCGATGTACAATAGTTTAATATTTTTATACAATAGAAAAAAAAATCGAGTTATAGTTGACCCATCCATGCTTGGATGTACTTGCGTCTTTTTGCAACATTCATTTGAAATTATCACTATTAATTCAAGTCGAATGCGGTTGCTCTATTTTCGCTAAATAAGTGTGTCATTTCTGTTTAGCAATAAGAAGTATACTCATTGATTTATTGTATTGTAATTGATCCGTAACAAAATCTCAACCAACTGTCATCAGCCCATTCCGGCGCCATATTTGATTCGATACAGCGACAAATGATAGTGACCTTTTGAAAATCGAACGTTCCTTGATTTAATTATTCCAATTAAGTAGCTACTCAATGTTTCGATAAGTAATTAAGATTGATTCTGATTTTGCTATCTGTCATTTTTCAATTAGATATTTGATTTTGATTTTTTAGTCAAGTCAATTTTAAGATAGTCAAACGCAAAACAAAGTCGATTATTTACAAAAATCGAGTGAACATTAAATTACTATTGTCTGTTATATAAGTATCAACTTTGGTGTGTAGGAGAAAATCGTGGACGTGTAATAAGACTAAAAAGAGCCGAATAAACGCTGTAGAAATGCGTGCACTTAGAAGAATGCACAGAGTGACAATATATGACAGAATACGGAATGAAGTGATTAGGGATGAATGACAATTTGAGGATGATGTGTTGAGTAAGATAATGAAGACCTCGTTGATATGGTCTGGGCATGTGTAACGAATGAACGGAGAAATACTAACAAAACAAACATATAGTGCAAATGTGAGTGGAAGGCATGTGAAAAGAAGACCAAGGAAAGTATGGTTGGATCAAGTAAATGATGTTCTGAATGAAGGAAATGTAGAAAATGAGAGAAATTTTAGAAGTTGTATGATAAGGTATATGGACGTAGAAGGACCTATGTATGTATCTCGAAATAGGAAAATCTGGTGCACTGTTCTCTCTGCCTATCCAGACAGGTAAATGGCGTAATGGTATGTATCTATTTATTTTTCTGAAAATAAACGATTAAATATGTGTGCTCTCCAGTAAATTTAAATCCGGCAAAAATAACCTTATTCGCAGCAAGTGTCGACCTTAGGATATGGGCGGAAATTGAGCCAAATAATCAACCATCTTTAATTAAAGACACATAAATTCAAATCTGAGAAACTGTTTAAGATCAATAAAATAACTGACATATTAATTATTTTTCAGAAAACAATAAAATACTTCATAATTTTCCACTTATTTTATAAATTAGAATTCTACATCATACTTTTGTTCTTACATATATCAAGTTAAAACATTTTTATAATCCATTATTTATTTCTTATCAATAACTTTAAAAAACATAAATATAAACATTATGGCATTCCACCAACACTCCAGATTGAAAAAGTCAACTTAACTGTGATATAGTTATAAATCAATTTAACGATGCGGTTGATTAAGATGTAAGCCCATATATTTCCATTTATAAACCATACAAGTAAGATGCGCTTTTAGTGCATTACTCAGTTCAATGCACCGTATTTAAAACATTTACGCCAATAATAGACTACTCGGGGCTGAAAATAATTTATTTTGGTATTGTGGTTAAATAATCCTTCCTTTAAATAATTTCTACAATGACGATCTTTTGTGTATATATAGATATGTCTATATATGTCTATGGATAATTTCTAATGAATAATATCACTTGATAGTCATCAGTTGACACTTGCATATACTCCTTCATTTACATTAGTTCACGGCCATTATTTAAGAAGAATACTTGATATATGAAGTGGACATCACTTGACGCTGACGTATACTCCTTCATATATAGGAGTTCAGGGCCATTATTCAAGGAAAAGAAGAATAAGTAATTCCATTAATTTAAATACTTTATAGTCATTCCGTTAATTTAAGGTTTTCATCACCTGACACTGGCGTATGCTCATTCATATATAGCAGTCCATGACCATAATTCAAGAAGAATTTAGTTTTAAAAAAAAAGTGAAAAAACCTACACGACCAACTTAGAATAGGACAGTATGACGTTTTCACAGGAATTTTGAAACCCCTTTTTTGTCGTGCTTGTGGTTGATTTTTGTTTTTGCAGAGGCCCCGTCTATGTCTTCTCACTGGATAGTATTACTGTTGAAATAGGAAAATAAATCTGGTGCGATGGGCAAGGATTTTTTAACTTATGTGGAGAGATTGTCATTACCATCGAAGAGGGCTCGCCACCATTCGACATAGAAATAAATTATCCGTAAAGGGAGAAATGTATGCTCCTGGCAAGAAGGATTATATCCCCGTGCCATAAATTGTTATTAAATAACAAATAAAACACAATAAACTTAGAGTGAGAGTTCAACTTTATGAAAGCATTTCATGCTCTTAAGTTTTTTTTATTTAACTGCTTAAGTAATGTGTTACTTTAAATTGAAAAGTAGCATAACTGTATGACTTTTTTAAAGTAACTTTTATAACACTGGCTAAGCAATGAAGGTTGTTTAATGTTAGAGCAACTCAAAACTGTGCAATATGCATTTACTAAGATCCTCATGAATATCGGTGCACTGGGAATTGCCAGTTCGTCTGGTACAAATATACATCGCCATCTGGAAAAGCCTGCATTGGCAATAATAATAGGTCAATTTATCAGAAATGCGTGTCGAGGCAGAGCCGCAATGGATACTCTTTCTCTATTGACAAGAACTGCTGAAATATGGCCACATATATATTGGTATGTTGAATAATAATAAAAGGATAACTTATACAGCGCCGTTCAGATTCCACTCGTAAATGTTTATAAGACCATCCAAAAAGGATTGTCTTTAAGTGCTTTCGAAAGCTGTACACATCACCCATAGCTCTGACGCTAGGAGGTAGGCCATTCCATGCCACAAGATCAGCAACACTAAAAGCTCTATCATAATACTCCACCCTATTTGATCGATTTGGAATAACCAATTTATTAGATGATGAAGAAATCGAACTAAAAATTCCACTTTCTCCAAAGGAACGTCGCTCAGGCATAGATTTGAAAGATACAATGGAAACGTAGATCCAATAAAGTAATTTGCTGGGAATTGAGAACAAGGATCCAAACCAACGATTTGGATGACACGAGCAATATATAACGATTAATGAAATTGGATACTCAAATAAAAAGATAAATGAGTAAAAATCGTATTTTGATCGATAATTATTCAACAACCTTTGGATCTGGGAATAATTATACGTGCAGTAAAAATGGAATAACAAAAGATGATAAAAAAATAGAGTTATGCCTCCTGATACGAAGGTTTTGTTTTCGGAAGCTATAAATTGATTGTAAAAGTACTGGTTCATCTATCCTGTAGCACTGATGTCCAGGAAAATATTTTCAACAACAATATACAATTATGAATGCTGCTAAAAAGATAATGCAGTCAAAATAACATTATTCTTTTAAAAATGTTGACTTGAGTGTATTTGTATGGTTCCACGAATTTCGTTATAGTGGGATATGACCTGTATTTTCTTCGAGTAATGGCGAAGAGTTAAGTATTATATGAATGTGGTCCTGTCTCCATCCAATATAATGAATGATGTCAACTTCTAATGCATTTCGTTCAACGTCCATGTGGAGATCTCGGCCAGTCCCGGTGGGCACATGTCAATTTATTGATTGAACCCGTATATATTTTGAATTTGTATTTATTAATGTGACAATTGGAACTGTGGGTATCAAAACTATCCATATTTGTCGGATTCATACTCAATTTTGAGTTTTAGATTTTTTCTCCATTTAAATCGAATGATTCTAGTCGTAGAAGTAACAGATAAAAGAAGCTAGTGGTATCCGTTCACTGTAGGCTTCTTCTTCATCGCGCACTTAATATTAAGCGTCGTGGTACTCTGCTATGCCTTAAATTCGGTGCACCACCTGTCACCATCCCTCCTTTATTTGATCCACCAATCTCATAGGACATCTTCCTCTTGTTCGCCTTCCCTCAACTATCCCCGTGGTTACCAGCTTCTCCAGACTTTCATCATTGTTTCTACCAACACGGCTTAAGTACGTTAGGATTCTTTTTCTGCATATTGTCAAAAATCTTTCGATAATTTCCAATTCTTGGATGATAGAGACGTTGGTGTACCTTGTGGTCTATAGAATACGGAGCATCCGCCTCCAACATTACATTCGAAGGCATCTTCCGTGTATTTTTCCTTCCTTCTCATCGTCCATGTTTCCATTCCATAAAGCTCAATTGAGCTTCAACTCTTCTGCAGCCTGTTTTAAGTCAAGTCTATTTCATAATATTTGGCTTTCGAAGCTCAGTAACTTTTTGTCATTATTTAAATATGTATATTTTGCCAAAATATCAAAAGCAACATTGTCGGTATTAATGATATTGTGGATAGTGGATTTATTATCCTTTATTGACATCCTTAGTTAAATCATATTTTTAGACCTCGTTCCACCTGAATATATTTCCTATCATATGTTAATCACCTTTTATAAATTGAAAACAAAACGTTATTGAGAGGATATTTCATTAGGAAAAAGCGATTTCCAAGATATCTAATTATTTTTATAGTTTTTCTCCGATTACAACTTGAAGATGAACTCGAAAGCATAAACGACCTCCGTAGCCTAGCAGTTAAGACAGCTGTCTTTCAGCCCTGAGATTATGAATCGATTCCTGTCGGTACGTATTTACAATATTTTAAGAGTGTCAGTGTGATTCAGAACTCGCACATAATTTCGGTTAGCTGTAACATATTGCCACTTGACAGTAAATCCGCAAGGTCGTACTGCATTCAAGAAAAACTTGATACAATACAATGTTGCGTTATAAACAAGTGGAAAGAGCTCATGAAAACATTACAATCCGAAACCTGCAGTATATTGGATATTAACTATTTCTGAAAAGGCCAAAACCTGGGTTTAATTAAAGGAAATTGTGTTGAAAACCCTTTATTAGTGGTTTGTACAGACACCCGTACACCCGGCAGCAACTGACAAATGTAGGGTTTACGTTCGATAGACTTAAAAGACAATCGAAAATCTGGAATAATTTTGAAAACGTATACATACAGACGTAACATTATATTATGTTATTCCTCAACTTGCAGTATAAATTATTATTATTTTTTAATTTATGAATTAGCCTTGATTTTATCTAAATTATGAATTGAAATAACGTGATATTTTTGTTGCATAAAGTATTTCATAAATTGTTATCTCAAGTTTATTATAAATAAATACATTGTGGTGGATATATTTAATAATTCGCGGTCTTTGAATAATTCCAGCAATTTGGTTTATACGTGCATATTTTTATATCTGACAATGGTTTTATTTATAATTACATTACTGTAGATGACTGTTATGCCTACTCGATAATGCGTTGTTGTTTAGCTTTGTACATTTAAACAAAAACTTTGATAACTTTGTTATAAGATAGTATCTCGCATGGCGGGTTTATGTTTCATTTCTTGATATGCGAATATGGTGGGCGATTATGTCGTTACAAAAACATTTCGAGGACTTCCTCTGAAATGTTACAATGCACGGACAATTCAATTTCAGACTGTAGTTAAAGGAATTTATATCATAATTTAGATAAGACGTGTAGAAACCATATTGTACTTATTCTGAGGAAGCACACTTAATCTAAAAACAGATTTACTTTAAAAAAAATCTGATAAATTAATCTTACAATTTAAACTGGCAATTCGAGAAAGTTTTCATAGAACGAAACAGGTTTGTCAGTATGATTGAATTGTATACATAAAATATGAAAAAAAAATCAATTCGAGTAGTACTAGTATGTGAGGTTCGAGAAGTTCGGAAAGATCTAGTAAAACCTGACACAACCAAAGGAATCCAATCATGAAAGAAATAAAATTGAAAAGCCTTTGTACTTGTAATAGAGTATTCATGACGAGATGCAGGCACATAACATAAATTATAGGTGTGTGCCGGGATAGAATATAGATCTCTTCTCTCTGCCTCTCTCTTAGAGGCATGGCGTGATGGTGATGATAAATAATGTACAAAGAATGCCCAAAGAAGAACTTTAGAAACTTGTGAGTGACTGCTGAGAACTGCTAGACGTGGTAAGGTTCTTATGCGTAGACAAAGATTCACTTTAGATTGTGGAGTTAAATATGATACATACATAAATATCATCGCGTTATCTCCCTGACGAGGTAGGTAGAAAGGGCAGAGCGATATACCTTCATATCTTGACACACATCCTTCTCCTATTTACATCTATACACCTTATCTTAAAACTACTACGATTTCTCTGTCTTTCTACGTTTCCTTCTTTCCAAATATCATTCACTTGATCCAACTTTAATTTCTTTAGTTTTCCTCTCTCATTGCTTCCACTCACATTTGCACTGTATATTTGTTTTGTTAGTCTTTCTTCATTCGTTCGTTCCACTTACTCAAACAATCTTAGCGTGCTTATCTTACGAAACACATTAGCCTTAACTTTTTCTTCTTTTCCACATTGGAGGTTGACAATCATCATGACTTTGTCTGCAGCTGTTCTGAACAATGTCTTCGTACTACAGTGGAACCAATCTTTCAGTTTCTTCAGCCAGAGGTTTCTTCTTCTTATACTTGGTTTTCCCCTTAAGTTCACACATATCCCTAATCATTTAATTCCGTATTCTGTCAAACATTGTCCTCCCTTGTATTATTTTCTACAGAATTTATTCGGCTTCTACCAGCCACGATTACGTCCACAGATTTCGATTTTCTCAGGTTCGAGTTTATATGTTTTAGTGCCTCATTGATTTTGTTTACTCTCGCTACCAATCTATCGATATCTCTCTTAACTCTTTCATTATCTGAGAAATAACTATCGAAATAGCAGAATTCCTCAACTTACTCCAATCTTTCATTGTTCAACGTAAAATATGATGTTATGAAATAAACCATGCCACAGGTATTACGTTACTCTCGAACTGAGCTTCAGTCAGCCAGATCATTGTTGCAATTTATCTTATATAACACTGGTTTCAACTAAAAAAACAGTTACCTCGTTATTATGTTATATAGCTTATCTTTTTTTTTGTTTATTTATTTATTTATTTAATTAACGACACAACAGTGTCTTTATATACAAATGAACATGTGACAGGTTATACACGTACTTAAAATTATTGACAAATAATACAAAACTTTATCTTAAACTAACATGAATATACAAAAAGCAGTAGTAATAATAAATTGCAGTCATTGTTTTAAAATTATTTAATAATTACATGTATATTTAAGTTCAATATATGCTATGTATGTATACCACAAAATATTACCAAACTTCACCAAGCAGACTTATGTAATTGTCGAAGACTTATTTTATAGAGGTAAAGAACTCAGATTTGTCTTTAGTGGAATAACGCATACATACGAGTATAACAAATATTGGATTTTTTGAGAATTTTGTGTGAATTTTATGGATAGATATTGAGATATAGAAAACACATGGCCTCATTAGTAGAACGAGATGCAAGTTGCTTTGCAGAATCAAAACCTTCCTACATGTTGATGCAGGGTTACTCAACTCCAGAGGCAATGTATTGTCCTTAATATTTCGTTTATATTACGTTATTTATATTAATAAAGGAGAGCACAAAGTTAGTAGCTATTTCTAAATATTGTTGTGATATTCTGGCGAATACTATATACGAGTATATACTTATATTGAAAATATCTAAATTGTTGCAAAACTCGTTTTCAAGACTTTGGATACGAATTATAGAGGAGGTGATTTTATAATTAGCATAGCAATTTTCGGTATAAAAGGGATTGAGCTGTCTTGTGGATCTAGTGGGAATACGAAATGAAATGCTTGCGAGTAAGTGAGGTGCATCAATCACTGAGTGAGTGATTTTGTATAGCAGTACTATATCGGCTGTTTTTCTTCTGTCACACAGCTTCAAGAGTTTCATTGCATTTAATAAGTAGGGATAATTTATTTGTTCATGTGGTATTCCAAGTTTAAAAAATATGAATCTTACAAATCTTGGGATAAAGTACACTGTTTATTAACAGCATTGATTCTAGCGGAACTTTCAGCCATTGACGCCACAATCTCAGCTCATAATTCTAACACTGAAAAGGCCCTGTTTTCATGACACAGATGTGCGTCCGTTAGAGCGCAGTTCTGAAATGCATCAATTACTTTATTACGCCAACAAATGTGACAGAACCGTCCAGGCCGCGGCTTATTAAAATAGCTTGCGTTACTTCCTCGTAGTGGCAACTTCTGTATTCTGTTCTGGACTCCATTCCAGGATGTGCAGTTCATTGACGCAATTCATTCTCACCAGATTCATCTAGACATGTGCTTGTTCTTATTCCTAGACTTATCGCAATTCTTGAGTTATTCGTTATTCTCAATTGGGATCGACTGTTTTCTTCTTTTCTTTTCAGGAGCATAAAGATTTTTTTTTCTTAAACATCTGGCGGAGTTATCTCCGTAAAGAGATTTCATCCAGTCAATCAGCTATCATTTAAAAAATATTATCGGTACACATGACCGTGTTTTAAACTTAATAAATGTAAATAGTATTTTATTAATTGATTTGGTATTTATAAACTTAATAAATGTAAATAGTATTTTATTAATTGATTTGGTATTTTAAAACTTAATAAATGTAAATAGTATTTTATTAATTGATTTGGTATTTTTATTGTAGAACTAATTCTTCTTAACCAGAATGATTTAATTTCTTGAATCTTAGACACAACATTTGTTTCACTTTGTGGTGTCATGTTTATAATTTTTTAATAAAATACTTTTATTTTTTATTTTGTATTTATCACTATTTTTGGTAGAAAAAAAAAGTGGTGAATACAAAATAAATAATAAGTGTTTTGTCTATTTTATTAAATGAATTGATATTTTTCCCCTCACTTAAAGCAGCGCTGTAAAACAAATGTTTGGTTTGTCAGAAGAGATTATTGCTACTTTGTAATACACCCACCATATCGCACCCTGCCCATTAAAGCATTAAATAAATACACAACATAAAAACAACCTTAAAAATATCACAATTATATATTTTTTCGGCAATATTGTTGTTACTACTCGTACATATTTTTATTCACACCATATCTATGCAGAGTAGGCAAAGATAAGAGATCTCCAAACTTTTATATTCAATCAACTTTCGCCTCCTCCGCATTCATACATATTGTAATGCACAATATTCTACTATTCATACTTCTCCCATTATCTTCTTTCAATATATTGCACTTGATTCTGCCACGTTTTTCTTTGCCTATCTCTTCCGCACACGCATTGCACTTCTGATTTGTACACGCGCCTAGTCATTATTTTATCATTCACCTTATTTACGTGTCAAAACCATGTAAACACTCCTTTTTTTCCTTAAATACAACATCCATTTTACACATTAATTAATTTCTGATGTCTTTTCATGTCGCTGAAATCTCTGAAACTTGAATACATTGACATTAAATATTTTTTTCTTAGTGCACACATCTCCACAGCATTCATCCTACTTTTATCCTTCTTCTGTCCATGCGGGCTATTGAAATAATTCACTCCACAAATCGTTCTTCACACTTCCAAATAATTCACTCCAAAAATTAATTTAAAAAATGTGGTAAATCGTTTTAAGTTTAAACTATCACGATTTTCATTACATAAACTCGACACGAAAATAGGGATAAAATATCTCGTACAATATTGACTATGTTTATAATTCATTGTAGAATATTTTCAAGTCTGCCAGTGTATGATTTTCATTCCATAAACTCGACACGAAAATAGGCATAAAATATCTCATACAATATTGACTATGTTTATAATTCGTTGTAGAATATTTTCAAGTCAGCCAGTGTTTGATTTTCATTACATAAACTCGACACGAAAATAGGGATAAAATATCTCATAAAATATTGACTATGTTTATAATTCATTGTACAATATTTTCAAGTCTGCCAGTGTATGAATTCGACCTCAAATCGTCAGATCACGAAGTTGTTTTTGTGTAAAATAGTCCAATGAGCACAGCACTCCAGTATCCAGTGCTCAGCGATAAGTAGTTGAATCGAAACGAGAGCAGCGACTCGGAAGTCTCCTTGATTATATTGCGTAGCTGTGTCCTAAATATCTGCAGCCAGGACCGCACTGTGGGACCCGCACGTAAGAAAAAACATCCTCGTTTAATAATAAAAAATAAAATTTTATAGCGCCGTTTAGAAAATAGACTCTACTTTAAGACACTCTAACTCGGGATTCCAGCCCACTCTTATTTACAGATTAAAAATATTTCAAAATAAATATACATATATAAGTTGAGTGTAGGGATTGGAAGATGGTGGCTGCGTCTTTTAGTTTAGGCACGTCCACGCATCTGCATAATATATGTTTAAAAATACATTTGTAAAAAGAAAAAAACCCCGCTGAAAACTTACCAAGGAACGACGAACTACAAAGAAACCTTTGTTTGTAAGTCATTTGATATGTGATAGTACCACATTCGGCTTTACGTGTAGTGTATGTGTGCAATATTTATATATAACCATAAATTTTGATAAGACCTCCCAAAAAAGTTGCCTGTTTAATTAATAATAAGTACTTTCATTTTATTTAATAAAGTTGCACATTGTATTACACTTTCGTTGCATACAGTACAGCCTGGTGGGCTTATTCCCATGTGGCAATATCTTCCATCCAACCAAAAAGGTGTTGAAGTGACCTTAAGTGAAAAGAAGAATTATTTTTTAAAAAATCTGGGCTTCAGCGGGATTTGAACCCTTAACCTCCGAGATGAGAGACAGGCGTCTTATCAACTAAGCAATATAGGTCGTCACAATGAGGCCATTGCCGTGGTTCTTTATAGTGTGTCACATATTCATTATACATGTAATAGTGGAAACAAATGGTTAGTGAATGTAAACCATTTCTAGCAAACGTACAATAATTAACTAAAGTTATCAGTAAATGTTTACTATGTTAACTGTTCATATTTACTAGTGAAAGTGCACTTTCACTGTTTGTCGTTAGTGAATGTTCTAGAATATGAACATCCATGCGTTCCTGCACTTTGAAATGAGAGATTCCGAAATGTAAATCCAAGAAGAATGGCTTGCACGGTTTTATGTACCTTAAGATGTCATAATTATTGATTTGCTGCAATAAATAAAAACGTTAAGTATATAAAACGTTTTTTCAAAGTTTTATTTTAAACATACTTTTTCCAGCCCTAGTTAGTCAAGATTAAAAACACTGAAAAGGGTATACAATCACTATTGAATATGGAATGATATATTTTTGGATGAACGATTTCTTCCACATTCACTGATCACTGTAGTGAAGAGTTACATTAAGTAGTAATTGTTTCCATTCACTGACATACACTATTCACCATAGCGGGCTTATTAAAATGTTGACCATATCTTCCAATCAATCAGACAGATTTGCTGATGGGAGTGCAAGACTGACCAAACTGATTAGGAACTATACAAACGATCACCTTGCATATATACACACCAACACACCATTTACCTGCTGGGGTAAGCAGAGAAGACAGATCGTCTGACTTTCATATCTCAAAACATACATTTCGCTTCTTCCACGTCCATACACCTCCTACGATGTATCTTACTTCTTACATTTCCTTCTTTCAAAATATCATTAACTTGATCCAACCATATCTCCTTGATCTTCCTCTACCACCCCTTCCATTCACATTTGCACTGTATATTCGTGTCCTTAACCTTTCTTTATTCATTTGTTTCACTTGACCAAACCATATCATGGTGGTTTTCGTCATCTGACTCAACACATCAGCTTCAAGTTAACATTTGGGTATTCCTAAACACTTTATTCCGTATTCTGCCATATATCATATTGTCTCTCCGTGTATTTTTCTAAGTGCGCTCATTTCTACACAGTTTATTTGACTCTTCTGATTTTTTCTGAGTCCACGTTTCACTCCCATACATCAAAATTTGTTCTAAAATATCTTTATATCTTCGCAGATGACAGCCCACAATAGTGTATTAGTATAAACTTCAATGTATGGGAGTGAGACGTTACTGTTCGGTTTGAGTTTATGTGTTTAAAACCCCATTATCTTGCATTTCTAAAAAAGTAATTAGAATTCTATATAATTTGATATAACGAGATGAACGAATGTTTAAGAGATGAGAGCTGAAAAATCTGTCCTATTTGCCAAATCCAAAATGGAGATGGTGTAATTGTATGTGTATATGTAATTCTAAATAAAATTTAAGTCTTGGAGGTTATTGACAGCAAAAAGATTGGCAAATGCTGCTATAGATGGAAGCAAAGATGTAGAACTACCACTCACAAGCAGAGCGGTTTGTTCGTGCACTTTATCTACAGCGGATGCGCCTTTTCGCAGAATAATTAAATCGCTCCATTGTACAGAACAAATGACGCAAACTATTTTAATAAATCTGCGCTTCGGTTAATGCTTTAATTGCTGCGTGTCACTGAGCAGTCAGTTTTGCTAAATAATTTATACTTATCAGTGCATTGTTCATCAATTTAAACTTCGTTGTGCATCGTTCATCAATTTATACTTGGTAGTGTATCGCCTTTTATACTTGGTGGTGTATCGTCCGCCAATTTATACTTGGTAAGGCATCGTTTACCAATTTATACTTGGTGGTGCATCGTTCATCAATGTAGTGCATCGAGTTTTATACTTGGTGGGGCATTGTTCGGCAATTTATACTTGATGACACATTGTTCATCAAATGGATGCCAAGAAATACAAAATATAAATAGGGTGTATATACAAAACAAGGTAAAAGGCAAATTAATTGCGACATATGGGTGAATTATGCAAAAATTGAAGCAAGTTGAAGAATTCTGCTGTTTGGGTAGTATTTAAGTAAATAGAGAGATATCGAACGGCGCGTAGCGATAGGAAACAAAGTCAATAGGGTACTAAAACATTTCATTTTTATTACCACTTTATAAAAAGGGTACTTATATCATCGTTTTGACTAGACCTCGTAGTCGAGGATCCACTCGCCATACTAATGTCAATTCAATTGGAAAGCGTAATTGTGTCATGGAGTTTGTTTTATTCTTTCAAGTGGGTAAGCCGTTGCACACCAGCAAACTCATTGGCTACACCGCTGTACTGGAACCCATGTCTCACCGAAGTGAGACGATCGAGACACACCGACATATTTTGTTTTTTTTTTCTTTCTGTTTTTGAAATAATAGATAGGACTGAAGTAACAGGTATTCTTCCTCCCTACCCCCCGAATAATATGCGGAAAAAATACCTATATCATTCGAGGGGAGTAGCACAGGCGACCTTCCGCATGAAAGTCCAGCGCGTTACCGCGCGGCCATACACCTCTGAAATTTACACATCCTTTCTTCGATGATTATGCCGCCTCTGTGGAGCTTAAGTCTCCATTGTGATGCAGTTTCACTACCTACGATTTTGCATTTAGTCTTTAGTCTCCCTGAAATCCCAACCTCTGTAGCACTGTCCAAAAGCCTTGCCTGGGCCGGCTAAATGGTTTAGGTTCCGAGGCTTTGAACTCCCATACGTTATTGATTGTTGTCTGGTTGTCTGCTCTGTGAAAATGCCTAATTGAAGCTAATCGACAAACTTGTACTGAAGTTAGATCTTATAAAAAGGACGTGGGCTGAAAATATAAAATATGAAATCCTCACGGTCGGGGCAATCTCATTAGGAGGATGAAACAAAGTCATATGTGTGGTTTAAGATTTATTGAAAAGAGTCGAATAAATGCTGTGGAAATGCACCACTAAAACATATATACAATACCCGGCGGTAAGTAATACACATCGGGCCATTGTGCCACAGAGACGACGCTCTACAAAGCCATGTGTATTACTTACCGTCGGGTACTGGTACCTGGCTGTAAGTAATACACATCGGGCCATCGTGCGACAAAGACGACGCTCTACAAAGCAATGTGTATTACTTACCGCCGGGTATTGTACTCGAATTGGATAATATCAAAATCTGCTAAGTTGATAGTCCACAATTATTCTTTAATACCGTCTTTATGGGAGTAAAACGTAGGCGTAGAAAGGACTGAAAAAAGTCGGATAAATACTGTAAAAATGGGAACACTTAGAAAAGTACACGAGGAGGGGGGCGGGGCAATGTATGACAGACCACAGCATAAAGTGATTAATGATAAATGTGACTTAAGCCTTGTGTTGAGTAAGATGAAGAAGAGTATTCGGAGATGGTTGGGCACGTGGAACGAATTAATGAAGAAATACTAACAAAACAAATAGATGTCTCACTCACACAAATAGATGTCAGACTCATATTACATAACAAACAAATAGATGTCAGACTCATATTACATAACAAATAAATAGATGTCAGACTTACATTTGCATTCTTTGTTTTGTTAGAAAGACTAACAAAACAAAGAACGCAAATGTGAGTGGATCAGTTTCAAAGAACTCTGCCTTCATCGTCAGGTAATGGAGAACCTATATATCCTCTTCCTCACCAGACGAAAAATACGGAGGTCTTTGAAACCGGTAGTATATTCAATAAACAAAACAGTGGTGAATGCAAAGAAAAATATGTTTAATGTATTTTATCAAAAATCGTAATACCCCAAAGTTAACAAAGATTATTTTTTTAATAGCTAAGACTTCTTACCACCCTGGCTAGTAAGACCTGTCTTCTAGCGTGGGGTTGCGGGTTCGATTACCGTTGCTACCCATATTATTTTTTATATAAAAGGTTCCAGTCTGAGTTTCAATTAAGTCTTATTTAACAATTTTCTGGTTAGTTGAAATAGATTGCCACGTAGCAATTAACTCACCAGGTGGTACTCTATGCAACTAAAGTGTAATACAATAATAAACGTAAATATATCAGTCAATATACTCCAACATTCCAGTTTAATATAATTAGAATGGACATGATGTTGTCAGTCATCGGTCGTTTGCACACGGTAGACGTAGTGGCTAGTCAACTTTAAAGAATGGGTATTGTGGAAAATCCTGGCTGCGAGTGTGGTCTGGATGATGAAACTATAGATCATGTGTTTTTCGGTTGTCGTTTACGGAACATATTTGATTTACTAAACGCTATATCTTTGACAACGTATTGTGATTATTGTACGTCGTCCTTCTACGCCTCCAGTTATCACAAACCTCTCCCAATTGTCTCCGATCAAGTGAGAAATGCAACTAGACAACCCTTAACAACTGCCCTTTGAGCCGCGGAGTGCAGGGATGCATGGAGAGGAGTCGTTAGAAGCTATCATGGGAGTCACGACGCTCAGTCATGAGCGACACAACAGGATGGATATCTTGACTGCGTCCAATGAATGTTGCGTTTCTTATTTATTCGAGGAACTTTTCCACTTATAGATCGATCGTTACATTTTTTAAGTGTAATCAGTTGAAACATTAAATTGTCATTTTTTAATATTTATTTTATCATATTGACTCATATAATAGTGACTTTGATGTGGTGACACAAATCATCGTAGTGTGGGTGGATTAACTATTTAAAAAAATAGTCATTTACACATGATTTCGATCAATGAATAAAACTAATATTGTCTTGCTTACACTTAAGAAATTTCGTATCTTCCCATCTTTTTTTTTAAATCAATAAATCTATCAAGATAAAGATTTGACCGATGACGTGTTAATGCAAGATAATAATAGAGATTTGTCGCATGTATAAAAAAGGCCACACCACAGTCCTTCCACATCTATTCAAGCCCTGTTCAGGTGCACAGTTAGAGTGAAAAGGTAAAACGGTTTCGGCAGTAGTGTGCGCAGGATCACACTATTGATTTCATTTCGCTGTTTATACGTCAGGGTATACCCAGACGGCGGCCATTTTATAAAAACGTTTTATGCTCGTGGCAAGTAGTACGTAACATAATTCAAATGTTTTTCTTTTTTTTTCTCAAAATTTAAATATGTTTCGAGGCTTTCGTGGTTCTTTGTGCAGTTGGATAAGATTGTTTGGAATGTTTTACCGCGTGGTTCATGATGCCGACGTTTCGAAAACTTTGCACTTTTCATCTTCTTAATTATTTTCTTTGCATTAGGTCGCGTGAAAGTACTGACAACTTGCTGGGCCAGTTGAGCTCCAGGCCTTAAGTAATCTTTCTTCTACCGTGATGTCGGATCTTAAGTCCGTCGTCACTACTATTATTTTCACTCAGATGTGTCGCTACGGGAGAAGGATTCCATTTGGGCAGTTCCTTCTTCGTCACTATGCGACGTCGCGCTCATAAAAAAATTAAAAAGATTTCGATCTTCTAGCGTAAATCGCGCGAGACGGGAACTTATTTTGTCCCCCATAACACCGCAGGTGGTGGTGGGATCGACCTGAACTGAAGTTTTTATCTTCAGGGTTTGTTCATAGTCAACTTCATCATAAGTGGATGCACGCCGGATACCGCGGCCAGTGTCTCAACCGTAATGTGAGTGCATGTGTCGCGACCGGTTCGTAAACTTACGGTTCCTTCCCACCACGGGATAAATAACGTGCGGCTTCCACTAATGTTGATTTTATTATTAATTTTCATTTCGTTGTTGCTTCGATTTTATCGTGGGTACCATGCTGATTTGAGATGAAATTCGCCGTCTCTGTCAATAACATATACTTTAGTTTGGATGTTTATATTTTTCTATTGCCTCTTTGATTAATTAGGCGTGACGACTCTTAGACTTGTCGAGTATTTTTGGTTCAAATAAGACGTAGGTCATTAATGTTTATAGATTAGTGTGTACCCAGACGGCCATTTTATAAAAGCGGTTTATACTCATGGCAAGGTATACACACACACATACAAACCATAACGCCATTTTCCTATCGAGGTAGGCAAGACAGAGAGGACATAGCGCCAGATTCGTCTTTCTTGACACACATCTTTCACCTCTTCCACATCCATACAACGATTTATCTGGCTTTCTATGTTTCCTTCTTTCAAAATATCATTCATTTAATCCAACCATATTTTCCTTGGCCTTCCTCTCAGACGCCTTTCACTCATATTTGCACTATATATATTTGTTTTGTTAGTCTTTCTTTAATCATTCGTTCTATGTTACATGCCCAAACCATCTCAGCGTGCCCTTCTTTTTCTAGCTTAACATATCAGCCTTCAGTGTACATTCGTCCCTCATTCCGTATATCGTAATTTCCTTGATCTTATTCTACCATGCCTTCCACTCACATTTGAATAAAAAGTTGTTAGTATTTTTTCGTTCATTTTCTCTACATGCTCAAACCATCTCAGTGAGCTTTTCTTCGTCTTACTCAAAACATCAGCCTCAAGTTCACATTTAACCCTAATTACTTCATTCCGTATTCTGTCATACATTGTTATCCTATGCATTATTTTTAGCGCACGCATTTCTACAGTATTTTTTCGGCTCCTTTAATTATTTTTTCACGTCAAAATTTCATTCCCATACACCAAAGTTAATGTTAAAATACTGCTGTGGACTATCATCTAAGCAGATTTTGATACTGACCGGTTCGATATATCTTAGTACCCCTTGAACTTTGTTTCCTGTCGCTATATGCCATTCGATATCCCTCTTTACTTTTCCATCATCTGAAAATATACTAGTCAAATCGTAGAATTCCTCAACTTACTCCAATTTTTCATTGGTCACCTTATCGGTTTACTTTTCCTTTCGTGCCATATGCAAGATAATTATAAGCCGAGATATAGGTAACATCATTCCATTCTTTTTCTTCTGCGTTTCGCTCTCACATACATTAAAACCTTTACAACCAGGTCCCAGCGTCCGCTGTTTATTAGTTTATTTTATATAGCTTGCATATACAGGTTAAACAAAATTAAATACAAAGACCATGCTTGTTGGCAAGTTGACAACTGGACCTTTAGGCAGGCTTTAATAATTGCGCTAGGAGTTATCTCTGGCAAGCAATGAAAGCGGAACACATCTGACGTCCTCGTGGCCGGGCTCGCCATCCTATTGGTGGAAGTGAATTTCGATTGAGAGGATGTTATGAGATGAGCACAAACCTTTTGATAACTTCTCTCTAATGTATTTTTAATTTCAAGATATGTCATTATATATTGCTATCGATAAACCTATTATTTGTTTGAACGAAATAAATCCACAATTTTCAATTTATTTTAAAATGTTGAACAGGTAAAATAATAAACATACAAATTCCTTTTTGAGCTTCCGTTATTACGAACAAGGCGAGGTGTTTGTGAGAAAACTATTTTGGGCTTGTTTCAATCGATTGGTTCTACGTATATTTCCGAAGAGAACACGTGAGGTAAATTGCCTTAGGTTTTCTACATCTGGGCATTTTTTTAATGTTTTAAGTTACCCTTTCCCTTAAACTTGAAAACATTACAATACACTAAACTACTGTTTACAGGAAAAATATTCTTGTTTTTATATTACGTTTTATGAGTGATATCCAATTTGTAACTAAAATATTGTCTATTTGGACCTATGTGTTGTAACATAATATGTCGTACCCCATTAAACAGTATTGTAACGGTTCCATGGGTTATTTATTTAGTGACAATTGTTTCACCAAGCGTTCACCAGTTTGTCAAGGCCATCGCATGGCTTAACACTTTTGAGCGATAATTGTTTCGCTATGCGATCATCAGTTTGACACATTTGACTACTGTTGACGAAAAAAAAAAGAAAATTACTCACACTTTTTATATAAGTTATGTTGAGTGATATTTAATTTGTAATCGAAATCTTCTTTTAAAAAATTGTCCCCGATCTAGTTTTGTATGTTGCACCTATGTAATAATCTTGTTAGATCGTACTTTCAATAAACACTACTTTCACTGTTATTTATTTAGTAACGACTGTTTCGCCAAGCGATCGTCAATTTGACAAGGCCACCGCATGGCAAAACAATTGTTACTAAATAAATAACTTATGGAAGTTTGAAAATATTGTTTCATTTTCAAAATTTCCCTAAATGTGAAGTTCTATAAATTGAATTTATTCTTCTTAAAGTAGATTCTATATCTGTTTTATCCTACATTTATACCTGGGATGTGAACTGTCAGCTAACCCTATCATGATTGAATTCATATGGGGTAATAATGAAAAACTATATGGGGAATCCTGTTCTCATCCATTCTTTGAACGAGATCCCGCCAATGAGGTTGTCTCTGCATTTTACGATGTCTTCGGTTTTACACATTAAATTGAAGTGAATATCGATTACACAAATTGTTGCACCCGTGCCGTGAATTGCAGAGAAATTATAATGTCTGCTAGTATAGATCTGACTTTCTTGCCAGATCAAATCTACCAAAACCCAGAAGTTTCAAACTCCAAGATCAGTAGACATGGTTCATATTTATTTATTTAATAAAATTAGTTTTTACGACTATGACTCCTTGGTGAACCATGTTTATAAATTTATGTTTTATCGCTCCACAGCTAAGAAGTCGCCATTTCCGTGCCTAGACCAGCAGTTATCAATTATTCAACGTGTTTCCAGTATAAAGATCGATTTCCAGGAAACAGAGATCGCTTTATCATTCGCACCAATTAGGTTCTACCCAGAAGGTGTCGTCTCAATGTTTAGACAAAATAGCATGGGTTGAGTTCTATATACCACCACAATTGCATTTAATGCTACGTTCGTTCAAAAAACCCCATCTATGCATGTTCACCTTACATCTGGCCACCATTACTCGGAACATATGCAGTGCACTCCAAGGCAGTTGTTCTCCAGGTGCCATATTTTCCAAGAGCTCCACCCAATTGTTAAATGGTTATTCTTTCCAATTCAGAAAACATGCTTTATCCGGAGGAATTATTAGTTTTTGTGCTCTCTTCGTGCAACTATTCCAGGTTTTCTGTCTCAATATTTCTGGATGGTGACAAAATAAAGGGAGTGTTGGGTCCTGGAATTGTTTTTTTTCTTTCTATGGTATATCAGTTGCAAAACTTCTATGAATCTCAGGTCAGCGTTGAAGAGATCTTTATATAGACTGTGTTGAAAAAACAATATGAAATAGGCTTAAACATATTATATAAATTTAGCTATGAACGATTCGACAGGAAATCACAAACACATCATAGTCTGGCACCCACTCGAAACATTAGAAATTTACTGATGGTCATGTCTTCCAGCTCTGGAACATCAAAAACTAATATCAAAGCTAAGAAGTTAATGCCATAAAGTGTAGATTCAGATAAAAATACTGTTTTGAAGTGAAATCAACCCAGAAGCCAATGTTAGTCGTACCCAGAACATTACATTACTTACTAAGCACTATCACCATTGGGTCATTGGCGCCATTAGGATACGTTGAGCGATTCTAATAGCATCTTAATAACTCATGTAAAGGATCACGTTTAACTTTTTTCTGAAATCATTCAGATTATCTTCAGTGTATTGCTCCACATGCAGACTATTTCCCCTAACGGGTCAAGCAACATAGAAAACTTTATTAGAAAACTTGAACTTCTTAGCCCTGTTTGACTCGTCACGCTTTAAGTGAAGCTTAGAATGTCTCGTCTTCATCTCGTCATACATAATCTACTATTATTCATACTTTTCCCTTTACGTCTTTTAAAATCTGGTCATTTTGATCAAACCATGTTTTCATCTGTCTACCTCTTACACGCACTATTAACAATTCTGACTTGTATACTCGCTTAGTCATTATTTCGTCATTCATTCTCTTCACACGTCAAACCGGCTAAAAGCTCCATTCTTCATCTTGCTTGAAACCTTCATTTTATCCATGCATTGATTTATGGTATCTTCGTTTCGCCTTCTTTTATACATTTCACAATATTTTTGTCAGTGCACGCACTATTTTTATTATTCTCCACAGTATTTATCTTATTTTTACCCTTCTTCTGCAAAACAAATATATAATACAATGCAAATGTGAGTGGAAAGCGTGGTTGAGAAAGACTAATAATAGTATGGTTGGATCAAATGAATTACATTTTGAATGAATAAAACGTAGAAAGTAAGAGAAATCGTAGGAGGTGTATAGAAGGTGCATGAATATGGAAGAGGCGAAGGATATGTATGTGTTTCGAGATAGGGAAAACTGGCGTTCTCTCCTCTTTGCCTACCCCAACAGGATAATTGCGTAATTGTATATATGTAGGACCAATAAATAAATGTTGCAGATTGTTTATTTAATTTATAAATGGTGTAATGTCAAGAAATATTATCATAATAATTTATCTATTGGTCATATATGACTCAAGTACAGAATGATATCATTGATAAAGCAAATTTTAAATAATAAATTTATTGAATAAATAAAGATGCCATGGAGATGGCCAAATACTAAAAGTGAATATTTTAGTGCAGAAGTGCGAGTAGGTCCTCGGATCTACATGCGAAAAATAAAAAAGACAATATTTTATTCGATGGATTGAATGAAATAAGAGTGTATCTAAATTATCATGAAGCTAAACTTACAGTATCTAAATTGCTTAATTTTGAGTACAAACTCAACTTATATATTACTCTAGTTCTAAAAATCATTGAAAGTCTTAAACTTGACAGCCCTATGAACTAGACTTTCACTTATAATCGTTAAGTTGGATGCCTGATATGAGAGAATGACACATTTTGAATTACATCCATTGTTTTAAAATATTTAATCTTGATAATTATATTTTATTTACGGTGAATTATGATAATTTTATTCAATCTTATGCGTCAACGTAGGATTTCTAACACTTATTTTTAAATATGTTTCGATAAATGTAAGGAAGAGATTGTGAGACGAGAGCTGATATTTCTTTTAATTGATTATGTACGCCAAGGGTTCACTCACATGGTACATACTCATAATTGTCTCACATCTTATCACGCTTCTGAGAATTTTTGCTCTAAAGTTTGTCCGAAGTGGAAAAATATAAAATCGGACCACTTTCAAATACCAACAATACCGCCCCAGAGAATCAAAGTTAGTTGATGTATCGGGGCGGTATTATTGTGTATAATGCGGTACTTTATTTGGGCAGTTGATATAAATGTTTTTATAAGAGTAGTAAGTAGATAACACCATTTTTTTTAATTATTATTCGTTTTACAAAATCTACACACATATTTATCGTTTGTTTGTCCTCAAACACCGTTTTATTACATACAATATTAGTTCAAAAATTAAAATGTCTTTGGCGTCATTTAAAATATGGGACAAAATACGTTCATTTTTCGGTGCTTGATACTTTTTTACTACCGTAAAGAAAAAAAAATGTGACACAAATTAAAAACATGTACAGTGTATGGTGACAAAGTAAGCAATTATGTGAATCAAATTGAATTGAACACTTTCGTTGAATACAGTACAACCTGGTTAGCTTATTATATGAACACTACATAATATATCACACTAAACCTAATGCCGAATGTGTTACTATCACATATCGAAAGATCTACAAAGTTTGGTAAGTTTTCTGCGATTTTTTTTACCAAATTTGTTTTTATGAACATATCGTCGTCGTTGCTGGGTCTCTTAATCGATGATCCCCTTACCATTCCAACGTCAATTCAATTTGAAGGCAAAGCTGTATAGTCGAGTTATTTGTTTTTTAAGTAGAAAACTCACCGGCCACACAGCTGTACAGAATTCAATGGCACGCCGAAGTGAGCTAATCGGAGCACACCCGCATATTGTATTTCTTTATCTTTTTTTTGAAATAAAAAATATGACCGAAGTCATAGGTATCCTCATACCCCCGAATATTAGACGGAAAAAATGCCTGTGTCATATAAGGAAAGTAGCATAGCACGGGATTCGAAGCAACGACCTTTCGCACCTTGGCCATGAACTTCTGAACATATGCAGTTACGTGGAAGTATCTCATCTAATAACCGTAGCTACTAATTTCATATTCTTACAATCAACTTATGTGTATGTATCATATATGCATATACACACATAAGTTGTTGTTGGTGGTTGACAATGATGATGATGATAAGTATATATGTATTTGTTTTGTATTGTAGTATTTCGGATCGGTCAATAGTGGTGGATTCGAATCCTGAGTTGGAGCGCCTTTGAGGAGAATTTTCTCTCTAAACGGCGCTAAATATATTGTTTTATTATTGCCATATGGCAATCACTTACAACTTATCAGATATATTATATGTTAAAGAGGCCTTGAGTGAGAACCAGAATGGGATACTTTAAAAAAAATCTGGGTTCTAACGGGAATTAAACCCGCAACCTCCGGGTTGGGAGACATTCGTCACGGAGGTCGTCAAATGTGGTTCGAAAAATTCCGTAATTGATGATACGATTCTCGTCGATGGTATCCACTCTGGAAGGTCGATTGCCACTGATGACGACCAAATCAAAGCTTTGATCGATAATAACCAACGTTTTACGACACGAGAGATGTCTGGGATACTAAGAAAGTTAAATACCACTATTCACAAGTATTTGGTTAAAACTTTACGTTTGAATTTGACTTAAAATACGAAATTATTTTCTGTTCAATCTATTAGTTCATAGTCATCTCGGAATAAATCTCTTATATTTTTAAATTATATCTTGTAAGAATGACTGGTTGATTGAGATTATTTCTTTGGTTTACAGATTTCGCCAAGATGCGCGGGAAGCTATTGCTAGTGGCCGTGCTATTGGCTGTGCTGGTTCTAGATGTGACAGCAGATAAGGTAAATGCTTCAACGCTTTTAGTTGTGTATCCTATTTGGCTGTCAGCAAAAGTTGCCGAACGACAGTGTTTTTTTTTGCAGAAAAGAGGACATGAATCTTTTATCACTTCTAGAAGAAACTATGCCATTAATTATCGTCAAACAATTATTCATTCATTTCCATCTCCGATTCACCAATTTTTAATTATGCTTCTTGTTTCCGGTACGAGGTAACAGAATTTCCAGCATCTTATCGTTCGCATCAATCAGATCCTGCCTGGCGAATCTAATCCCGATGTTCGGACAAGTTACCACTAAAGTTCAAAATCTTCATTAGTAATAACTTGTATGGACAGATCTACACGCAGTTTGCTAAAATTTGATTCCTCTATCCTCAGAAGTATGTCAACTAGAGCCGATAGAAGACGTGTTGTTTCGTTACATTCTGAAATGTGAAAAAAATCATATCACTCGGTAATCAAGTCTTTTTCAAAACCAAGGAAAAGCATTAGCGTCTTCCATCCTCAGGATAACTGACAATCATTATCGATGACGAAGGGTTTTCATAACTGTTTCTAATTAATTTTTTTCCTTTGTGGTAGTAAAAAAGCATCAAACACCGAAAAAAGAAACTTTATTTATCCCATTTTCAAAAAGACGTCTAAAAAAATACAGGCAAAATGGATAAACAATAATCGAACAAATGCGAAATAATATCTTTGATAATAATATACATTCAGCACGTTTGAAATTAAGACAAAAAAAGAAATTTTTTTTCTAACGACATCTATCTGAAAAATGCGAAAATAATTTCCAGACAACAATTTATTGGGTCCTTACATGTGAAATTGGCGTTTTGTTTGGGAGGAACATAAAGTTGATTTTTTTTTAATATAATATATTTATTTAATCAAAGTATGTACCATTGCTATCTATGCACTTTTGCCATCTCATAGGTAGTTCATCGATCCCTTTACTAAAAAAACCATTCGGACGGGAATCAATAAAATCTTTGAAGTCGGTTTGGACTGCCCCATCGGAGTTGAATTTTTTCCCTTGCAAGAAGTTATCCAAATTTCGAAAAAAATAGTAATCTGTTGGGGCAAGGTCCGGAGAGTACGGTGGATGTCTTAGACATTCCAATTGAAGCTCTTCTAATTTGGTAGCCGTCTGTTGTGCAGTGTGTGATCTAGCGTTATCATGAAGCAGCAGTGGCCTAGAGCGATTAACCAGCCTCGGTTGTTTAGCAGCTAGCTTTTCCATCATGGTTTGCAGTTGCTGACAATAGACATCTGCCGTAATCGTCTGGCCAGATTTAAGAAAGCTGTAGTGAACGACACCAGCACTAGTCCACCAAACGCTCACAAGTAACTTTTTTGGAGTCAATTTTCGCTTGGGGCATGGTTTGGCTGGTTCGGCAGGGTTCAGCCATTGCGATGAGCGCTTCCGATTATCATACAGGATCCACTTTTCATCACAGGTAATGATTCGATTCAAAATCCCTTCATTATTGTGCCGGTTGAGTAATGCAACGCAGCAGTCAACGCGCGTTTGTTGATTTACTTCACTCAATTCGTGAGGTACCCACCTTTCAAGCTTTTTCACCTTCCCAATTTGCTTCAAGTGGATTAAAACAGTTTTATCACTAACACCGCAGCCTGCAGCTAACTCGAACGTGGTTTGCGATGGATCCGCTTCCACAATAGCCTTCAATTCTTCATTATCAACTTTCTCCACGGGGCTTGTTCTGCAGGTCGAAATTTCCAGAACGAAAACGTTGGAACCAAAAACGCACTGTGTTTTCTTTTGCGGCACCGTCGCCATACACATCATTAATCCTTCGAGCCGTTTCTGCAGCACTGGTGCCACGGTGGAACTCGTACTCGTAAATAACGCGATATTTCAAGTTTTCCATTTTGTAAACTGAGTGACGCAAAGAAAAAAAACAATTGAGGAAAAAACAAATGAATTATAATTTTCGAAACACAAATACTTGAGTAAATAGCTGTATAAATTTGAATTTGAAATTCCTAACCAAAGAGAAGATATTTGAGATCAAAGTTGCCGGTACGGCAAAACGCCGGTTTCGTATGTGGGGACCTAATATTAATTTTCACATTGCTCTTTTCCTGATCTTGTACTTTTCTTCTGATCTAATAAGAAAACCGTCAAAATAGCTTGTTTATATTTTAACAATCTAAAAAAAATTTGATACTATACTCCCTTGTTGACTCGCTGAGAACAAGGGGGTGGAGGTATCGAAACGAATATCAAACGTGATGCTCTCTTACAGGATAAGAAAGGGAGGAGAGGAAAGCATAACAGTGCTACACAATCTCAAGATATCGTGGAAAGAGAGGAGGCGGAGTTGAACCAGTGGCTGGAAGATGCTGAACGTGAGGGGGAAAACAAATTCCAGGTTGGTAATTTCCTAATTTTTACATTTTCCGTTTGGTACAGGAAATATTTTTTAATGAATATTTCAATAGGAACTTATTTAGAATTGTAAATTTATCAAACACGAGTTTGAGCTCCCCACCAATATAGAATTTTGAGCTTCCCACCAACAATAGAAGCTTAGGTATCCCACCAACTATGGATTTTTGAGCTCCCCACCAGCTATTAAATTTGCCCCCCCCCCCAACTATTGAAGTTTCGACTCCCCACCAACTATAGAAGTTTGGGGTCCCCACAAACTATGGTAGCTTAGGCACGCTACCAACTATGGAAGTTTGGACTCCTCAACAACTATTGAACTTTGGTCTTCCCACCAAATGTGGAAGTTTGGCCTCCCCGTCAATGGAAGTTGGATATCTTACTCAACCAAGTGAAGTACAAAAATATGGTAGAGAAAGTACAAAAAAGAGCCTGAGGTATTTATGGTGCAGAACATAGGGATCATCATGGTGTAGGAATATCATAGAAATCTTCTTTATTTTTTTATGAGCGCATCGTCATGTAGTGACGAAGAAGGAACTGGGGACTCTTCCGGTGGAACTGGGGACCTGAGTGTTAAAAGAATAGTAGTGACGACGGAATTCCATCGATCCGTCATCACGGGAGAATGGAAATGACTCGCAGCGCAGTCAATATACTTACGAAGGGGCTTAAGAAATCACCCTCTATTCTACGAGTACTACTATGTATGTACGAGTACCAGATTACACAAAAACTAATGTCATGGCAAAACACACAGTGCCTTGGTTTAGAGATGTTAAACCAATTGAGTGACACAGTGGATATATTCTAACACCACTTAACACTATGAAAATAATCATTTCTACTAAAGTAGACTTGATTATCCTAGTTGAGGATTAACCGCGTCAAAACTGTTCGCGATTGGATAAATGTAGATGATAATTTACCTGGATATGAAGTTTTACATGATGAAGAGATTGTGCAACGTGTTACCACTAATGGACCTGCAGCTACTGATGACACTGATGTTATACAAAATAAAAGTATACAACACAGTACTGCTTTGAATAACGTTAAAAGTCTAATAATTTATTTGGGGTAAAAGGACGACCCCTGTGACCTAGTTGGTAAGACGCTTTTTTCCCAACCCGGGGGTTGCGGAATCGATTTCCATTGGGACACATAGGCATTTAAAAAAAAACAGTTTGGTTTTCACTTAAGGCCTCCTTAATATCTTTTTGGTTTAATGGAAGATATTACCTGGCAATAAGCCCGCCAGATTGTACTATATACACCGCAAGTGTCATAAAGGAATGTTGAAGAGAAGTCAAGAAAAGAGGAAAAAATCTTGATTGATCTCATATTTAAATAAAACAGAAATATGCAGGATAATTATCAGTTTTTGTTTTAATTTTTTAGGCGGAGATTATCCGGGTAATTTTTTTCATCCAACAATCCAAATTATCGAGAGCCCACTGTATTCTTTCATATAAATAAAAATCTATAAGGCGCAAATTATGTAACAGGAGAAATCCATATGGTATGGAGAATAAAGTGGTTTTT
Organism: Odontocerum albicorne; assembly: GCA_949825065.1. Lineage (NCBI taxonomy): Eukaryota > Metazoa > Arthropoda > Insecta > Trichoptera > Odontoceridae > Odontocerum > Odontocerum albicorne. The sequence continues at coordinate 31,279,381 of OX463850.1, forward strand.
AGGGTGCCGTGAAAAAAATGTTATACCCTAAGGGACCGTGAAACGAAAAAGGTTTGAAAATCTCTGCTATATGGCACAATTACGTGTATAGTACTTCGTTCACGTAGCTGGAGTGTAAGAACATTGCTTCTAAATTACTCCTCCGCGGAGAAGTTAAATGTGGATCCACTTTTAAACGTGTTAAAATTAAAAAAACTTACCCTCGTGTCTTGTGATTATGGAAGAGTTTATTCAACAACTATTGTTCCGATACCTCCCTCTTATTGTTATCTCTGTCTTACCTGAACTCAGCTCCTTTTATTCGAGTTCATTAACTCCAATAACTGATTTTTCTTCATAGTTGATTCCTTACGACTGAGGATCATGATCTTTTCGGTTCATCTACCCACGAAGACTAAATTTTTCTTTATTTTGCGCCTTTCGTAGTAAGTCGTCACAGAGGACCCTGTTGCGTTCCTGACTTGGTTAGTCTATCTAGATATTATTGGTATATCTCTGCCTCGTCGCCGCTTCACTCTCCTGTAACATGATAAAGTATTATATAGACAACGTGTAATCAATGAATTGTTATTAGATTCTTGAAACTAGATCCTTATAGAGTTTTGAGTAAATATAATACGCTTTCGTATGATTTCAGGAGGCTGAACGTCTTCGCTTGGAGCAGATGAAGAAAGAGGCGGCTGAGGGTTTAAAAAACAGGGATTTGGGTGAATTTGAAGGTAGGTCAAATTTGTCATTTTTATGTTTTCACTAGTAGTTCAAGCTTTATCATTTTCTGTTTATGTTAGTAATATCAAATATATGAGAGCTTTTATAAAAATACTGTTAATAATATCAAATATATTCGAGCTTTTATAAAAATATTGTTAATAATATCAAATATATGAGAGCTTTTATAAAAATATTGTTCATAATATCAAATGTATGAGAACTTTTATAATTTTTAGGTATTGATATATTTCTTTAAACTTAAGGAGTTGTAAAATACGTGACACAGAAGTGATACATAATATTAAGAGTAAACATCACTCAAGGAACGATTTCAACTTGAATAAGATTTTTTATCTGTTTCCAATATTTCAAAGTCCCTTTCAACTATTTATTTTATAAACCTCTATAGTTTATAATAATAATAAAAATGCACTTTTTATAGCGCCGTTAAGGGAGCAAACTCTCCTCAAAGACGTTCTATTACACGAAAAAAAGCTGTATGACGAGCATCTTAAAGTTTCAAAAGCTTAGATACTTGATTGTCGATATACGAGTATGTTATGTCATATGGTGATCGTATAAGATTGTGTGGCTTCAAGATCGGACAACACTTTGACGGCATTTCGAATTCCTTTCTGCGACCTTGCGAGCAGCTAACGGGGCATAGTGGATACAGGTGCAACATTGATTGAATGTCACCAAACATGCGTAGTGGTGGATCTTCTGTACCAATCCTTCATCTGATGAATTTTTCTTTTAATCTACCCACGTGGGTTAGTAGACGATGGAGAGATCTCCATACGGCCCATGAAAGGTGGTGTCCCACCGGCATGCACTCCTAGTGAAGCATTCATATCCAAAAGCTTTCAATTCTAGATCTCCAAGAATTAACACGCTGGCTTATCCGGCGAGTCTTCGAGGGGGTTTTGGATATTTATAAAACCCCTGTGAGACCTCAATCTTGGTTGTGATGCTTTTTGGCCATACATAAGGTGTTTGGAATCACTAAGTTGTTTGTGTTTCTCACTCCTGTATGCAATATTGCGTCAAATATCTGGAGAGGATATCCCACCGTATCGTACATACTCGTAGTAAACCTTGTCCGTTGGGGTTAGTTTAAGGCATCCAGGAACAAGACAACATGTTTCGTTTAATGCTTCATATAGACAGACATGCTCCATATTGGAATGGTAAATTTGCCAACTGAATAACAAGGAGCCAACCCTGACGTTCGCAGAACGTACTCGTATGATTGCGTATTCCAAGGTGATCCAGTAAGATACAGGTTAACTGTTGAATCTAATATTTTACTTATGAATTGCGTTGCAATGGTTAGTTCCTGAATAAAATTAAATAAAACAAGGGAGACGACTATCCTTATTTTTTATTTTATGAAATTCAGGATATCTTATCGTTCTATCACCCGCTAAAACATCCTATAATTGTTAAAAGCAATCACCAAATGGCATTGAAACTATCAAAAGTATAAATTGTATGGAATATAAGAGTATCTAGGCGCTTAAGTAAACTGCCTCAGGACAGGTAACAAGACCGTGTCTGTCGTGTTTCACTGGTTGCTTTGCCTTCTTTCTTTTCCATTTCGAAATTCTCTAGCCAATAGTTGCTATGGTTTACATCATTTAACTGGAGCTACTCCATCGATTTCTGATGATGTATGGATATCTTACTCGTAAGCGTCTATTTCAAAAGTTTTTGAGTCTCTCTTATAGACGTAACATACATAAAGCGGAAATGTTCTCTCACCTGTTAAAAATACACCAAAGATTTTGAACAGATGATCCAAATTGCGGTATCCATTTGTTTCTTGATCCGCATGCCTGACCATTGATTTGAATTTACAGACCCCTGCTCCAAGATCCACTGCAGTGCAGGAAGAGTGTGCGAGCTCAATGAGGAAGGTGAGCCTGAGTGTATTTGCGTCAAGGAGTGCCCACAAGAGACAGACGAAAGGAGGAAAGTACGTATGATAGAACATTTTCATCAGAATTCATATAACAATATTGCTCTCGAGATCTTGTGTAGTCGCTGAAATCTTATATGTTACAACTTTGTCGAAATATTTTTGTGTCGGGGAAACTGAAACGACACGACACCGTTGTTTGAATATGTTTATTTATATTAATTTCTTATATTTTAAACATGTTTTGAAAATTATGCGTGAATTTACTTTTAATTAAGTTTTTTTGTTGTTTTGGTTTTCATATTTCCAAATGTTAATGCTTCAATCTATTTAATTATATATACGAGTAGGTACGTATAAAGTTTTAATCTTTCATTTTTTCAAATTCATCATCTTCATCAGTCTCTAAGTTGTGTCCAAAAAATCCTGTCCTTTGCACATTGCTGACACGTAATCGCTGCTTGCTTACGTATTTCGTCCACCCAGCGTGCCTTTGCTCTTCTTACAGGCCTAGTTCGTCCTATTGGGTACCACTGGATTACTTCATACGTCCAACGATAGTCCGTTTCCAGCCCACTTCAGTCTCTTTGCAACCTCTGTAACATTGTCAACTTTTGTTTGGGCTCGTATCCACTCATTGCGTTTACGGTCTCTCCTGTTCCAACCTAGCATGCGCCTCTCCATGCTACGTTGTATTGTCTGGAGCTTTTGTTTCATTCGTACAGAAAACGTCCATGTTTCGTATCCATATGTTTGTACTGGTAAGATGCGTTGGTTAAATCCCTTCCATTTGAGACAGGCTGGGAGATTGCTCTTGAAACTGTAGTTCAGACGTTCAAAGGAACTCCAAGCTAGTTTTGATTTTCTATATATTTCATTGAGACTGCAATCCTCAAATAAGGACTTGAAATCCTTTAATAGCGACGGCCTTAGGTAAATTTAAAATTCAAAAGATAAAGATAAAACACACAATATAAATTATAAGACATTGTTTATTTTACCTACTTAAACAATATAAGATTTGTCCAAAGCAGATATATTGTTGAACTTGTTCTAGCTGCGTTCCATCCACCTGGATCGATGTGACATTAGCAAAGCGGTTCGACATGTACGAGTATTTTGTCCTTTTAATATTCATCTTCAAACCTGCTAGTTTGGTTGCCTCTGGCAGTTCCAGTATTTGACCTTTTAGTTCCTCAGGATTTGTAAGGAAGAGAATAATATCGTCTACAAATCTTGAATGACTCAGATATGAACCATTTATACAGATTTCTCTAGTTCCCATTCGAGCTTCTTGAACACACCTTCCAGGGTAGCATTGAACAATTTTGGCGAGATAGTATCACCATGACAGCCTTCTTTGCTTGTTGGGAACTTATCGGTACTTTGATGAAGGTTTACTATTGCTGTCGCATTATTGTATTGTATATGTTACTGAAGAGTTTAATGTAGTGTTTTTGTATTCCTTGATTAAGTAGGGGTTTGATAATAGCGGATTTCTTGACTGAATCAAAAGCTTTTTATTTATCTTAGTCATGATTTTGGTTCTTATTGTATTTTTTATGTGTATTGAGTTAATGAATTATGCGAGTAATTTTTTATTTTTATTTTTTCTGAACGGATTTTTGTGTGTTTGTTGTAATTTTTTGAGAATTCTTCCATGCGCGGGACATAGCCCTGGGCCTTGGCCTGCTGTGTACTTGTGTAGAATGTGTGTACTTCTTCTGATTATATATTTATACGGTCGACGGTCGTAGTCTAATAGTAGCATTCAGGCTAAGCAAGTGGGCGCCCCTGATTCGATTCCTGGCGGATTGACTTCCACACTAGTTTTACTGTTAGACCGTTTTACATCTGAATTTATATTTTTCTAAAACTTATACACTGTTTATTATAAACTCTTCGAGTGCTACAAATCAATGCAAAAATAGCGCTATGTAAAATAAATTAGCCTAAGGAAAGGCTGAAGCAGATATCGCCGATCATCTTGGAATTTTGATCCCTTTGCCATCGGAACTTAGAGTTTGATTTCTCAAGACTTTGTGCTTGCTGAAGCACACGCGTCTACCATCTTTATAATGGTTGCCAATGATTATCGATCAGGAGGGATAGTCTATCATCATCATCATAGTTTTGTATGAGTTATGTTAATATTTATACTTTGTAACATCTTATATTTTGTATAAATGCATACTCGAAAATTAAAATTATAATTCTAATATCCATTATTTTAATGGTCGAAATTGACCTAACATTGTAAGAAATAAAATTTAAAAAAAATATGAAACACGTGTCAGGAAACTTTTGTTCACATTCTGTCAACATTATTTTGCCTGCTTAACAAACTCCATTCTTTTGGGCCACGTTCCTCAGCCTTGAGGTCACTACGCAGAAGAAAAGTGAAATGTACAAGGCTGGCCTTAAACGTTTATATTTTAGTAACTTCTACCGATTAAATAAATAAATAATAATCTCGTTTACTGATAGCAAAACCAAAGAGATACAAGAAAAAAATAAACATAGGTTTCATACGTGTATGATTTACAAGGCTCAATATAAATCAGATGCTATCAAAGGGTATCAAGGCTCATCTGTACGATCCCCCGATCACACATCATCCCAGTGTAAAGAAAATAAATCCAACCGAGGGCATCCCAGATGTTTTTCAGCCCACACCTTCACATTTACTGGTGCTGGGAAGTTCCTTATTTAATGGCCACTAACTTTTTATCCATACACTGCATTTACTGATGCTGGGAAGTTCCTTACTTAATGGCCACTAACTTTCTATCCCTCCACTGCATTTACTGGTGCTGGGAAGTTCCTTATTTAATGACCACTAACTTTCTATCTCTACACTGCATTTACTGGTGCTGAGAAGTTTCTTAATGGCCACTAGCTTTCTATCCTTACACTGCGTTTACTGGTGCTGGGAAGTTCCTTATTTAATGGCCACTAACATTCTATCCGTACACTGCATTTATTGGTGCTGGGAAGTTCCTTATTTAATTACCACTAACTTTCTATCCCTACATTGCATTTTTTTTAATATTTTTGATTGAATTGATGATCGTGGGTTTGAATTTCGAGTTAGAGCGCCTTTAAAGATAATCTGCTTCCTGAATATTTTTTTTTTATTATTTTAATTATTAATTAGTGTATATTTTCAGGTATGCACAAATTACAACGAGACCTGGGTCTCGGACTGCGAGGTTCACCAACAGCGGTGTTGGTGCATGACTGGACAGGAGGGCTGCAAGGGCAGTCAGTACAGCCACGTGCAGGTGGATTACTACGGCTCCTGCAGGCAGATGCCTGTGAGTATTCTACTTGTAGAAGTCGTCAGCATTGGGCATCGTTTCCAAAAGGCTGTGATGCTCATATACAGATAACTTGTTCATTAAAAGGCCTATACAGTAGTTTTTCATTATCAGCAGGGGATAAGATCTAAGCTCCCCCGCGTAACTCGTAATTTATCAATGTATAACTTTTGAGGTGCAACAACAAAACTAACACTAATTTCTCTTTCTAGAACACTTGACGAATAGATTCGTTCTTTCCAGACATTCTAGCAACGATTGTTTAATTTTCTTTTCATACTACGTCAAAAAAAACCTCACTTATCGTTAGCACTTGACGAGGTATCTTTGCAGTCTCTGAATTAGTTTTAATGCCTGTTTAGAGGCCCAGTTATCAACTTGACAACATCGATGATCGTGGGAGGCAAACATTCAAGTATTTTCTTTGCATCAGTGTGCGCCTCGACTCTTTGTGGATATATCCAAGCCATTGGACTACCCAATTTCTCTCTGGCTATGGGAGCTTCAATGGCAAACTTTTTAGCTTCAATCTTGTACTTTTGCCCTATTGTAATTGTTGCGGCGATCTAGATCAAACCACAGATCACATACGAGTACTTTGATACTGCGATGATATTCGAGTCAATGTTTTCCGAAGTGATTTTCACTCAGCCGTGCATCTGTTCATCTTCAGATCGATTGGCTGCTAGTGGCTAGTGGCGTCAAATGATAGTTTTGTTGCATTCGAAGTTTTTTTTGTGAAAGTACTGGCAACTTTCTGGGCTGTTTGAACGCCGTGCTTTAAGCTACATTTTTTGTACGTTTATTGCGCAGCGAGTTTTCTTGTTTCTCCAGTGACGGCAGACCTTAATTCCGTTGTCGCTACTATACTTTAAACACACATGTGTGTCGTCACCAGAGAAGGAGTGCCTTTGGGCAGTTCTTTCTTCGTCGCTACGTGATCATTTTATGCCTTTTTCTCGGTCCTCTTGGGCAATAGAACGGCGTGGATGTTCGGCAGAACGTCACTCTGGGCGATTGTCATGCCAGACAGGAGCTTGTTCAACTCCTCGTCATTGCGGATGACCAGCAGACATAAAGGGTTATTTGAACACAAACACTGAGATAGCGGGATCGATGCGATAACAGCGAGAGATGGAGCGCAACTGATCACTTGGGTGATTTGAGATGAATCTTTGTGTCTATGGTAGGTTTACCTTTATTGTCGGTGGGTGGGCTGACAGCGAAAGATAAAAAAATAGATTTTAGATTTTGTTTTAAATATCAGTGTTCTTTTTTTTAATTATCATTAAAATATCCATGCCTTCAGGAATGTGCCCCTGACGAGATGGCTGATTTCCCCCGTCGCATGCGCGATTGGCTCTTCAACATCATGCGTGACTTGGCCGACAGGAAGGAGTTATCCGAGCATTACCTGAAGATGGAACGCGAGGCCGAGAGTAACTTCACTCGCCGTTGGACTAACGCTGCTATTTGGAAGTGGTGTGACTTGGATGCCAATGACAATGACAGGTTAATTTTATTTTTTGCAACATCCCTATTTCTATACTTTGAACACATCTGCAACTAAGATCGCCTTTCTAGTAACGCTTAGAGCATTGTTTCGTATATTCGGACTTAGTAAAATTTACTGCGATCTTGCAATACACTGCTGATGTAGGAGAAATTTTCTTTATGCATTATTTTTCACTTTAAAAAATCTAGACGATAAACCTCAATCTGTTGAATTTCTCCCAGACGAATTCTAGATGGAATTCTATAGAAAGGTCTTTATAAAACTTCAGCAACAATAACTATCTACAAACTTTTTTTAACTGAGTTATGTTACGACACCTGTGGCCTGGTTGTTGTTGTTTCAGAAGAGTTAAATAAGAAACATTTTTACATCTTTAAATATGTGATAGTAACGTATTCGGCTTTAGGTAGAGTTTAGTGTATGTGTGTAGTGCTTACATACAATCATAAATTCTGATAAGACTTCCCAAAAAGGGTTGTCTTCAAGTACTTCCCAAAGCTGCACACGCCACACCACATCTCCAATTCTTTGAGGCAGACGAAGACAAATCCATTTAAATCACCACTCAAGAAAACTAACGTCAACCAAAAATAAAGATTGTCATTTAATTAAACATCATGCAACAAAAATATGAAAACGAGAACGGAACATTTCGGGTCGTATTCTGCGTTTTGTTTCCATAAAAAAAAATGTTATACCTTATACATACTATATTTGTGTTATCTAGATACGTCTCCCGTCACGAGCTGTTCCCTATTCGGGCTCCCCTGATGTCTCTGGAGCATTGCATCGGCCCATTCCTCAACAGCTGTGATACTGACGATGATCATCGCATCACCCTCACGGAGTGGGGAAGATGTCTGCAAATTCAGGAGGTAAAATACAATTCACTACATACGTATTGTCACGCTATTTCCTGTCGAGGTAGGCGGAGGACAGAGCATCATACTTTTTTACAACTCGGCGATTCTTCTAACTTTTATGTTTCCTTCTTTCAAAATATCATTTATTCGATCCAACCATACTTTCTTTGGTTTTCCTCTTAAATCCCTTCTACTCTACATCTGTTTTGTTAGTCTTTTATCATTCATTCGTTCAACATGACCAAACCATTTCAACGTACTTTTCTTCATCTTACTTAACACATCAGCCTTAAGTTCACATTCATCCTTTATCACTTCATTCCGTATTCTGGCAAACATTGTCACTCCATATATGTTATTCTCAATGCATGCATTTCTACAGCATCTCAGGCTTTTCCACGTCCACCTTTCACTTATATACATCAAAGTTGGCACCCAAATACTATCATCTTAGCAGATTTTGATACTGTCCGGTTCGAATATATATATATATATATATATATATATATATATATATATATATATATATATATATATATATATATATATATATATATATATATATATATATATATATATATATATATATATATATATATATATATATATATATATATATATATATATATATATATATATATATATATATATATATATATATATATATATATATATATATATATATATATATATATATATATATATATATATATATATGTTTCAGTACCCAATTGACTTTGTTTCCTATCGCTACACGCCGTTCGATATCCCTCTTAACTCTTCTGTGAAAATACTACCCAAACAACAGAATTCTACAACTTTCTCCAATCTTACGTTTTCTTCTTTAAAATCATTATTTATTCGATCCAACCTTACTTTTCACGGTTTTCTTCTACCACGCCCTTTATTCACGTTTGCAATATGTATATTTTTAGTAAGTATTTCTTCATTCATTTGTTCTACATGCCCAAACCATCTCAGAGTGCTCTTTTTCATATCTCTGAACTCGTCAGCCTTAAGTTCACATTCATCCCTTATCGCTTTATTTCGTATTCTGTCATAAATTGTCACCTAATTGTATTCTTGTTAATACACAAATTTCCACAACATTTATTCGGCTCTTTTCAGTCTATTTCCATGTCTACGTTTCACGCTCATCCATCAAAGTTGGTACTAAAATACTATTGTGGACTATCATCTAAATAGATTTTGATAGCGTTATGGTATATTCGAGCATGTATAAATTCTGTTGAGATTCACCAAATCTGTGCATTAAATGGCCCTCAATACCAATTTTAATGTTAACTTTCTTAAAGTCCTTTGCTTGAAAGTAGAAAAATATAATTTTATTCACTAATTTACATTTATTGAGTATTAGTTAATTTTGTAAATGTATTACTTATTCAAAATATATATCTTTTAATTTTGCAGGACGAGCTTCAAGAGAGCTGTGACGACTTCAATGAAGCCAATTCTTGAAGTGGAAGCTATAAACTTAAATCATATTTTATTTAGTTTTAGAACAATTTCGGTGCTATAGTAAAAAAATAATGTATTGCTTTTATAATATTTTATGATTTTTATTTTTATTTTATTAAATTCGTTTAAGTTTTAAAACACTCAATACAATTATGCAGCATTTAAAAAAAAAGTTGATAGTATAAAAATATTTATTTAAAATATTATTTAGAGATTATTTTTTTTCGTTTATTTGAAATCATTCATATTTTCTCTAATTAGGATGTCGTTAATTCGATTCTTCTGCAAGTTTCGAAAGTTGTCATGAAAAAAAAAATCAATCACGGCACTAAAATATGACGAATTCTCAACGATTTTTACATAAACTATTTTGAAATTTCATCTCTTGTAAAATTCATCATTTTTACAATGAATTTATCTTTTATGAGTTTACTGAATTCATCGATTTGAAATAAGACAATATCTTTGAGAATACGTAAAGGTAAACTGTAAATATATCAACAAATTATTACTTTATTTACAAGCGTTGCCATTATACGCCCATACGAAGCTATAAGTCGAAACATGAGCAATAAGTACAATAAACAAAGACATTTGTTTTATTTATGATAAATATAGTGGCAACATTTTTCATTTCGCCTGTAAAAAATCACCCTATACCTGTAAAAAATAACCCATTACCTTCGTAATACCGCAGCCATGGCAACGATTCTCTATGACTCGTGGTGCCATATGCCCTACATACGCACATCCTCCCAATAAATTTTTATTTATGGTTATATTCAGATTTTCGTTTTTCTTGTCTATGGTTTTGAAAGGTCATGAAAAATATTAAAGCAACATATTTTCAGTAAAAGGTCTTTATTTGCCATTCATAATATTATTATCTTATTAATTTGCATTTTAATATTTGTATTGCAAGCCAGTTTGTGAATTAAAACACTGCCATAATATAGATGAGATAATTTTTTACTTACCAATAACTGTAGATTTTCGATGTCTTTTTATAAATAAAAAATTACAAAAACCAACTAAATGTATTATTTATAGTTAAGGCATTAAAACGTGGAGATTTAAAAACATCGTAATTTGTTTTTATCAAATACTGTTTATTCCACTTTATGTAACGGTGTAACCCTACTGGTTTCAAGGTTTTCACATCACGTTAGTTTTCCCCAAAGCTCTCACAAACAAGACTGTGCTCCCCTGATGATTAAGTGAAAACCTTGAAACCGGTAGGGTTATACCGTTACATATCATAAAGTGGCATGAACATTGTTTGATAAAACAAATATATGTATTAATAATGGCATTGAACTTCTTTGGAGGATTTATAAATCTCTCCGAAACAGGGTCCAAACATAAAATAGGGAGAATTTTTTTTCCCAATACCATCCCGCCATTTCCCTACCGGAGTACGCAATAAGGACAGAAAGCCAAACTTTCCTAACTAGATAATAGGCATCCATCCTTCGCCTCTTTTATACCCATACAACTCCTCTATTTATCCTACTATTTCTCTAACTACATTTTCTTCTTCTAAAATATAATTCACTTGATCTAACCATATTTTCCTTGGTCTTCCTTTACCACGTGTTCCACTCACATTTTCACGCTATATTTATTTTGTTAGTCTATTGTCTAATTCTATATGCCCAAACCATCTCAGAGTGGTCTTGTTCATCTTAGTCAACACATAAGGCTTGTCACATTCATCCCAAATCACTTCATTCCGTATCCTGTCATACTTTGTCACCCCGTGTATTATTCTCAGTGCTCGCATTTCTATAGCATTTATTCGGTTCCTTTCATTTCTACGTCAATGTTTCATTCATACACATCAAAGTTGGTACTTAAATACTGTCTTAACATATTTTAATATTGCCCGGTTCAAGTACATAATGTTTTAGTGCCCCATTGAATTTATTTCCTATCGCCACACGCTGGTCGATATATTTCGTAACTCTTTCATCATCTGAGAAAATACTATATTTGTTCTGGTGTGTTACAAAATATCATTAGGTTACCTGCCTGCATATATTTTTACCGCCGGTTGATCGTTAAGTAAGCAAACTCGAGGTATGATCGCGAATTCAGCTCAATTTTCACTTTATGTTTGGGTCGTAATCTCATCAGACTGGGATTTTCTTTATCGCGTGCTCAATACTGAACGTCGTGTCCTCTGCCTTGTTTAGAACTTGGTGCACCATTAGTTTCCAGCCATCACGGTCCTGAGCCATATTGAATGCAGCGTTTAAAGAGGGTCCTGTAACTCCTACATTTGGTCTGTCTTACTTGTAGGAGACCTTCCCCTTGCTCGTTTTCTCACAACTATCCCCGTTATTACCAACTTCTGAAGAATATCGTTGTTCTTTCTGGCAACATGCCCAAAGTATTATATATTAGGACCATTTTACTGCATGTTGTCAAAAGTCTTTTGGTAATTTCGAATTCTTGGGTTATAGAGACGTTGGTATGCCTTGAGATTCGTGGGATACAGAGCATCCGCCTTCTACACAATATCTCGAAAAGATCCATCACATTTATTTCCTTGATTATGTGTTATCGACTATATTTTCCTCTACGGTGTTATGGAAAATATTAAATATTTTAATATACGTATTTTGCTTCTTCTGAGAACTTATCTTCGTCACACTTGACAATAGAGATAGACAAAATAATATCTCCAAATTTTCCTGTATTGATTTTAAGAAGAAAAAACAAAACATAACATATTTTTATTTTATCGTCAAATATTATTTTCTTAAATGTGATATTACGAGTATAATTTTAATAACATAACATAAATACTCATATTCAAGTAAGGGGAGCACTGACATGCGTCGGATTTTCTTATGATATATTGTGTTATTGTGGATTTCAGTTAGTTCTGATTTTATTTGAAATACCTAAAAATCATAGATCAATGCATACATAAATACTATCAGGCCACCTCTCTATCGGGTTAGGCAAAAAGGAGAGAGCGCCAGACTTTCCTTCCGTCCCGTAGGAGATTGGCTACTATCTTTTTCTTACACTTCGTTTTTATTGTATCTTCCCCATCAATATGAATTGGATGATTTCATATTTGTTTTCGCTCATGAAATGCCCAAAGTATACCAATATTCTTCTCTTAATACAAATGAGTGGTTCATTGTCTTTTTTTTATGTGTCTCAAGACCTATTCATTGTGCACATTGTAAACCCTGGAAATCTTCGGCCTTGTGGTTGGGTGAGTGCCCAAGTCTCCACACTATAAAGACGTACTGAAAAGATGTAACATCGTATAATGCGCATTCTAATTTGAGACTGAAATCAAAATACATAAACATTTTTTTCCGTCGTTAAATTATGTCTTAACCTGCATGCTAGGGATGTACCTCTTATAGACAAATAGTAAAAAGAAAGGTGAATAAAATATTAGGTGGTAACATAAGTTGTGTCCGTTTTTTTTCCAAATTTCAAAATGAGCACCAAAAGTAAAACAAAATGCTAAAGGTTATACGTAATTCGAAAGAAAATATTCTGCTCTACAAGTGATTGTGTTTGCTTTTACGTTACATAACATATATTTTTATTTGATCACAAGCCTTCAAAATGGAATGTCAAGTAGACGAAAGTGAACATTTTCGACACCTCCTTCTGTTCGCGTTCAATCGAGGGAATAAAGCTAACAAAGCTGCTCGCGATATTTGCGAAGTAAACAGTGAAGATGCTATGAATGTAAGGACAGCTCATCGATGGTTTTTCCTTCAATAATGACGTCGAATTGCGGACATGGTTGGACGAATTCTTCGAGTCAAGACCGGATGGTTTTTATCGCACAGGCATTGAAAAACTTGTAGAACGTTGGCAAGAAGTTCTAAATAATGAAGGAGAATACATTATTGACTAATTTGTTGTATTTTTTTGTTGTATTTTTTTGTTGTGTCCTCTTGTTCTCTTCATTTGGAAAAAAAACGGACACAACTTATGTTAACACCCAATATATACGAGTATGTCAAGGAAGTTATAAAAGCTATTAAAAAAATACTTATGTGATATACCATAATCACGCTAATAAATGCTACTACGCCTTTGAGAAACGATCTAAACACCAATTATAAATTGGGTGTATTTATTCAAAAAGGAACACTTTTGTTTGGGTGTATTTATTAAAAAAGGGACACAAGACACACTTGTTTTACTTGAAATATCGATAAGCATAACTTAATCCCGTATGCACACACACACACACATAAACTACTACACCATTTTGTTGTCAGGTATTTATAAACGATTTTCATATCTCGGCACACAGCCTTAACCTCTTTTACACCAATATACCATCTCATACACCTCCTAGGATTTCTCGAATATTTTACGTTTTCTTCTTTCAAAATATCATTCACTTGATCCAACCATGCTTTCCTTGGCCTTCCTCTACCACAGTGGTCTCCAAAGTGGGGTACGCGAGTCGATACTTGGGGGTACGACAAGTGACAGAAAAAATAAGAAAAAATATTCAAGATAAACAAATACTAACTTGTATTTTTAAATTACACGATCATAAACATCAAATAGACGAGGAATTGATAGCAATTGACATTATTTAATTTAAAACTGCCAATTAATGACATTTTTACGTTACCAAATATGTATAAAAAATGTAGTGCGAACCCCTATGTATATTCAGGGGTTCTAACTATAAATTTCTTCTGTCTTAGGGGTACGCGATCAAAAAGGTTTGGAGACCACTGCTCTACCACACCTTCCACTCACAATTACTAAGATGGTGTGCACAATAGTACACTATATATTTGTTTTGTTAGTCTTTCTTTATTAATTCGTTCTTCTTACCTCGGCTAATTCCGTGTGCTCTTCTTCATCCTACACATCACAACACAACAGTTCACATTCATTCCAAGTCAATTCATTCTACGAGTATATTCTGTCATACATTGTCACCACGTATTTTTCTCAGTGCACGCATTTTTACATAATCATTTTAGCATCTTTAACTCTTTTTTCATATCCACGTTTCACTGCCATACATCAAAGTTGGTACTAAAATACCGTTGTGCACACCATCTTAGCAGATTTTGATACTATCCAGCTTGAGTGTGTATGTTTTCAGTACCCGACGGTAAGTAACACACACCGGGCTTAAGAAAGAGACTGTCGGCCATAATCGGCTAACTTCGACTTTGTAGAGCGTCGTCTCTGTCATTCATACACGTGTTCCGTCGCAATTTGTCAATCGTTATCAAGCGATAGAGACGACGCTCTACAAAGCCGAAGATAGCCGATTATGGCCGACAGTCTCCTTCTTAAGCCCGATGTATATTACTTACCACCGGGTACTGTACATATCATTATGCCGTGTCGCTTGCGCGATAAACAGAGTGAACAGATCTCCAAATTTTTCTATCCAAGCCTTTTTTCTATACTTCGCATTCTCCACATTCATACATTTCTTCATGCATAATCTTCTATTATTCTCACTTTATCTGGTCCAGCCACGTTTTCCTCGGTCTTGCACTTCTGATTTGTATATTTGCTTAGTCATTCTTTCATTATTCATTATCTCCAAATGTCCAAACCATATTAAAGTTCCTTTTTTCATCTTACTCAAAACATCAAATTTATTCTTGCATTAATTTCTGACGTCTTCATTCCGCCTTCTCTCAAACATTGATACTCCACAAATTTTCCTTAGTGCAAGCATCTCCACAGCACTGATCTTACTCTTATCCTTGTTTATATGTTTAAAAATAAAAAGGAACCAGTCTGGTTTCAATTATTGGTTTGGTCTAGTAACGATACTCGCACACGTCAAACGTTGTCTTCCACGTGCGGTATTATTTCCAACACGTAAGGTTGCGAACTGGAAGTTACTTTTCTACCCCAGTGGTTATTTAACCGAAAACAATATTGTCTCACGACCACGCTATTCAACATGTCTGCATCATCAATTTGGATATATTGAGGGGTAACACACGAATAAAAAAAAGGAATTGGACGAATCTTATTGCCAATCCACCCCTTATATACCTTCCCTTGAGCTATCGACGATCCTTCAGACCATCGCCCCCTCTCAGCCGTTTGGCAGTCTGACCTCCCCACCCCGTCCAGGGGCTCTGATCCCAAATACGTGGAGGCTCTATTATATCGAAGGAAATATTGCAAGAGGATTATTATAGTACTAGAGAAGAGAACTCTGTAGACTGTATTGATGAGAAATAAATTCAGCGATTCCTTAATGATATTTCATAAATATTAAATAAAAAAAATATATTTTACGGTAGACCCAAAGTAGCTTGTAAGTCTTTCGTAATCAAGTAAGAAACTTACAAGAATACTTACCTTATGCTATCCTTGTAAGCTTCTTTCTAGACTTTTGTCAAATCTTTATTTTTCATCTACTGGGTTCGATTATTATTATTCACAAGCTATAATTTCTCCTATTATGGATATCTGTTATCTGATAGTCTGTTCACTTGAAGTCCTTCGTGGCCCAGTTAAAATGATGCTGGATTTAAGCCCGAAGGTTTTTGGTTCGATTCCCAATGGTGTCTAAAAATAGGACTCAATTTGAGACATGTGCGAGTGGTGTTGAACCTTCACGTGCGATAGTATTGCCATGAACTACGAGATCTGAGCCTACTCCATTAATTATTAAACCTGAAGGCTTAATTAATGTGGTTGAAGACAATATTGTCTTCCAAACATGCTTTTCAATATGCCCGCAAGTCACATCGGATGTTTTGAGTTTTATTCGATTGAATGAAGTATTTTAACTTGTAGCATTCTTCGTCATTGAAATATACATGTATTTTCAGGTTATTCCCGTATTTTGGTGATTGGTAACAATGTGGTTTTCTGGCCTTCTCATCTCATCGTACCTATGTTCAAGAAATGTATATGTAACTCAGAGAAACTGGAGCATGTTGATGATGAGTAGTGTTATGTGAGTAGTGAGATATGTTTAAGTATGGTGGGCGAGTTGAAAGAGACATTGAAATAAGAGCAACGAAGTATGGAGGTGAAACTTGGACTTGGAAGAAGAAAGATAAAAGTAAGAGAAATGATGTGTAGATACGTGCACAAAGAAGTATTTGTAGAGTGTAAATCTATGAAAAGGGTGGGTTGAAGACATTAGAGATGAACGCATTGGTAAAATTGATGTTTTCAGTAAGATAAGAAATGAGATTTAAAATGGTTTGGACACGTGGAGAGAGTGAAGGACTAAGCGAGTGTATGGTACAAGTCAGTAGTACAAGATGTGCATAGAAGTAGTAGGCCGAGAAAAACGCACATGGATCATGTGGACTAGATTTTGAAATAAGGTAAAGTGAGAAGTATTAATAATAGAATAGTTAACTAGGTTCAAACACGGAAAGGAATTCAATTGTTGTGGCCTCTCTAAACAACCACCGCCATCTATGGTGAAATTATAGTTCGAAAATTCTAGGATGAGTCCTGTGACAGCTCACAAATTTGCCCCAATACAACCTTATGTAATGTATTTACCTAAATAACTTGCTATTTATTAGAATTGAGGCTTATATTAAAGTTTATAAAACAATTAAAGTTACTGAACATCATTACAAGGTTGTATTGGGGCAAATTTGTGAGCTGTCATAGAACTCATCCTAGAATTTCCTAATTATAGTCAACTGAGGAGTTAGTTCACTATTGCAGTTAAGAAATAAAGGTTTTCGCACACCTTTCATGCAGTGATCTTAAATTCAATATTTTTGGACTTGGTTCACTTGGCTTCTGAACTACTCATATATTATATAATTCCATTTGACGAAACACCGTCCGGGATTGTATGGATTAATAAATTTTTATATCGAATTTCATGAAACGTACATACACCTTTTAATCGCACATACTCGTAAATAAAATGAAGCATTCTCTTTAAATATGTCAAATAAACAAATAAAAAAAAACAGAATTTGTTTCATGAAACTTCTTACTAATTGACATCTATTTAATGTTGAGTAATGCACTTCCAAGTATTACAATTTATAAAATAGATTCCCCCTTGCATTTATTGCAAGATCGTTACAAAAAATAACTGCATTGTAATTTATTTTTTATCAAACACTGTTTATTCCACTTTTTTGTGACGGTATAACCCTACCGGTTTCAAGGCTTTTCCCTCATCTTCAGGGGAGCGCAAACAAGACTAAATGCTGTTCGAACTGGTACCGATATACACGCTTCAACGGTTGGGGGCTGAGGGATGAGGGAGGCATGGGACAATTTCGGCCAAGAGCGGAGAGATTTTTGGGAAATAACTGTTCAACAGATGTTCGGATCGATGTACTGACTTAAAAATTTCTAGGGACTCTAATCTGACCAATTTATTTCCGTTACTACTGATATGTAAGAATTTGGCATCATCGATTAGAGGCCCTAGAAATTTCTAAGTCAGTACACCGATCCGAACATCTGTTGAACAGTTATTTCCCAAAAATCTCTCCGCTCTTGGCCGAAATTGTCCCATGCCTCCCTCATCCCCCAACCGTTGAAGCGTGTATATCGGTACCAGTTCGAACAGCATTTAATCTTGTTTGCGCTCCCCTGAAGATGAGGGGAAAGCCTTGAAACCGGTAGGGTTATACCGTCACAAAAAAGTGGAATAAACAGTGTTTGATAAAAATAAATTACAATGTCTTTAAACCTCCACAACGTTAATGCCTTAACTATAAACAACATAAAAATAACTGCAATTTTATTGCTTCGTCGCTTAATCTGTCAAGAAAAGATCATCAGATGCGCTCTTAAAGATTGTTTGCTATTTTTATTTTCAAATAGCACTGATGTGAGGTACTCGATAATCAAGTTACTACACGAGGAGCTTAACAAAGGGGAACTGCAAATGTTAACGTATAAGCGAAATCAATATGATTGAATTAACATATAATAATAATGACTCAAATTTATTCAAGACGCTCTGAAGTTCGTCCGAAGTGAAATAAACAGGTGTCACGCAAATAGCACATTATTGTGAATAATAATTTAGATAGTTCCGATTTGTATTAATATATATTTTTTCCCCTCTTGTAAATAAAGTGAGACACGCGCTGTAATCATTCAATTATAAAATTGAAATATTTTGTTATTATCCACATCCTGATGTACTCATAATGTTGAAAAATATAATCGCAAGTGAAGATTTCATAGTTTAGACATTCGGCTGTCAGTTGATGTGTCGGGGCTATATTGTTGTATTTAATGCAATATTTTCTTAGAGAAATTGAAATAAAATGTATTTATAGCAGTTTATATTTTATATACAAGAATTGTTTTACATTGAAATAAAATGTATTTATAGCAGTTTATATTATATACAAGAATTGTTTATATACAATAATTGTTTTACATTGAAATAAAATGTATTTATAGCAGTTTATATTTTATATACAAGAATTGTTTTCTTAGGGAAATTGAAATAAAATGTATTTATAGCAGTTTATATTTTATATACAAGAATTGTTTTACAGCCTAACAGTTCAGAAATGTTATGCAAAAAAAACTCTGAAGCCGTGTATGTCACGGCTTAATCGTCTAGTATTGATTAAAAAAAGAAGGATAAAAGTATGATTAATACTGTGGAGATGCGTGCACTAAGAAAATGTCAATGTATGAAAAATGGGGGAGTGAAGACGTTAGAAATAGGTATGGTACTCGCACGCGTTAGCCATGCCTAAAACAAATAAAAAGCCAACAACACTCAGGCACGTCTAGCGCATATGAGTAAAGTTGACTGACGAACTCTTTTTTACCAGACTGGGCATCATGTTTTAATTTTCTTTCGGCCATCATTTGGAATCGAACTCGAATGTTAAGCATAGAAGCTGTATGAGAAGGTGTATGTGTGTCAAGATATGAAAGATTGGCTTTATTATCTCTGCCTACCCTGGCAGGTTAATAGTGTGATGGGATATAGGTATGTATTTAATTTATTTATTAACTTTAATACATGGTCATGGATACCGATAGTAATTTCGGAAAAAGAGCTGGTTGATTGGTTGAAATTGCTTAAAAGCAATAAATCCACCAGATATATTTACATGAAAGTGTTGAAATATAAAAAAAATAAACATTGTGTTAAAAAATACGTGATTTTTTTTCAGGGCGCTAATACAATAAAACACAATCCTGTTTTCAAGGTATTTTCAGTCAAGTCGTATTATTTGTGAAAGGTCACCCCAGCCCCAGACGGTTTTAATGCAACGGGCCGGCGCCCTTCTCGGGCAACGCACATCTGGAGAAGGGCAATAAATCCAGGTAATTCCAACTGAAAGACTTCGATTTGGGGACCTTTAAGACGATAGTCTAGACTCATTGTTACGCCAAAAATATTTACCTTTTTGTTAACAAATTCAACGGATTACTGGAAGTTCGGCTTAGGATTATATTAAAGTAAGATATTAATAGGGGAACGGAAACAAGATCCGTTCTTCAAGAATTCAACTAAACAAGGGTCTAAAGCAGTAAACTAGGCTTTTGCCTGTATAATACTTATATAACATATCTTCTTATTCGTGATGTGAACGTGACCTACAACTTACTGAGCATATTCATGTTTTTTTTCTTGGGAAAAATAGTGCGGTGGTTTCCCACCGCTTTCCTATCCGCAGAAGACGTTATAGGAATTGTTTACATGTTGTATATATTATGAGCCCTGCTGCCAACATGTATGTGTAGTATTTTGATGTGCAGTACTAGGTCGCAGAAGAAATGTGTAATTGTGAATGTTAAGTAGGAGCAGGAGTGTTTTAAAAATGTTTTGGTATATACTTAGGTGGATAGGAGTTGGAAAGATTAGAAGAAGGGAAAACACAGAAGCAGAAGTGACCAGTTTTTGTGCCCCTACATTAAGT
Organism: Odontocerum albicorne; assembly: GCA_949825065.1. NCBI lineage: Eukaryota > Metazoa > Arthropoda > Insecta > Trichoptera > Odontoceridae > Odontocerum > Odontocerum albicorne. The sequence continues at coordinate 31,300,071 of OX463850.1, forward strand.
TTAGCTTGCTAGTCCACGCAGTTTCTAGGTTGTAGCCGCTGTCCTTGCACCAACAGCAACATGGAGTCAAATTTGAAGAGTTCGAAATGTCAACAGACCAGGGGTTAAGTACTTTCTATGTGACACTAGAATGGGCAGTACTGTCCACAAAGCACTACTCCTTGACATCTCGCTAGACCCCTCACTACATATCTCGCCACATCATTCTTATATATGTACGAGTATACACATCCGTCACATCTGTTGCTTCTTCAGAGCGCTCTTGAGGAAAGTCTGTTATTTAAACGGCGCTATATAAATTGTACTTTATTATTATATTATTTATAGTTAAGGCATTGTATACATTGTGGAGGTTTATAATATTGTACATTGTGGAGGTTTAAAGACATTGTAATTTGTTTTATCAAATACTGTTTATTCCACTTTATCTAAGTCAGTGCATCGGGGTGAACATCTAGCAAACACATACACTCCCAAGATCTTGCAGCTGCTCGCTTAAGTTGTCTCCTGCCTCCCTCCACTCACAATCCCCAGCCCGGTTGTTTACCGTTAGAAATGTGTAGGTCGGTACCAGTTAGAATATAATTCAGTCTTGTTTGTGCTCCCCCGATGATGAGGTGAGAACTTTGAAACCGGTAGGGTTATACTGTTATTATTATTATTCTTCCAAGTTCATATACCTCATGATGCCAAGCTCTTATAAAGATTTTTCACTCATCCGAATTTGATTAATTTGGTAATGCCTCGTTTTTTAGGTCATCCCAAACTTCTCGTACCTTCTATAACGGGAATCAAACCCACAGGTTAGAAGACAAGTGTCTTGACAACCAGGCTACAGAGATCTATGATATATCTAAAAAATATATATGTTATAATGTTCAAATGTAATGTCATGTTTATTTTTTTAATGAAATGAATTAAATATTATTTTTGTTTCTATTATATTAACATTGTTTTATTTGTTGACTTCAACACCGGTTTCCATGACATGTCTTCTTCGTCAGGGGATCAAGAGGAGGAAAGGTTCTATATCACTGAACTTGTGTTTCACTGCTTCTCCATCTATTATAAAAAGACAGTGTTGGTAGTGTCAATAAGACAAAGGTGGTCCAGAGCAGGAGCGAAACCAGGAATTTTAGCGCCCGGGGCAGTAAAAAAAATGAGCCCGTAAAAACTGGAATCTTGGATAGCGATATGATCATGTAATAAGGTAGGCATGATAAAACGTAACTTAATACAGAACTTAAACATTTGATTGAAATTTGAACATGTAATAATGTAGACATGGACATATAACGTAACATAATACAAAACTTGAATATTTGATAGCGATTTGATCATGTAATAAGGTAGGCATTGACATATAACATAACGTAATGCAAAACTTGAATATTTTATTGAAATTTGAACATGTAATAATGTAGACATGGGTATATAACGTAACGTAATACAAAACTTGAATCTTTGATAGCGATTTGATCATGTAATAAGGTAGGCATTGACATATAACATAACGTAATGCAAAACTTGAATATTTGATTGCAATTTGAACATGTAATAATGCAATTTGAACATGTAATAACATAATGCAAAAATTGAATATTTGATTGCAATTTGAACATGTAATAAGGTAGGCATGGACATATAACGTAACATAATACAAAATTTGAATATTTTATAGCGATATGAACATGTAATAAAGTAGGCATGAACATATAACGTAACGTAATACAAAACTTGAATGTTTTATTGTGATTTGAACATGTGATAAGGTAGGTATGAACATATAATACTTATAAATATCAAATTCAACAGTACTCGGTTACTTCGATTTAGAAATATATTTAGACTACAAATATATTAAAATATATTTTATAGTAATGCACATAAACAATACCACCTAATCCCGTTCTTATTTCATTGTTGATCTAAGGTAGTTCTTAATTTTAATATGGTAAAGTTACTTTCAGTTGAGGCTACTGAAACTGGAAGAGTTGACATCGCAACATAATTCCGATGTGTTAATAAGGTCCCATTCGCGTTTATATTAAGAAGTTCCAGAAAAGTAACGTTTGATCTATTTTCTACAGTAGTAATTGGCCACTCCCAATTTTAACGAAGCTCAAATTATGTGTACCAATACGGGATGCGCCCGGGGCTGTTGCCCCTAACCCATTGTTTCACCGCTGGTCTGGGACTACAAGACACAAATCCGCGAACATATTATATTGTATTACAAGGCACAATCATTGTATAAAGTAAAACCGGGTGAGTTTATCGGCATATGGTCTCTCTTCCCTCAATCTCTTCCAAGTGACTAGAAAGATCTTCACCTCTTCAGATCTGGCATCCATTATAATGAACACAAAGTTCATATGCACTCCAAACTAATACGGCATAAAGATGAATTTAGTGTAAATAATACACTCACAAGCAAGAATTTTTTTCAAAACCCTGGAATTAATTCAGGTCTGGAGAGGTTAAAATGGTCTTAAGTGTTAAAATAAGACTGAAACTCTGCGTCTCTCTGATATTTCGAGGACATTTCAAAATCCCTAATTCAGACCCAAAGAATTGTTCGAGCATCTTCCCAGAAAAAAATAAAGTAAAATCAAAGTTGAGTCTGCTTTAAATAATTGTTACAGTTTGTGTCTCACGGGAGAACCTATAAATCTGGGCAATTTTAAGAAAAGTTCGTAAGTTGAAGCCTCTTTAAAGCTTTAAATAGGAGTCTTTTTTTTTTTTCTTTGAACGTTTATTTTATTGTTATATACTCGTAGTAATGTGTGAGGTATAATTTGGTTAGCTAAAAATAATCGAATCTATACATACATACCATCACGCTGTCGCCTTATGGAGAGGCAAAAAGGAAAGAGTGCCAGATTTTCCTATCGTCATATACATCTTTCGCTTATTCTACACCCATACAGCTCCTACGATTCCTCTGATTTTTTTACATTTCCTTCTTTCAAAATATCGTACACTTGATTCAACCATACTTTCCTTGGTCTTCCTCTACCACGCCTTCCTTGCACTTTGTTAATGTTTCTTCATTTATTCGTGAGGCTAAACGATTTCAAACTGATCTTTTTCATCTTGCTCAACACACGAGCCTTAAGTCCACATTCACCCGTAATCACTTCATTCGTATTCTATTATGCAGTCACCCCATGTATTCTTCTAAATGCAAGCATTTCTACAGCATTTGGCTCTTTTAAGTCTAGTTTCACGTCCTCGTTTCACTCCCATACAACAAAGTTGGTACTAAAATACTGTTGTGGAGATTTTGATACTGCCCGGTCAAAATTCTTTAATTCGTTCTTATCTCACATTTTCTGAGTAACTTATTTTTGTAATTTGTTTTTTCAAACACTGTTTATTCCACTTTGTGTAACGATATATACCGGGTTCAAAGGTTTCGCCTTATCATCAGGGGAGCACAAACAAGATAGTATTTTTGTGCTCCCCTGATGATGAGGCGAAAACCTTGAAACAGGGTTTATACCGTTACATAAAGTGGAATAAACAGTGTTTGAAAAAACAAATTTCTATGTATATACCTTTACAATCTTAATGCTTTAACTATAAATAAAATGTAACTTATATTTGTTCCATCCCATTATTAAAATATAAATATCTTTTTCTTATCTGAACCAAAACAATCTTACCCGTTGTTCAGTGCATGCCCTTGCAAACTGATAACTGATACTTTATCGTGGAAGAAAGGTTTTATTGTGAACCCATTATCAATATTACCTAACCATATCTTATTGCATGCATACAAAGTCGCCATGTAGCTTTATAAAACTCTTATCGAATCCATAATAATCTTAAATGGACAATTGACTCGTATACCATATATCGTCGTTTAGAGAGCACACTCTCCTTAAGGTAGCTCTAAATCGGAAATCGAACCCAGTATTATTGAAAGATTTAAAAAAAACTTATTTTTTTCAAAACCTTCTTTTGGGCATCTTTGTCCTCTGCAATGTCTCTAACTTGGCGCATCACCTATATCCATCCCTTCTGTTCCAGTGTCATGTTGAATGCAGTGCTTAAAGAGAATCCTCCTTTATTTGATCCATCCGTCTCATAGTACACCTTCCTCTTGTTTCCCTTCTATTAACTGTCCCCGTAATCATCAGGCATGTATTCTTCTAAGAAAACGCATTTTTATAGCATTTATTTGACTCCTGTAATAGTAAAATACTGTTGGGGACTATAAACTTAGCAGATTTGAAGGCTATCCGGCTCGCGTATGTTTAAATGTCCCATTGACTTTGTTTCATATCGCTACATGCCGTTCAATATCTCTTGTAAATGTTCCATCATCCGAAAAAATACTACTCAAATAGCAGAATTCCTCAACTTGCTCCAATATTTCATTGTTCACTCACATATCGCATTTACTTTTCCTTTCACACTTCTATCACCATGACTTTGGATTTCGCAATTTTCATTCTTAGATGTCTCATCCAGTTTAGTTATCAAACTCTGTAATTCATCTTCATTATTCGCTAACACCAAATCATCATCTCTAACCTTACAAAGCCGGAAATTTTAGGCCTGAATACGCGTCGCCCGTACGCCTTGCCCAAACATATGACATTTAATTCAGGAGTCCCCCGTTATCCACGGAATTCGTTTTCACGGTTTCATATCCGTGGTTAACCTCTCACGAATTATTTTTAAAATCTCGCGTCGAATCAGTGCCACCAACGATAAAAACAGTCCTATCAAATACCTAAATTCATCTCATGTTATCCACGTTAATATCCGTCGCACTCAGTCTTTCGCTGTGATAACATCGTTCCCGGCATCCCAGTGTTTGTATTCAAATAACCCTTATTTACCGTAATTATATCTCCAAAACGCGAGACAAATGACGCTGGAGACTCAGAGATTACAAATAGACCTTGCCAAGTGCCTGCAATAAGTGAAAAGTAGTAAAATTGTATGGAAAAAACGATTTTTATATTCGTGAAGTGCTAAAAAAATTAAGAAATTCGTTCTAGTTTTGCTGTTGCACCTCAACGTGTAAAATCTTGGTTATTTAGAAGTGGTTCCCTGTCATTCGTGTATTTCGCAATCCGCGCGAAGCTTAGAACCTATCCCCTACGGATAATGGGGGACTACTGTGTTTAAAATTGCTGCAAATTGCAAAATTGTATCGAATTTTTTCACACTTAACATACTCGTATATACATACTCAAACCGGACATTCAATCTGCTAAGTTGATAAGTACACATTAGTATTTTAGTACTAACTTTGATATTATGTATTACAATTACACTAGACTGCGCCGGCAAGAACTGTTCTCAATAACATACGCAAGAACAGGTCTTCCAGCCGCTATGCGTGTTGGAAGGGCCTTAACTCTTTTGAACGGGACTGTTTCGGATATTGACATATTTCATATCACATTACCAAAAGCAAAAGTAAATTTTCTTCTAAGATTGAGCGCGTTAGAAAGCACTCATCAACGTATTTAAGTGACTTTTAATATATGTGTATATAGGTGTATGTGTTTGTATATTCGTACATATAAGAAATATTTTTTTTATATATTTTGTTTTTTTAATGTTAAAATTTTATGTATTTTTCAATGTATTGTAATTGGGCTAAACCTGTATTGATAAAATAAATAAAATAGTGGAGTGAAACGTGGATGTGGAAAAAGACTGAAAGAGCCGAAAAAATACTGTATAAATGCATACACTTAGAATAATACATGGAGTGACAATGTCTGTAATTAGGGATGAATGTGAACTTAAGGATGTGTTGAGCAAGACGAAGAAGAGCAGTCTAAGATTTTGGTCATGTGAAACGAATGAGTAAAGAAATACTAATAAAACAAATATAAAGTGCAAATGTATGGTTGGATCAAGTGAATGGTATTTTGAAAGGAAGAAATTTAAGAAATAAAAGAAATCATAGGAACTGTATGTTTTTGGATAAGGCTAAACATGTGTTTCGAGATAGGAAAGTCTGGCGCTCGGTCTCCTCTGCCTACCCCAGCAGGAAAACGGTGTGATGGTATGTATATAAGCTGAAATTGAATGGACAGAAACATTGCTCCTCAATATACCCTCGATGGCTTAGAATTTTACTTGTTGTTGAACGGCTGATCAATTATTTTGAACCAATTAAACCCTACTTTCTATCTCGAAAATCAATTAATGGGTTTCGTAATTTTTTTGAAGAGCTTTTTCTGGATATTTGGGGCTCGCTATGAACACTTGCTCACTTTTTTAGCTTGCATTTACAACATTTTAACGTAATACAATGTAATTGATATCTACTAAATAATGAAGGAACTAAGACAATCGTCAATTGAGAGAAAATTTTAATAACCATTGCTCGGTAAATTAATCGATACCGAGGAAGATGTCGACTGAGGAAGGGGAGGAGAAGTAGGAGAAGTTTTAACTTAGAGAAAGGTAAGAAGAATGAGAAACAGAAAAGTATATTTGATAATATATAATATGTATTTGGACTAGACAAAATATGTTTACGTGTATAGAAAATTATGGAGATATGTCTTCGTTGCCTACCCCAAAAGTCGCATGACGTGATAGCGTGTAAGTATATTCCATCACGCTCTTTCCTTGTCGGAATAGATGAGTAGAGAGGACTCAGGGTAAGAATTTTCTATTGTCAACATTTCTCTATTTCGACATTTCTTACGGTGAATGCTTACCGTTATACCACGTTGGCAGCCGTGGTCAAACGCAGTGGTCTCCAAACGCAGTGGTACCCCTAAGACAGAAGAAAGTTATAGTGCAAATCCCTGAATATATATAGGGGTTCGCACTTAATTTTTTTTTATATATTATATATTTACATACGTAAACATGTCATGGATTGGCAGTCTTAAATATAATAAATATATTATATAGAGATACCGCCCGACTGAGAACAGTATGCGAAACGCGCAATATCCACGCTTAACTTACAAAGATTGGATGTCTACCTCTTCTACGAGTACCCGATAGTGTCGCCGCTGTCAATACCTCGTCTATTTGATGGTTATGATTGTGTTATTTAAGAATACAAGTTATTATTTGTTCATCTTTAATAAATTTTCCTATTTTTTCTGTCACTTGGCGTACTCCCAAGTATCGACTCGTGTACTTCCTGGGATACGCGTACAGTACCCGGTGGTAAGTAATACACACCGGGCTTAAGAAATACACTGTCGGCCATAGTCGGTTAACTTCGGCTTTCTAGAGCGTCGTGTCTGTCATTCATACACGTGTTCCGTCGCGATTTTTCAGTCGTTGTCAACTGGACTGTTAGCGCATCGTGCGACAGAGACAACGCTCTACAAAGCCGAAGTTAGCCGATTATGGCCGACAGTCTCTTTCTTAAGCCCGATGTGTATTACTTACCGCCGGGTACTGGAGACTAGATTACTTACCGCCGGGTACCTCACTTTGGAGACCACTAACGGTTAGCATTTATGCTAAACAAGTGGTTGCCCCAAGTTCGATTTTTGACGGATTCAATTCCGTACTGGTTTAACTCTTAGACCGTTTTACATTTGAATTTGAGTTTTTCTATAGCTTATATGATGCGGACCATAAATCCTTATACGTTTATTGCTTGCTATAAACCTTCCATCAGGTGTCAATACATTTTATGACTTCATTAGGCGCTATTCATCTGCCTGATCAAGTACACAACAATTTGTAAATTTCATGACCATACGGTAAGTAAAACACGAAAATACTTTTCTTACTTCATTTGATATTTCTTACTTCATTTGATATAACTTAATTTAAAAGAACAAGTAGAAAAATACCATCGTAAACAAGTTGGTAGCTTCTGAACCAAATGCTGTGCGAAAACATATTTCACAAACCATGTTTGCATTAACCTAACGGCATATATGTTGTATATGTTACAATAATATTCTCACAATTTTTACAATGGTATTTTGTTTAACGATCTTTTTGATCTCTACACTTCAAGCATCTCATCCTCTGAATGTAATGGCAAGTAGACGTTTGAATTTCATCTTATGGAGGACACGATTTCCGTAACCTTTGCTGCAGGTCTAATGGTATCTCAAATGCTTGTATGCTTCGTCGTTGCAATTGTTCAAGGCACAATTCATTAGATAATGCCTTCAAGTTAAATAAACTACAATACTTTTGACTATGTTTTTATTTCCAAATTATTTCCGAAAACATGTCATTAGGAGGAGGGAAATCTATAATCAATTGCTGGAGGTGGTGAGTCTTACAATATTATCAGAATAAAAATGTTTAACGTTACAACATTACTTGAGATTATCAGTTTGTATTTCAATAGTCCCGAACTAACTCGGCATACATACTCGTATTATATATATCACACGTTCTTTGTTAGCATACGTGGCAAAATGTTTTGTTCCATAGTGCAGTGGTTGCAATTGATTACTGCATAACAAGAATGCATAGATTGGAAAATCAGTACATACATACTCGTACATACCATCTCCCTATCGAGGCAGGCAGAAAGAAGAGAGCGCCAAACTTTCCTATCGCTATATATGTACATATTTTGCATCTTCTACATTCATACTGCTCCTACGATTTCTATGTTGAGTTGCATGGCCGCGTGGTAACGAACTCGACTTCCGTGCGGAGGGTCACCTGTTTGAATTCCGCGCTTTGCCAATTGATTCCCTCGAATGATACGAGCATTTTTTCCGCCTAGTATTCGGATATATAAGAAAGCCTATAACTTCGGTCATATCTTTCTTTAAAAAAGAGAAGAAAAAAACATCCCGGTATACTCCAATCGTCTCATTTCGGTGTGCCATGACGTTACAATGGCGAGAGGAGCCTCTACTCGAGGCCCAGCAAGGAACATGATTTCTCTGGTTTTAACATACACTACCTTCTTTCAAAATATCGTATATTTGATCCTACCATACTTTCCTTGGTCTTCCTCTACCACGCCTTCTACATTTGCAATTTATTTATTTTGTTAGCCTTTCTTAATTTCTTCTTTCCACGTGTTCAAACCATTTCAGACTGATCTTTTTCGAATTGGGCAATCAATATGAGCATGATATGGATTTTAATGAGACTTGGACTACTAACAGGAGCAAAGTGAAAAGTTGTGAATTGTATATATTTGCTTTGTAATTTGTTTTATCAAACACTGTTTATTCCACTTTTTTGTAACGGCAAAACTCTACCGGTTTCAAGGCTTTCACCTCATCACCAGGGGAGCACAAACAAGTCTTATTTGTGCTCCCCTGATGATGAGGTGAAAGCATTGAAACCGGTAGGGTTATACCGTTACAAAAAAGTGGAATACACAGTGTTTGATAAAACAAATTGCAATGTCTTTAAACCTCCAAAATGTTAATGCCTTAACTATATGATAAATAATATACGAGTATTTGCTTTGTTGTGTTGTTCGTATAATACTAGTTTTTTATTGCTTAAATTTCAATGTAATATTTGATTTGTTTTTTAACCTTTTATATCAAAAAGGTCATTTGACTGTTGAAATAAAATAAAATAAATAAAAAAAGTAACGTTTCAACACAAGACAGATCCGTATATTACCACTTTTATACAACATCCTACACCAGGCATGGCCAAATTTTTACCTTGGCAGGTCATATTCTTTTTGACAAAAGCCGTCGCGGATCAGAGGACAAAAAAATACAGCAGTTAAATGAAACGTTGGATATATTTACACATACATACCATCACGCCATTTTCCTGACGGAGTAGGCAGAAAGGACAGAGCGCCAGACATTACTATTTCGACACACGTCCTTATCCTCTTCTACATCCATACACCTTCTCATACAACTTCTACGATATCTCTGACTTTCTACGTTCCCTTCTTTCAGGCTATCATTCACTTAATACAATCATATGTTATCCTTTCACGCACCTTCTACTCACAATTACACTATATAGTATATCTGTTTTGTTAGTCTTTCTTCATTAATTTGTTCCACATGCCCAAACCATATCAGCGTGCTCTTCTTCATCTTACTTAATACATCAGCCTTAAGATCACATTCATCCCTGATGACTTCATTACATATTCTGTCATACATTGTCACCTCATGTATTATTCTCAATGCACGCATTACTACAGTATTTATTCGTCTCCTCTCAGTCATTTTCAACGTATATGTTTCACTTCCATACATCAAAGTTGGCACCAAAATACTCCATCCATCCTGTCGTATAGTTCATGACTGAGTATCGTGACTCCCATGATAGCCTCTGACGACTCCTCTCCACCCATCCCTGCACTCCGCGGCTCGAAGTCGTATTAAGAGTAGTCCAGTTGCGACTCTCGCTTGGCCAGTCCAACGCATTTGGATTATTCCTCTTATGCGTCGTACTTCCACGCCTCTAGTAACCACAAACCTCTCCAAACTGTCCATGGCCACGAGCAATATACCCAAAGAATCGGAAGATTCGTTAAAGGCATATTGTCGACAACCTGTCGGTGATTTTCAGTTCTTCGATAATTGAGACGTTAGTTCGCCTTGCACCAAAGTATTATATTTATTACTCGTATAAATCAATAATAACACTTCGAATTATAATTATGTTAATCAATTACAATTATACGAGTATACTCCTTTGTATCATACATCAATTTTATCATTTCAGGCGGCAGGCTTGTTGTTGCCATTTTGAATATCATTTCCAAATGGGTATGAATCACTTTTGGTGCGCTTACAGAGACATTCAGTAAATTTTTCTTAGAAATTTTGCTGGTAATAAATAACATTGTTGTTGATAATAAATAACATTGTGAAAAGTGTGAGAAAAAATGAATTGCGATGTATAGATGAGTAATGAAAGATTGAAGAATTTTGCTATTTGTGTAGTATTTTCTCAGATGATGGAAGAGTTAAGAGGGATATCGAACAGTGTGTAACGATAGGAAACAAAACCAATCTGGTACCGAGTAAAACATATCAGTACCTGGCGGTAAGTAATACACAACTGGCTTAAGAAAGAGACTGTCTGCCATAATCGGCTAAGTAGAGCGTCGTCTCTGTCATGCATACAGTCGCGAGACTGTTAGCGCATCGTGCGACAGAGACGATGCTCTACAAATCCGAAGTTAGCCGATTATGGCTGACAGTCTCTTTCTTAAGCCCGATGTGTATTGCTTACCGCCGGGTACTGTACTCGAAAAGGACAGTATCCACTAAGATGATAGTCCAAAAAAGTATTTTAGTGTTAACTTTGATTTAACTTTGATGCATAGGAGTGAAATGTGAACATGGAAAATAACTAATCCAAACTAAATATTGTAGAAATGTGTGCACTTAGTGATACATGGGGCGATACTATACGACAGAATACGAAATGAAGTGATTAGTGATGAATGTTAACTTTAGATTGATGGGTTGAGTAAGATGAAGAAGAGCACCTGAGATGGTCGGGCATGTGGAACGAATGAATGAAGAAAGACTAATTTAACATACTCGTATATGGTGCAAATGTGAATAATAGATAGATGTGGTAGAGGAATATCAATAAATGTATGATTGGATCAACAGAATGATATTTTAAAAGAAGGAAAAGTAAAAAAGTAAGAGACATCGGAAGAACTGCATGAGACGGTGTAAGAAACGAAATATATACGAGTATATCGTGATAAGAAAGTCTGGTGCTGTGTTATCTCTACCTACCCCAGTAGGGGAACGGCGTGATGGTATGTATTGAGTCGTTTCCAGAAAGAGACAATCAAATACAAATTTTATTGCACATAAATAAGTACAAAGGGACATTTGCTACTGTAGGAATTTTGCCCAATGCATTACAATGCTACGCTAATGTTGTTAATGCCGTATGACATCACGCTGTATGCCTTCGAGGGACACAAAAGTGAACTACGTGTACGTCCTAAACTGTCTCGCTACCCGGCAATATCTCGATAAAAATGTTAAGCGCCATTCTGACCAAGGACTTGCGCTACGCTCAAACGGAAAATGCCTTTTACACTAGACTTCTAGTTCATCGCTTCTCCTTCACCTCATCCTTTACTGTCCATGCCGTCAGACTCTGGAATCAGTTGCCGACTCCCGTAAGACTCCCAATTCGTTGTCTTGCTTCAAAAAGCAACATACGCCTCTCTTCAATGGCGAAATTTGATTTCTCAGTCTTTGGTAACATTTGCGAATATTGTGTTTAACTATATTTTTTATTTGTTTTTAACGCAACTGTTTTTTCTTTATTTTTGGAAATAACCTTGTACAATCTTACACCCAGCAATTGTTACGAATTTGCGTGACTCTTGTTTTGTTGGTTGGAAGAGATTACCTCGTGGCGATATACTCGCAATTTGAATACTTTCCAATAAATTGCCTAAATAAATAAATACGATTTGTGAAACAACGCTAACCCAGCTTGTTGCTCGTTTCAATCAACTCCATTTCTAGAGCGGATATACGCCTGATAAAGAACGATGCCTGCTAAAAATATAAACTTTAGCACTTATTTAATGCTAACAATGACAATATCGGAGTAAAATTTTCATTAAAAAAGTCATGAAATTTCCAATATTCATATTTAATTTTTTTCATTTATTTTTAAAACTATGAAAAAAACATCTAATTTAGCTTGCGATTTTTTGAATTCTAACCGCCTGAGAATCTTTCCCACATTTTTTACAAGATAAAAGGGGAAAGAGACGCCACGCGTATATTTGACACGTTTAGTCGCCAGATCGCAGCACCACGCGGACAGTTTATATTAGTCTAACCAGTGATTGGATGCGCGGCGTGTTCCAACGGTCAATTCTCGCACGCCATTGGTTGAATCTTCTAGTCCGCTGCCATCTTTCATATCCGTCGTTAGTTCATTTGGCGCCTTTCGGTAGTGGTGTAGTGTGGTTCATTGTGGTTGTTTGTTAAATTGTCTCCGAAATGGTGAGTTTATTGTGAAGTTTTCCCGGTATATGCGTGATATTTCGTTAAAATTTTATGTTAATCGTATTCGTCAATGTTAAATTTATCGTCTGGCGAAATTTCAGCTCGCTAACTCGAAATTTAACCGGTATTTTCGTTGTTTTTAGGCTGGTGGAAAGGCTGGTAAAGACTCGGGCAAAGCGAAAGCTAAAGCCGTATCCCGTTCGGCGAGGGCAGGCCTCCAGGTAATTTATTTTGTTTTTATAATTTATCTTATAATTTTTCACGATTGTTTCGTGAATATTTCTAATTGTTATGCAATTTTATAAATTAAAAATTCCTGTGTGACTTCATTAGTATGGCGGCCAATTCGATATTGACAGACGTGCGCGTTGTGACATGTAACAATATTCTTTTGTTTAATTTCAGTTCCCCGTGGGAAGAATACACAGGCATTTGAAGAACAGAACGACAAGTCATGGACGCGTCGGAGCCACGGCGGCCGTTTATTCAGCGGCTATCCTGGAGTATCTCACGGCCGAGGTAGGCGTACTTTGATATTACCAAAATGGCGTCGGTTGTTTTCTGCCGCCGCTTCGAGAAATCGATTTGCGTTAATGCAAATGTGTCGCGTAGATTCTAGATGATTCTACCTATTTCCTGTGAAAAATTGCCCTTTTTTGCATTGTAACTCGATTTTTTGTGCAATAACCCCTGCTGACTAAATATTTTCCGTTTGCCCGCGTTTTGGCGGGAATTTGTTGATTGTTAAGAAATGGAAAATTTTCTTCAATAGTATCGCTAGTTCCAAATGAATTCATTCAAAATTGTAAATATTTACACGTATATGTATGTACATGTTTTAGTTTTCCTAACTAATTTATTTAACTTTTACCCAAATTAAAATGTATGTATTTATGTACTGTTTAATTGAGCGCCAAAATTTGTAGGCCTATTAAAAATAACTCATTAAAAAGAACGATTCAAAACTGTGAACAATCGAGTTCTCTAGTTCTTTATTATTTATGATTTTCAAAAAAAAAACGTAATGTTTCACAAAATTTGGTCTATATTACGACTGTGAATCAATTTTTAAAACGTTTTATTTACGTCAAATTCTCATTTATCAACCTTGTAAACATTATTCCTTAAGTTTTTTTAATGTATTTCAACAGTTTATAATTTCTTTTGTGTAAACATTTAGGTGTTGGAGTTAGCGGGCAATGCATCCAAGGACTTGAAAGTGAAGCGTATCACCCCTCGCCATTTACAGCTGGCCATCCGAGGAGACGAGGAGTTGGACAGTCTGATCAAGGCGACCATCGCAGGAGGTGGTGTCATCCCCCACATCCACAAGTCCCTCATTGGCAAGAAGGGCGGACCTGGGCAGCCCGTCTAGGCGCGCACAGCGGTCAGTACATTTTCCCGCCTTTTTTGTTACGATTGTCAAAAATACAGTTTACTGTCAAAATTCATAATATTGCCATCTATATATTTTATCCTTAATTTTTTTGTTCACATTTTGAATTTACTTGATCATGATTCAGTGATATGAACCATCATGCCATTTCCCTGTTGAGGTAAGCAGAGGACAACACCAGATTTTCTTATCTCGACATTCTACACCTCTTCCACATTCATACAACTACGATTCCTCTGACTTTCTTCTTTCTACATTTCTTCTCAAAATATTCACTGATCCAGCCATAATTTCCTTGGTCTTCCTCTCACACTTGTACTATAGATTTGTTTTATTAACCTTCATTTCTTCCAAGTGCACTTCATCTTAACACATTGTTGTCGGCCGGTTTTTTCATCAATCTATGCCGTTAAGCGGGCAATTAATTTAGATTCGCGCACGAAATATTGTTTTAAAGTATGATATCGTTGAAATTGTTCGTCGGAAAAATGTCGGAGGATGTGTGGTAACTTCATTATTACTAGTTTCAAATTCACCATCTGTATTTTTCTCAACACAAGAATAATCTGACAAATTATCAGCACACAATTCCCCATCGCTCTCATTACTATCGTAATCCATTTTTATTGGGTATTTTTTATGAAAAAAATATTCATTTATTATTGTATAAAAATACGGAACAAATAACTTTTCAAACACAACAGCGATTGATATCCACTATACTATATGATACAATGATAGGTATTTTGTAATATTTTTTTGATAAAAATAATTAGCAATAGGGGAATGTAGGCAGAAACGAAAATGGAGAACGTCTTGAACTAAACAATATCGCCTCAATACTGAAGAATTATAAAGATAAAAACGAAATGTTTATCTTACATCTATTGTAATTCGAGTGCATGTTATATGACGGCAGTCTGCCACCCAACCCTAATTATACTAAGCAGGCTGCCACCCGACCCTCATTATACTAATCCTTTCACTTCACAAGTAACCGCAAACCCAATTCTGATCTGTACAACGTTTTTTGGCGTCTCCCGCGCTCTACCAACAGTAAGCAAATACAACGCTTTTAAGCGTCTCCCGCTCTCTACCAACAGTATGTAAAAGACATTTCCCGCAAACGTGTTAATACATCAGCCTGAAGTTCACATTCATCCCTTGATACTTCATTCCGCATTACGTTACCCCTTGTTACCTTATTGCACACATTTCTACAGCATTTATTCTGCTCCTTTCCTAATGAGGGTCAATGTATGAAAGAAGGTGGAATGAAGACATCAGAAATGAATGCATGTTTGAACAAAGCAGCATTAAAATGGTTTGAACATACGGAGGTAATGAACGGTGAAAGAATGGCTAAGTGTATAAATAGGTCAGAAGTGGAAGAGGTTTTATATGAAGGAAAATATGGCTTGATCAAATGGATCCGCCTTTAAAAGATAATCAAGTGGAAAGCATGAATAATAGAAGATTGTGCATGACATGATGTATAAATGTGGAGGAGGCGAAAGTTATGTGCTTGGATCAAAAATTTGGAGATCTCTGCTTACCCCAAATGGGACACAGTGTGATACGTATGTATAATTTCGTTTTTTAATATTTTAAAGATAAAACTAACAAATAAGGTTTTATCCAATTGTGTGTAATTAAAATTTCACAAAATCAACTTACGCAACTAGTGAGGTGATGCTTATCAGTGGGATTGGTTGACATTTATTTTCATTGCGGCTCTAAAATCCTTTTTCATTTCATGTTGGGTAGTTTTTTGTTTTTATAGACACGCTGTCTGTGTCCTCACTGGATGGTGTTATTGTTACTGCAGAAAAGAAGTAAGCTGGTGCGATGTGCAAATATTTTTGACATCGTGAATAGTCGTGAAGAATTTGTTTTAAGCCGAGAGGGCTCGCCACCATTCCAAAGAAAGAAGTTAATTCTTTTCATAATGGAAGAAAAGTACGAACCCATTAGTATTTTATTTCCATACCATAAATTGTTATTGAAAAGCTGACAGGAATTTCCTAAAAACAGCAAGTGTTAAAATTGTAAATGCTTTTTTTTTTATTTACTTACAGCTGTATAATGCCGGGGAAACACTTGATGGTTGAAAGCAAAAAAATAAAAATAATGAAAAACAGCAATGATATTCACATTACTATTCCAAGTTTTCAATGAAATTGTTTCATTTTTTTTCTCATTGTGAATTCAAATCTCAGGAGAGACTGCAATTTGGACTTATTGAATTTTTTATGTATGTTTATATGTGAATTTCACGGGTGTAAGTAGACTGATAAGAACTGTTTATCTTGTGTAGAATTATGTAATAATTTAAAATGGAGTGTTCCTGCATAATGTGCCAGTAAAATGTAATAAATCTGAGAATCCTTCCTTTCAAAAGGGTTCACTTGTTTAATCGAAAAGCACTTTGAGGGTAAATGACCTTATGCCATGTTTACACGAGCTTGGTACTCGTCATTAGTGCTACTCACTCGCACTTCTATCCACGTGTAAACAAACATATTAGTACTAAGCATTAGTAAATCTGAAAAGAGCAAGTGAATAGGAGGCCAACTTATTTACTAAGCATCAAGCAGCTACCCCCACCACAATTCAACTAAGCACTTGTCGCTTGCAGAGTCGTCTAAACAGCCGCAACAAGTGTTAAGTGACAAATTGAAACGGCAAGTTAGCGTATGTGTTTGGTATTTGAACCATTTCTTAAAACAAGGCGGCGGTTGTCCACTCCGGATGGATGTCGTACTACTAATACCTCTTCCTAACACCAACATGTAAACAATTTCTTCTCACTTGTCACTAAGCAGTTTAGTACAAACGATAAGTACTAATGACAAGTACTAAGCTCATGTAAACATGGCATTAATGAAAAAAATCAGGCATTCCTCTTTCTTGTCATAACTCTTGTTCTATTCACATTCCCTATGTAGTTATGTATTGCCAATCATTCGTTCTACTTCTGAGGTTCTACATAATTTTATATAATGTATGTTGAAATCTGGACATTCTAAATGCACACATTTCCACAGTATGAACATATATTGCGTTATTTACTTAAACAATTCACATCGATTGTGCGCGTATTAACTCTTGCTTTGTTCCAATTAATGAGAAATCTAGTATTATAAAAGATTTAAAATAAATAGTAATAATGGTTAATAAAGATTATTAAATATATATTTTGTTTATAAATTTGGAAAAATCGATTGATAATTTTATTACATCTTGAAATCGATGAATAGAGAAGTATTATCTAAGATATTCAGGCCACCACAAAGAAGCTAGAAGCATTTGAAATGTAATGGCTCTCAAAGGATGCTAAGAGTCGCACAGATTGAAATCTTGAAACCTTGAGAAGTATTAACCACCATTTTAAAAGGAGAAAAATTTTAAATCACTGTAGGTAAGTCAACCTCGTGACGAGAAACTTGAAAGAAAATGAATCAACAAATGCTAATAATTATAAAGTAATTCATGAAACCATGCACTAACGATGATGCTTAATTTTAGCATTAGCAGACTAAGAAAATGTCTTCTGATGCCGTTCCTATATTCAGATGTAGACCTTCATCACATAGAACCGCAGATAGCATTCACTTGTCCAGAAAATATATATAGTAGCTTTTTTTTTATAAAGTTCACATATGATTTGGAAACGAATGTTTAGAAATGTAATTACAAATCTTGAAAGACATACTATTCAAAGTTAATGTGAAATCACAAAAACAGTGTCTCTCTGCTAATACAATTTTACGTAAATACATACCGTGTTAAGAACTTTGCAAAGACACAAACATATCAACAGAGCACGCCTAGCATATGTTTGTATCAACACATGAAGCCTGTCCTCGGCACTGACTGTGGCAAGACAAAGCTAACATTGTGCACACCTGATATTCTTCATGGTTACTAGGTGTAATTGTTACAAATACATTGGTGAATTTATTGCTTCAAAACAATTTCTTCAAATCAACCAGATTTTGTTTCATAAAAAATATTGGTATCCATGGTTATGTCTTAAACATAGTATATGAAAACAACATTTGAGAAAACTCACAAAAATTAAAATACAAAAAGATAATCTCAAGGATAATAGGGATTCTAGTACGGATTATTGGCTATCAGTTGGATTATGAACATTTCTATTTTGTGAATTCAAAATTTAAGGAAAAATACATCTTGTATATTAAACATTCATTGTTATACAGTTCGTATCAATCCCCCAATTCAGCACGATCTACACTAGAGGATCAAAATCTTTATTTTTTTTTATGAATTGTGACGATGGACTTAAGACGATTCATCCTATAAAGGTGACAGGTTAATTGCCGTGTGGCAATATCAGCTTACCAGAAAAATGTTAAACAGGTATACAAATAAATACGTTGTTTCCCTGCTGGAGGCAGAGCGCCAGAACTTCCTATCAACACATCACCTCTCCCACATTCATACACCTCGTACGTTTTCTCTGACATTTCCTTTCAAAATATTTACTTGGTCCAACCATGCTTTCTTTGGTCTTTTTCTACCACGCCTTCCAGTCACATTTGTTTTTGTAAGTCTTTCTTTATTAACTTTATTTATTCGTTCCACATGCCTAAACCATTAGAGCACTCTTGAGCACACATCCCTTAAGTTCACATTCATCCTTAATCATACAGGTCTAAGTGAAAGCAAACTAGAACCCTTTTAAAAAATATCGTACCAATGGGAATTGAACAATAGGAATATAAAATAATTGAAGAACTTGGCCATGGAAGCTATCATACAGAAAGAAAGAAAAAACATGGCTGCATAATAATTGGTGATGGTTCTCGATATCCAATAAAAAATATTATTTCAGTCTTGTTGGTTATAAGAGATTGCAACATGGCAATAAATCATGGTTTTACTGGATACAACTAAAGTGTTAATACGATACAATAAATTGGTATTCATTTTGTCTAAAGCAGCCCTTGAAATATGACCCATAATACAGTGCAAGGTAATATGACCATGAATCATATCAGTTGAAATGAGAACTGTAGTCATAACTATTCAGGCAGTAGTATTTGGTGATCTGATCTGTTAATGGTGTATATTTTCATAGCTGCAGTTTGTTTATATCCCACCAATTTCTTAAACAGATGTTAATCCACATTGTTCATCTTCAACAATATCGTAACACAACCATTTGTGTTTATTTTGCTATCATATTTTGCCATATGTGAATTTTTTTCTGCTGACACATATATCTCGACATTCTTAAACATACCATACATTTTCCCATCAAAGTATGCTAATTATCACAGACTTCTCTCGACTTACACATACCTACCTTCTCTCGACTTACGCATACCTACCTTCTCTCGACTTTCACATATCATACAATTTTGATTACTGACTTAACATTTTCTATTATTAAATTTTATTAATTTTGTCCAATTATACTTTTCTTGGCCTTTATTAATAATAATCAATGAAAGGTGTAATAAAACATTTTCTTTTATTGGTAAAAATATTATTTTCCAATGCACTGGTACTTACGACAATATTTAATGTAATAATAAAAATAAGTGAAAAAATGCAGTAGCTATTATGTAACTAGTCCTTTCTGTTGACCTTAACTTCAGGGACGAGCACACACTGATTGAGGCGAGTGCACAGTTCAGATATATAATTGACTAGACATAATCCAAATAATGATGAAATATACATACGTATCATCACACCATATCTCTGTTGGGGTAGGCAGAGAGGACAGAGCACTATAATCTCCTATCTTGACATTCTTATCGTCTTATACATACATCTGTTCAACTTCTGCAATTTCTTTGACTTTCTACATATTTTTTTTTTCAGAATGTCATTCACTTGATCTAACAATTCTTTCTTGTTCTTCCTACCAAGACTTCCACTCACATTTGTACTATATATCTGTTTAGTTAACCTATCTTCATTCATTTGTTCCACAAACCATCTTAGCGTGCCCTTTTTCATCTTTCTTAACATATCAGCCTAAAATTCACATTCATTCCGTATTCTGTTATACATTGTCATAATATATATTCTTATATATATTTCCGTGTACGTATTTTGACAGCATTTGGTTCATTTAATTTTTTTTTCATATCCATGTTTCACTCCCATACATCAAAGTTTGCACCAAAAGACTTGTGGACTATCATATCTTAGCAGATTTTGGCACTTTCCGGTTCGAGTACATATGTTTTAATGCCCCATTGACTGTTTTCTTTCATTACACGCCCTTCAATATCCCTCTTAACTTTTCCATAATCTGAGAAAATACTGCTCTAATAGTAGAATTCGTCAACTTGAACAATCTTTCATTATTCACCTCTTGAATCTTCTTTATTTGATATTTTTTTAAAACACTTTACCTTGTTAATTGAGGGAGAGATGTGCTTCATAACTTTACACATTCTTATCAATTCCACATTATATAATCAATTGTAATTTCAACATTCATTCATTAGTATGGTGTTGTGGACATATAGAAAAGTGGGGCTAAGGAGACAACAGTTATCTCAAAATTATCTATAATTTCATTTATATTATTTTACAAATTGTTATTTGCAAAATATTGAGCATATGGAATCTCAATTGTATGGTATATATAGAATTTGTCTTTATTTTTTAGCCTGGTATTAGATATTTTTGGTTTTTTGTATAAACATTGGACAAATTTTTATATTTTGTTTTCTTTTACAGGAATGAATCTGAGAGTGTTGAGCCAGTTTGCATCACTACCACCGCAGAAAAAAGCGCTGAATCAACGCTCATAGCTTCTGGGACATTCATGTATATTTTAAGGAAATTATTCAGTGAATACGGCTACGTAAACTTCCAGTGTTGTGCTCATATAATTCCAATACATTAACGTGGCTGGGACGTTAAGGACAATACAGCTGAAAAAAAAAATAAGAGAAAGAATAAACAAAAAAAAAATTTATTTCCCTAGATCTATTTTTTTGACCTTTATGTAATTGTTTTGAATATCTTTTAAAAAAAAAAATGAAACAATCAGTTCGACAAACTTTGTCTTACTTTGAAAATAAAAGTAACCATTCTCGTTATATAGGAAATAATAAAAATTGTTTACCTACTTAATTCTTTATTGTAATTTTAAAATCGTTTAATAAATAAGTTTAGCTGCCATTTTATTTTATGTGAGTTAGTATTATGTGTTTGGTGTGTATGGAACAATTTATCATTTCATTTTTTTTCCATCTATGTAAGATCTTATAATATTTTTTGTCTTTAAAGTTGGTTATTTTTTTACTATATCTCGGCAGTTGTTATATATGCCTTATTGTATGTCAGGATGTAAAAATGGGAGATGTCTAAAAGTGACTTTTCATCAAATTTGTTGGTAATTTTAAGATGATTCATTTCACAAAATTAAAAACTTCTAAAGACAAACTTTATGTTTTATTGTGTTACATTCCTTAACTTACCTTACCTCAGAAGTGAACTGTAAAGCTATTTTGTCATTTACTCTCCTTCCATTCTCATCTTACTCTCTGCCCTTCCATATTTGGCTTGCTTTATTTTGACTTAGACCATTAACTATTGAAGCTAATTTATGAACAATAAATTAACTTATTAGCCTGATTATAAGGTGATTCACATGTTTTTGTACAAAAATAAGATTTGAATGATTTAAAAGATGTAAATCATTCAAATTAAAAGGAGTAATTAATGTGTGGTTTCGGGATGAGGAAATATTGGAAAATTGTAAAAAAACTTCTTGAATACATGCCAAAACGTGAACAAGAAGTTAAAGGCGGACATATTACTTGTTAAAATAATGAATATTTGAATGATTTATAAAAAATGTGGGCTTTTTATGGCTAATAAACACTTATTTCAACTATTTTATCTTCGTAATTTGGTTTATCAAACACTTGATTCCACGAAAGTGATAAAAATAAATTGCCATATCTTAAAGCCTCTACCATGTATGCCTTAACTATAAATAATATATTATCTTTGTTCATATTAATTCGCACACTACTGTAGCTCCTGTGAATTCCAAGATTTATTTGATTTTTTCGAGCTCCTTGTGTTTTAATATGGTCTCTCATATTTTCGAAGGTATAAAAATGTAACACGAAAATAAGATGAAAACAACTAGCAGTTTGTAAACAATGCCACCTGTTGAAAGAGCTAATTTAAAAATATTGTGAGATTTAAATAAAAATGATTGAAGCAATATAGACTTCTCGGTAATTCTGTGATAGTGATTTACTATTCATTGGTTTGAGACGAATATAAGGCCACATTATCGTGTTGGTTTTTTAATAAAAACCTCATCTTATAGTCGGGACAATATGGTAATGTATTATTTTTAGTTATGGCATTAACATTGTGGAGGTTTAAAGACATTGTAATTTGTTTTTATCAAACACCGTTTATTCCACTTTTAGTAACTGTATAACCCGTTACAAAAAGTGGAATAAAGTGTTTGATAAAAACAAATTACAATATGGTAATTTAATATTGAACTGATTAGTTGAATATAAGTAATATTCTAATATTGAACTTCAAAAAGTTAAAACTGAAACCTTTGATAAACTAATAAGGTTCTTGAAAAGTACAGAAGAGTGCCGGGTATCCATAGTAATCGGGGGACACTCGAGCCCGGATGATTGAAAAATATGGTTAATCTCAACTTAGTTTTTATTGAGTTAAACATTTTAAGAGTTTAAAGCTTTCAATGTTTGACATACAACCGCTAAACGCTGGTATACTGCGCTTTTACATTGGAAAGCCCTGGATTCATACATTTTCGTATCAGTGTGAATGCAGGGGAACACTACCAACTTACTAGCATTAGTCAATTGGTGTAATGTAAAATATAGATTTTATAAAAGTTTATTTTTAATTTGGAAAGATATTTTTCAAGATTACTAAAAAAAAATTTGCATTCGAGAACCATGGTTACTCCAACTCACGGATAATTGAGCCTCGGACAATCGGCGCTCTACTAACATATGTGTCAAATTTTTTGGAAAGAGGGTAAGAAGAGCTTCAATCTAGGGGTACTATGAATAATTCGACCATATATTATGTTAATCAAGCTTACATATGCAGGCTAAATCGAATTGCATATCTTATAATTTAATTCTACAATACATAAAAAATTACTTCTTTCAAAACAATGGAGGGCATTTAGCAAGTTTGTTTTACTTATTGCTAGTCTAAACAGATCATTATTTCTATATTTGAAATAGTTTTCAGGAACATGTATTTTCAAACCCTCATTAACAATCCAAATATAAAGAAACTCTCACACTTAGAAAATAGTATCCTTAGATGCCTAGAAGAAAGCTTTGTAGGATAGAACTATGGGTAGTAATCGCACTTTCTCAGGTCTAGATATCTCGAAAGAATTCTATCCCCCCTGTACATTCGAAAACTTAGCCCATTCTTATGGTATAATATGATACACTATCCTTTTGATCAAGAATGATTGTAGGTAGAGATGCCTGTGGATGTATTGGTTTATTGCATGCAAGCTATTCCACTTAAGCTAGCAGTCTCGACAGATCAATCTTGAAGTTACAATGACAAGGAGATTCAATTTCCGAAATGATTGGCATGTTTAATCTGCTTCAGCCTTTTATTAGGCAAAGTTTTATGTAATGGTAGCTTTATGTTTCTAGTAGCACTTTAAGAATTAATGATAAACTACAGAAAAACATAAATTCAGATATAAAATGGTCTAAGAGTAAGACCAGTCTGGAAGTTCCTCTAGGAGTGGAACTTAAGGCATCCGCTTGTTTAGCATGTATGCTAACTGTTAGACCAGTTGATCCTTATTCTTATGGAGGTGGTGTAAAATGTACTTTTGGATCATAATGCTTCAACTCAGAGCATCTAGATAAGGAGAGCAGAGACGAGGAAATTTAGAGCACATGTTTGAAAAATGCACTCCCATAATAATATGACAATTTTCTTCTTAACACTTTCAGTAATGGATAAAATTCAATATTGGATTGATTTTGACGCCCTTTAGATGCCACACATGGATGCCCCATCCTCGTCCCGGCTCTGCTGGCATGTACTAATACAGACATTGAACATTTCAGTTTTTCCTCATATTAAGGAATTATATTCCTTATTCTTAAATATCAATTGAATTGAATAGACCAGCAACATTTTCATCAAATTTATTTCAATAATTCCTAAGCTTGGAGTTTAGAATTTGTAACAAAAAATAAGGGCACTAGTGATTAACCTTTCCCTTCCTGTGCTAAAAAAATCCTTGTGTATTCAATACACATGTAAATATGAGCGATTTAAAATTGGAAAAATAATAATATTCATAGCCAATCGCTTATTAATTACATTTGAAGTCAAAAGTGATAATAGTTGAAATTGAATTGCTGAAAACATGAAAAAAAATATCGGTCAACATTCACAAAACGGGCAAAGCGGACCACCTCTACCGAAAGCCACCGACCTACTGAGCGAGCGAACTGAGATTCTATTGTGTTCCCATATACCGAAGTAGAGTGAGACATGAATGCGTCGTTTCCTCACCCATAGCTGTTTTTTAGAATGAATATACCTACTTCACACACTGGCACACTTTTGTATTGGTGAATTTATTCCCGATTTTCATAAAATATCTCCGATGTGGCCGATAAGTGCTAATTATTATTATTTTTTTCATTCAATGTGTAAATATATTATGGAGAAATACCTAAAATCTGAACCCAGTATTTATTATATTTATAGAGATATTAAAGTTTTTAGAAGCAATGTGTACTAGTTACACAGGACAGGAAGAGGGTTAATGACATTCCAAGAGCTTTAATTTAAGAATTTTAAAATCTTCTGGTTTGATTCCATTTAGTGTCATATACTCGTATCAACTAGTCAAAATAATACGATCTCAGTTTCAGAAGCTCAAGTGATGGATCAGTTAAGTCTTTCAATGACATTGATTTTCTTACAGCTAACATGAGACAAAACTATTAGTATTGTGTAGATAATTATGATGGAAGAATTTTGGATCAAAGAACCATTTACCGAATGTTTTATAAATTTAAAAAAAATTGTATTGTAGAAAACCATTAAAAACTTGCAAATGCATAGTAACGTTCTATTATTTTATTTTAATAGTCAAATGACAAAAATCAACAAATAAAATTCTACACAACATGTAAGCAGTGTTATTATTACACAATACAAAAATCTATTATAAGGTGAACACAATAACAAAACAAACCTATATGAATTTATTCATTTCATCAACAACTTCTTCATATATCTCTTGTAAGTAGTCAAAGTCATATGACAGTCCATACAATGCCCATACTGATTGCCCAATCTATGTAATCGTATTATGAAGAAGTTGTACAAATAATTTGTTGTAACTACCTCATTATATAATTCAATATTTTGTCAGATGGCCTACAAGGAATGTGTATTATGAAACTTACCAAAGAAAAGTTTTAGAGTTAAGTTTTGAAAAAGAAAACTCCAAATATAGTAGCTTACTTCTTGAACTTTAAGTTCGTCATGTTCCTGACTAATTTGATTATCCAGCTTTATTTTATCTGAATTTGTTTTATGTTATCTGTTTAATAACTTGACATCAATTATCAGAACAATTCGTAGTAATTGACAATAAAGCAATAACCTTTCTTATCAATCTTGGGATTTTGAAATCCTTTAGTAACCTCTCATTGGATTAATGCTGTGTGCTTGCTAAAGTCCTTTTGATGATTGTGATTTTATATTTAACAAGCAGGATTGATAATCCTACATGATCATGAGGGATTGTCTATGATGTTGATTCAAGTACGAATATATTGGTATAATTTCAGGTAAATATGGTTTTAGGGGTCTTAAATGATTTATATATTTAAGATAGCATAAGAATTTTTTGAAACACCTTCTTTTCAAGAGTTTTACACAAATTCCAAGGTAATGTAAAGGACAGATCTCCATACCTTTATATCCACTCACAAAGTTTTTGAGTCGTCCACTCGTTTCTCATTCTTCCATTCTCTTTAACATCTTCTTCGCGCTTAATACATGTTTATTTTAAATTGATTACATAACTCATTCTCTC
Source organism: Odontocerum albicorne (assembly GCA_949825065.1). Taxonomy (NCBI): domain Eukaryota; kingdom Metazoa; phylum Arthropoda; class Insecta; order Trichoptera; family Odontoceridae; genus Odontocerum; species Odontocerum albicorne. The sequence goes on from OX463850.1 coordinate 31,326,490, forward strand.
AATATGTCCAAAATCCTCTCCAGATTATTTTAATAATTCTTCTTGAACACTTATCTCTTACGATAATATTTTTTCTCAAGCATTCCTTACTCTATTATTTATAATAATATTCTGATCTTAACACATTGTTTGCGGGAAACGCTTAAAAGCGTATTTTACATACTGTTGGTAGAGAGCAGGGACGCTTAAAAGCGTTGTATTTGCTTACTGTTGGTAGAGCGCGGGAGACGCCAAAAAACGTTGTACAGATCGGAATTGGGTTTGCGGTTACTTGTGAAGTGAAGCGATTAGTATAATGAGTGTCGGGTGGCAGCCTGCTTGGTATAATTAGGGTCGGGTGGCAGACTGTCCTCATATAACATGCACTCGAATTACAATAGTTGTAAGATAAACATTTCGTTTTTATCTTTATAATTCTTCAGTATTGAGGCGATATTGTTTAGTTCAAGACGTTCTCCATTTTCGTTTCTGCCTACATTCCGCTATTGCAAATTATTTTTATTAAAAAAATATTACAAAATACCTATCATTATATCATATAGTATAGTGGATATCGATCGCTGTTGTGTTTGAAAAGTTATTGGTTCCGTATTTTTATAATAAATGAATATTTTTTTCATAAAAATACCCAATAAAAATGGATTACGATAGTAATGAGAGCGATGGAGAATTGTGTGCTGATAATTTGTCAGATTATTCTTGTGTTGAGAAAAATACAGGTGGCGAATTTGAAACTAGTAATAATGAAGTTACCGCGCGTCCTCGGACATTTTTCCGACGAACAATTTCAAGCGATTCGGATTCAGACTCGGACGAAGGTGAAGAAGAATGGTCATCAGCAGACAATCTACCAGTCCTGGAAGAGTTTTTAGGTCGACTAGGTTTAACTACCGGTAGTGTTTTGAATAGTGTAACGGAAGCGGTAAATTTATTCATAGATGATTTTTTTACATTCCTTGTACAACAATCTAACAGATATTATTATCAAAATAAGCACAAACTTTATGGGACTTATCTTTCTTATGGGACAAGTCCGTAAGGACAGAAGATATGAATACTGGAGTTCAGATGCATCCACGGAAACACCATTTTTTGCGAGCAGACCAATATATTTCTTATTATTCTATCTTACGAAAAACTACTAAATGGACAAAAAGACTGGCGATGTATTTAATAAATTGTGCATTGTTCAACTCCTTTGTTGTGTATAACTCTGTTACAAGAGAAAATAAAATATAAACAATTTTTAAAGGACATTGCAGAACACTGGGTGGCTGATCAGATTTCGTCGGATAATATTCAAGACTCGGAACCGACACCATCGACATCTGGTGTCCGAAAAAAATCGTCAAAATCAGATTCTCCGGGAAGACTTTCAATGGATATGAGAAAACATACATTGGAAAATATTGAAAGCACTGGTAAAAACAAGAATCTACGAAGGAGGATGTCGTGTGTGCGCAGTCCACAAAGCGCGTAGCGAAACCCGATATATGTGTAAATTCTGTGATGTGCCATTACACAAAGGGAACTGTTTTCAACGATATCATACTTTAAAACAATATTGGTGTTTATTTTTTCGTATTTTACAAAATATATATTATGTTGAACATGTACAGAATGACTAAATGGACAGTAAGGTAAAAATGTAATTTAACCTTAAATATCATAATTGTTTGTTTACCCAAATATATATTAGTTTATAAATTGACCATTAAAAACGATTTCATTAATGATAAAATGCTGAAAATTTTATTTAAATATGATCAATACAATAGTTCTCAAGTTATAGTAATTTTACGTGAAACGTAATTTCACGCGCGAATCTAAATTAATTGCCTGCTTAACGGCATAGATTGATGAAAAAACAGCCAGACAACAATGTGTTAAGTATAATAAAAAATTAAATAGCCAATGTTATAAAAAAAATGCTAGTAACGTTATTTGTCTCGCTCAGGGCTGTGGAGTCGGATGAAAATTTACCTACTCCGACTCCGTCTTTATTTTATACTCCGACTCCAACTCTTGACTCTGACTTCAATTTTTATTTTATTTTATAATTTACTGCGTCTGCCTAATGTATTTATATTGACTTATTAATAATGGATACAGGTATAAATAAAAAAATTATTATATTCGTACACAAATGAAACAATTTAATAATATTGCTTAATGCGTATTGTTTATAAAAAAATATATAAACAATACGCATTAAGCAATATCTTCACACAAAAATAATATTAAATATATATATTAATATTTAAAAAAAGAATTAAATAAAACTTTTAAAATAATTAGAAAAACAACACAGGTAGGTATTAAAAAATAATAACGAAACACTTTAAAATAAAATAAAAAGGTTGCTTTATTTGTTTTCATACGTTAACTAAATCTTATTTATATTGTTTATTATTATTTTTTATTCAATATTGAATAGAACACAAGATAAGATTTTTGAAAGTTAATATACTATATATAAATCTTATTTCCTATTCGTGGTCTAAATGGAATTAGATCTCAAAAAAATAATATCTTCTATTAAGTCAGGATTTATGGAAGCTCTTAAAAGATCTATGAAGCTCTTATGGAAGATTTAATAATTTTAAGCGCGGAAAATAACCGACACGTGTTCTTATTTTATTTATTTTCCTAGAAAATAAATAAAAAGCCTAGGAATCTAAGTGCAGGAATTTACTATTTGTACGGCTGCAATAAACTGAACGTAATCCCCTTTTGGGGTTTATTGCCATTATAAAAGTCTGCATACTATCAGGTATGAAACGATGAGGGGTTAACTGGTTAACACATACCGTAACGTTATTCATTAAAGAAAATGTTAAAATAAGTAAACGGAGTCGGAGTCGGTCGATTTTTCCGACTCCGACTCCGCCTAAAATGTTCCGACTCCACGACTCCGACTCCACAGCCCTGGTCTCGCTACATATTGAATAGTTACAATAACTGGACACTGGCGTATACTCTTTCATATATAGAAGTTCATGGCCATTATTCAAGAAGAATAAAATCTTACTAATGAAGACCATAGACAAATTTATTCTAACATAGTTGTCTATTATAGTAATCTGTGATCTATGACCACGCGCCATTTTGATGTGAGTACTAGTGCTTGTCAAGTTCTCGTGTCAATAGGAAGACTAAATTAATAAATTGCTTACGATTTTCTATTTTATTTTACAACAATAATTAATTATGAGTTCTCGCCATCGGGAAAGGAGTAGATCCCGTCACCGGGACAGGGATCGTGACCGCGATCGTGATAAAGATCGAGATCGGCATCGCTCGAAAAGGTAATTTTTTAAATAATTATCACCATCAAACGTTTTCAAGTAAAAATGAATCTTATATCATTGAAGAGTACGCGGGAAAAATGTTTGAAGTTCGATACTTCTTAAGATATATCGAACTTCAAACATTTTTCCAATAATAATTCAGGCAATTGCTTTGCTGAAAATAACCTCTCAGATATATTTAAAAATTTCTTACACCCTGATCTGAAAAACATCCTCTGTTCAGAGGTTTTGATTAATTTCTTTGAATAGAACCCCAAAATAAAAAGCGGACATATTGAATTAGCTTTTTTAATCAAACTTTTTGCTTATCCTTATTTAGGTGCTTTTGCTTCAATTAATTTCAATCAACACACAAAAACAATTTCTAAACTTATGGGTAGCGACTGAAAATTGGTTTGGTTAGCATATTAAAAGGGTTACCAAATAATTTCAACAGTAACATACGACACAATAAAATGTTTTCAACTCGTAAGTATAACCAAAACCAAATTGTGAAACAGACTGAAGATGACATAAGATGCAGCCTGTCGAACCAAGATTTTATGAGCTTTCAAAACTTATTTAAAGCCAAGGTTCACTTAAATCAGATTTAATGTTGTTATCAATATAATTAATGTATTTTATATTATTCAGATACAAAATATATGTAATTGTTATTTGTGTGTTATTTTATTAATCTTTACTTGGTTCGCGAAGCCTAAACTGTTCTGGGCCAAGGTTCAAAAAGGTTAAGAAACACTGCACTAAAAGAAGCTATATTTGTTACATAAATGTACTCTATATGACCGAAAGGTGTCCTACTTGGGTCATGTACTTAGAAGAGCAAAGTACAAATTACTGCACCTGATCATCCAAGGCAAAATAGAAGGCCGAAGAGGTGTTGGCAGAAGGCAAATTTCCTGGCTCCGCAATATACGTGATTGGACTGGCATAAGGGGCGTTGGAGATCTTTTTCGGGCTGCCGGGGACAAAGATTTCTACTCTCAAGTGATATTCGACGTTGGGGGGACCTGAGATGACACTGAGAAGAAGAAGATATGACTTAAATTTGCTAGAGTTCACTTGTACTAGCAGTAAACATTATTGCCTAACTCAACACAGGTTGTTTCCTAGTGAGCCAACACAGGACCCAATTCAACACACATTTAAATTTTTCATTAATTTTTTTAAAGGGATCGAAGCAGACATAGAAGAAGTAAGGAAAGGAAAAGTAAAGATCGGAAGAGATCTAAAGAGAGAAGAAGTAGATCCAGGAGTAGGACTAGGAGCAGAAGTAAAGATAGAAATAAGTCCAAAGACAGGTAAACCTTTTTTATTTTATTTATTTATACTGTATAACATTCTGTACAATCTGGTAGGCTTAATGCCATATGGCAATCTCTTCCAACTGATCATAACAATTTTTTATACCAGGTCTATACATATGAAACCGGATTTTTTTATAGAAAATACACATTTATTGTATGAAAATGGTAAAAAATATTTTATTCAAAGTATTGCCCATCGCTAGCTACACATGTTTCCCATCTCTCTGGCAATTTGTGGATGCCAAGCCAAAAAACCTCTTGCTCTTTTGAGGCAAACCAATCATCGAGCCATTTTCGTAAGAAGTGAAGCGCTGCTCAGCAAGTGAGTGTTCCATCGATGCAAATAAGTAGTAATCGGATGGAGCCAAGTCTGGTGAGTAAGCCGCATGCAAAAGTATTTGCCAGCTAAACGCCTCAATCGTTTCCTTGACCGGTTTTGCTGTGTGCGAAGGTGCATTATCATGAAGCAAAATTACTTTGAGTTGCCTCTTTTGATATTCTGGTTGTTTTTCATGCAATGCTTGGTTCAAATCCATCATTTATTGTCGGTAGCGTTGAGTATTAACGGTTTCGCCAGGTTTTAGCAGCTCATAATAGATAACACCCTTCTGATCCTACCAAACACAGAGCATTGTCTTCCGTCCATAGCGATTTGGCCTTGCAGTCGATGTCGCTGGTTTGCTTGGAGTTACCCATGATCTTTTACGCTTAGGATTCTCGAAATATATAGATTTTTCATCGCCAGTCACAATTTGATGGATAAATTATTTTTTTTTGTACCTGGCGAGCAGCATTTCGATAGTGGTTTTTCGGTTTTCCTGCTGTCTTTCATTCAGTTCATGTGGAACCCATTTTCCCACTTTCTGGATCTTTCCCATGGCTTTCAAACATATAGAGACGGCTTTTCGTGTCTCATTTAATTGATGCGCGACTTGTTTGAGCGTCATCCTCATCCAACAATGCTTGCAATTCAGCGTCTTCAAACTTTCTCTGGTCTTCCACGTTCTTCGTTTCTCATGTCAAAATCACCACTTTGAATTTTTTAAACCACTCAAAGCACTGTGATTTACCAAGTGCATGCTCACCGTAAGCTTTGACAAGCATTCGACGCGATTCTGCAGCAGTTTTCTTCAAATGGTAACAGAAAATCAATGCTGTCTGCAAACCGTAGTTTTCAGGCACAAAAACAGACATTTTCAACACTATGAAAACATATGTAGTTGTATTAAACTTGTATTGTTGTGAGTTAAAAGTCTTTGACAAATGTAAACACAAGAAAAAGGCGCCAATGACGCGGTTTGACAGTCACTACATTGACAACTAGAGCCATCTATGAGCAAATTCCGGTTTCATAGGTACACACCTGGTATATAGTTATAAAAACTTATGAGATCTTTGATGGGAACAAATATAAGATATTGGGAGAGAGCAAGATTGAGGAATCAGGAAAATGCCAATCAATTAAAAAAATATGTTATTTTTTTGATCTGTTGTTTGAAGCGCACCAATAAGGGCATGAATCTAATGTTGACAACTCTTTCCAGAGCCTGAAAGTAATGAATAGCTTAAAAAAACTAAAAGCGCAGAACTGGAGAAGACAATTGACAAGCTCTGCTTAATCACAGCGCAAGTATGTTATAAGAGAGATTCTGAACATTTTTGACGAAATTAGAGAGAGTGGTGGGACAGTTGAAAATATTAAACAGCGACAATATGTACACTTTACGTCTTTCTTATGTTCAACAATTTTTTTGAATCAAAAGTTATGTGATTGTACATTCAGTCTCAGACAAACATTTTGTGTATGTTATATTTTGTCCAACTGTTCCTCTGTAACATCCAAATAATGCCCATATTTAAAAATCGGAAAGATCAGAGACTATACGAGTAAAATTTTAGCTAATGTTTTGTAATAAAACATCAAAAGCAACTTTATTCAGTTGACCTAGTTGAAATGGCCATTAATTATTCATCACAGGTCTAATTGTAATGCAGTTGGATTGTAAACACCTGTAAGAGAAAATGTGATAATATGTTAGCTAATGTATGCAACATTGTTCTAACTTGTGTGGAAAATGTTTTTTTCCATTTTAATGTAAATATTGGAGAAGTTTCTTTTAACTGTTTTCATTTTACTGAAAAACATATTACTTTTAAAAATTGGATGTGTATTGTGTACAATCTAAAACTATATTTCCATATACAATAACAAAAAAAAAACTATGTATCAATAATACTTTTGCAAGCTCTTTCTCCGAATACTTTTCAAGTAAACTTAAGGTAAAGACTGGATTCCCACTTGATTATGGTCATAATGCGATGTGCAAACTTCACAACGATCCACCAATGGTTTAACCTACAGGAAGGTGTCAACTTTACAACCAGACTTTAAACATTGTAAAAAAATGTATAAACAAACCTTTTCATAGTGCATGCATGCTTTGGTCAGCTCGTGGTCATATCAATGTCGACCTGTCAGCAACTCAGTGTATTAATTTATCTGTATGTTATCCTTCAACATATTCGGATTGGTTATACAGATATATTGAAGAGTTACATTGTCTTCAGATCCATTATTCGAACTTTCATGTTAAGAATTAGTGTAGTAGACACAAGGTAATGACACATACAATACTAGTGCAAGTTAGTATTGTTATCAGACAAACTCTCAAACCAGACAAAAACTATTTTTAAAATTTTATTTTTTACTATCAGGAATTGAACCCGAAAACCTCGGGTGGAAACAAACGTCTTACTAACTTGGCTATGGAGGTCAAGTGCGAATTCAGCCTTATTTCAATACTTATTTAACCTGAAACTCGTGTGACGGATCCAAAATAGAAAGTGTCTGGAAAAAAATTACAAAAGAATTTATGTATTTTTCATTTAGTTTTATAATGTAACCTTTTATAGTTAAAATTCTCAAACAATATAAAGGCTTCAATACTTTGATAAAGAAATATTTATTTTTGTGAAAATAATGACTTATTGAAATTAATGTTCAATCAAAATAAAATCTGTATTCCTAAATTCAATACCAAACAAATGCAAAACAATTACTTATATCTTGATATAAAATAACAATCTTCTCAAAAAAGTATTATTACATATATTTTACGTGTGAGTTGAATAATAAATGTAATGGAGATTTGGATGAAATAGTATGTGTAAGTTAATGGTTGTTGATGTGCAATGTAAAGTGTTGGTCATGAGTGGGCAGTTGTATAGTTGATCATGGTGTGAGCAACTCCCTCATTTAACATAAGGATTTTTTTTTAATTCTTCATCGTCATGACCTCTGTGCTGAGAAACATGACCCACACCGGGAATATCTGTAGGTTGCGCACATTTTTCTCTGGTTTCAACGTTCTGTTGTATGAAAAGCCTGTAGCAAAGGTAGGCCCTTAGCACTTAACTGGTCACTCCAGTGCATAGGTGTTCTACCTCTGCTCCTATGACCCTCCACATTGATAGTGACTGAGTTTTTTTATGCTCTCCTTGTGCGAAATGTGACCGAAGAACTTAAGAATGCTACCAGTGCACAATTCTGAAAGCCTCTCTGAGCTATTAAGCTCTTTCAAAATAGAGGCATTCATTCATCATTCTGTCGATGAAACACCCAGGAATCGTATCACATCTTGAAAGAATCTATCTATGATCTTTCTCTGACCTTTATTGTTCAAGTTTCTAAGGCATACAGGAATAATAAGAAAATCAGTATTTTAACAAGACATATTTCAGTCATCTAAAGATGTCTCTGTTTCTCCACATCAGTCCCAGGTTCGACATGACACTCGCACCATTCCTATCCTCTTTATTTCAGTTTGTTTATAAAAATATAAACTACATATTTTAGAGAAGAGCAAGAATAATATAAACAGATATTAAATTAATATTAAGTATGCAAATTGATAATATTTGACTTATATTTTAACCAGGGATGGAACCCTAGCCATGCTAGACCAGATGGTGGGCACCACAACCACCTCCACGGCCAGGGTGCCTGCAGCCAGCTTGGCTGGGCGCATGGCACAGGCTGCTCTGCTGGCTGCGCAAGTCGCGCAGAAGGTGGAAAAGCCCATGGAGAACATCGACACTTCGCCTAGAGACTATCAAGGTATTCTATATTTTTTTCTTACTCGTTCATTTGCTACCTCCAATGTTCAATGTATTTATAGCAGGTTTGTTTTATTCTCAATGTTCCATATCTTTTTCTAAACAAGTAATTGTTTATAGGTCAATCATGGTTGTATTTGCCCCAATGTGGTCACTTGGGCCAATACTAGTGGATTAAATCGGGCTTTATAAAATTTATTTTGTTTTTATTCTTATTAATGCTCTCCAAATAAATGACTTCTTTATTAACTAAGGCTTAAACCTGTATTAGATAAAGCTCTGATCACTGACTCGGTATTTAGCAGATTATTGCTACAAGCTTGGTGATGTTAAGATTTATTTATTATTCCAGACAATCCTAATGAGACGGCGGAAGAGAGGAGGATCAGGAAGCGTCGATCTAGATGGGCCGGTTCGGAGCATGATAAAACCTTCATTCCTGGCATGCCTACTATCTTGCCTCAGACCCTCACCAAAGAACAGGAGGAGCAATATCTTCGTAAGTCGATACATATCTTACAATCTCTTCTATTATGTTGAGTGTAAGTTTACTGAATTTATTATGTTTGTACTTCAATGTTTTAGTCTCCTTGAAAGAAAATAATATTGTAGTATAATTTCGTTGCTTAAATCTTTTATTTTTACAGATTTTGTAAGCTTTATTTGGTTGAACAAAAAAGGTATTGAAATCATAATTGCTTTTCAATTATTATCGTAATATATTATATTTTTTATTTATGTCATGATCGCGGTTTGTTCAGGTTGTATCATCGGTCGATTGTAATTTACTATTTTATTTTCTTTGATTATGTTCTTCAGAATCCATTTCATTACTTATTTTAATTGTGGATTTTAATATAAACATTTGGTTAAGAAGTTCATGATCAAAGTAAACAGTAGAAAATAATATATGAAAACAGATATTCTATAAATCAAAGTGCACACAGCCTTACTCTATAAATCTTTTAAGCCTCTATGGGACAATTTAGGAGAAATTAATATAATTTATTTCTCTCATAAGAAAGAGTATTTTTAGATTTAGCAAGCTAGTTATTGTTTAAAAACCCTTTTTTCCGGTACAATTCACTTATGGACTTTGTAGCAATATTAAAAATCACCATTATCAAAATTACTATTAAAGCAAATATTTACTAATTCACTCAATGAAATTTTACTTTTTTTGTCTTCATAATATTGACCGATTTGTATTTCCTGAACACAACTTAATCTTCATTGTGTCGAGAGTTCAATACTTAATGTCAATGTATTTTTTTTTCCTTTAAATAATTCAATTTGACTTTATTTGACGCATTTTATTCCAGTAAAATGATTACAGGATGTCATTTATCTCGCTTAAAATATTTGACATTTTATTTTTAAATTAGATTATCTTCAATATGCCGTTTCTTTCATTATCAATGTATCATCTTGAAATTTGCATTTAATTTTTTTGTTGTAATTTGTGTGATTTTTACAAGGGATTATGATTTTAAAGGAAACAATAAAAAAGTTAGTAGAAATTTTAACTCTCACTTCTGAGCTTATTATCATTATCTTGTGGATATAAACACATCCTTAGTTTTTCTCTGCAGAGAGAAATATATGATGCTTATCCTCTCGAGATAAATTATCAGAAGTTTCTTCTTTAATGGGATCATAACTTTATCAAATGCTGATTAGATGTTCATAATTATTATTTTAAATAAAAGGAGAAACTTTGACGTTCAATTTGTAATAATTTCAATTCTCTTGATTTTCTTTATTAAGTGCTATCGGATAAAATGTTTTGACTATGAACTCGCTTTACCTATCTCCAAATTGAGCTATTTTGCAGGACACACATGAAACTTTTATTTTGTGTGAACTGTGCTATGTTTGGGTTGTAGTAAATTGTCATCAGAAAATATTCATGTTGAGTTCAATTGATTTTTGTAAATAAGTCACAGTTCACACTGAATTATATTGTTCTAATAAATGCCTTGAATTCCATTTTCTTTTCCTAAAACCATTGTAATACATATCTTGCAGAACTGGTGCAAAATATATATTACACATATAAAATTCAATCGAAAGACAAAAAAGGCTTAATTATTTTTAAAAAGACAGGTACCTTTCCATTACGCGATTAATTGATTCTAGAAAAAATCTAATACATAGCAAAGTGAATTAATTTTAATCTGGGTGAGATTGGTTTCAAATGAAAATAATTAAACTAAAAATGGTAAAAAAAATAATGATAATTTTTATTTTCAATCAGAAGACCTACATTGCTTATTCCTTTTAATCAGGTGAATTCATATTTGGCTATTTTATTCTTAATTTTTATTAAATTACATAATAGCTAAGTGGGATTGCATATAACGAGGGCAACCTGTATTATTTTTCATGAATACAATGCAAAACATGTGTGATTTACGCCAATTGTTTTAAGTATGACCTTTTTGCAAAGTTTGGAGATGGAGTACAGAGAATAGTAATCCACCCCCAAATCAAACAACCCAATTAAGGCATATCCAAACTTAAATAAAATGTCATTCTTAAACTAGTGTTTTTCGTACGTTGCTCGATTTCTTGCATTTATTTTCACCTAATAGTTTTATTTTATGTGATGACCAAGTCATGGTTTAACAAGAGGAAATGGATCTTTTTAATATAATACTTGTTTATTATTATGAATCAAAATAATATATATATATACATAAAAAGGTGAATGTGATAACTACATACACATTTTTTACAGGTCGATTACAATAATCATTAAAAAAATTACATTATTTTCTATTTCAGCGTTTTAATCATTATGATAATATATTTAATCTAATTACAAATATTACTTAATAATTTTAAAACATTCAAAATTCTATTTTATTTTTCTTTCAGATTAATTAATCTATTTTTCTTCCAAAACATTTTTTATATAGGTTGTTTCAAACACATTCACGTAGACATAGGTAAAAAAATAATCTTTTCATATTGAAATATCTCACACTTGATAACTAATTAATATTGAAGTTTATAATTAACAAACATTAAACTTTATAAATGAATAAAAAATAATATACAGTTTGTATTGATTCAATTGTGTCTTTTAATGTACAAACAGTCTTGCTATTATTTTTTTTAGTTTAATAAAATAAATTAAACACTTTTTGTTTATATTCACTATGTACTATTTTAATTGTGTTCATTACGTAGTGAACTCAGTGAATTAATTAATTTAGTTCACTACAAAGTGAACTCACTACCTACAGAACTCAATAAAACAGTGGTGAGTATATAGAAATATTGTGTTTAATTTATTTTTTTAAACTAAAATAAATTAACATGACAACACAAAGTAAAAAAAAAATGGTTTTAAAATTGAAGATATAATCCTACCTTTTTATGGACTGACATATGCCTAGTTAGGCATGGTAGTAGTTTATATATTTCTTTGTAAAAATTTAATAAAGTAAAAAAACTTGCGACCTTTTAAAACTTATGTAGGAAATATGATAAAACATTTAACAAATTTGATTGTTTGGGATTCTGGTTTCAATTGAAAATTGTGTTTGTTTTTAAATTCCCACTTTTTTTAAATGGAATAGATTATAAATGAAATTTTTCATTCTTAATTAAATGTCTACAAATTCCAGGTAAGTAATGTGTAAATTTTCATAGTGGAATGTGTAATATCTGATTTCAACATCATCCAATAATAAATTCAATTTTAAAGCGTGTTAACTTCAAATGGATTGTTTAAAAAAATGTAATTGTAAAATCACAATACACACTATCAACACCTCATTTGACATGAACGTTTTTCAAGTAGTTTAAGGTTGTAATGTATAATTTTTGTCTAATTGTGGGTGTTTTGGCGTTTGTGCCTAACCCATTTTGGTTCCAGTTCAACTGCAAATCGAGGAAGTCAGCAGGAAGCTGAGATCTGGAGACTTGGGCATCCCAGTGAATCCGGAGGAAAGGTCTGATACATCCATTCAATCTCCGCACGGTTGCTGTCAACTTGCGGCATCAGTGTTATCGAGACGACAGAATATACTCACAGATAACCTAAATGATAATCTTTTTCTTTTAATCTTTTTTTTACAAATAGAAATAGCATTTTCGTCTATGGTTCACATCATCCACATTCCGAATGAAAGAATTCGCAGAGCTCCAAGTTTCGATCATCTGTTTAATTTATGATGCCATGTTGCATCCGTGCTTCTGGTTCACATTGGGATTGGTGTCTTTGCGTTTTTGTGTGAAAAAGTAACAGTTATATTGGATTTACTGTTCGTACACATATTGGATACAATTAAAAAGTAACAGTTATATTGGATTTACTGTTCGTACACATATTGGATACAATTAAAAAGTAACAGTTATATTGGATTTACTGTTCGTACACATATTGGATACAATTAAAAAGAGGTCGTAAATATTTTTTTTGATTAATCTGGGAAAGTAGAATCATCTTATGTAGACTCTATTGAAGAAAAAATCTTAATTACATTGAATGAGTTATTATATGACAGCAGAAGGGAAATATAATGACACGTAGGACATAGTGGGTGCAAGAAGAGTTGGTGAAATTCACACGTCAGTAAGCAGTACACATCAGTAAACAAGCAGCATACGTATTGATCGGGAGTTCTTAGCATGTACTCGCTCCGCTGCTCTGATTCATGTATGTTTTGACAAATTTTCTATAAAAACTGGAAATTTAATGAAACATTAATGTTGATAAAAAAGCTCTTATGTAATTATTTTTTAACAGTCACAGCCACTTGAAAAAATCGAAATTCAATAATAATTATACAAAATGCAACATAATTCAAATGAAAACAGCAAACAAACTTTAAAACAATCACATAATAAAAATTAATATTAACAGGAAAACAAAAAAAGGCACATGTACATAAAGAAAATTACAAGTGCGTTGTTTAATTAAAAACTGTTTTAAATTCAATATGCTTAATTAAAAAAAAAAAAAATTGTGACATAAAAATATATAACGGAAATGTTGTATTGTAATGACGATAGTGTTAGCGGAGAATGAAAATGAACTACAGTATATTAGTGAATTAATAGTACGTGAAATGTGAATAAAACGAACTGAGAATAAATGTTGCAAAATCGAAAGTGATGGTAATTGAAAAGGGTGAAAAGAAAGTGAATGCGATATTTGAGTGAATAATGAAAGATTAGAACGAGTCGAATAATCTGCTGTTTGGAAAGTATGTTTTCAGATGGTGGAAAGGAGGAATGAGACATTGAACAATAGGCAACAAAGTAAATGGGGCAGTAAGACATATTAAAATTAAATGTTGAGATTCCCAAAATGATTGAATCATATTATAAAATAAAATATATGAATAATTTACATATAGATGCTCATACAGTGAAACAATTCAGTGGTCGTAATTAAACTAATGAGAAGATATCAAATATTTTGTTTTTTAATGAATAAAAAAATAATCAATATAAACATAAAATTCATCATAAAAACCCCTGATGACCGTAACTGACGACAATAGCTGAGCTGTCAATTACTATTCGTGAGCTATGATTAATAGAACTGCCTTGTTAACTTTAAAATGAAAAATATTTGCCCGGGACGGATCTCGAGAAGAGATACACTTACAATAGGAGATTATATCGATCTAACGTGGTCAAGAATTAGAATTTTCTGCTATCGCCTGCTTTTTTTGCACCTACAATAATGCTGGAACTGTATTGATCATGAAATGGTTTTTTCTAGTCATTCAAATGTAATTGTTCTAATTGCATATATTTAATAAATGATTATTAATTATTAAAATAGGCTGGGAGTCACTTAGTGCTTTATTGTCAGTTTAAGTAATTCTAAAATCTTCATGTTTTATCTTATTCTGTATTACATAATATATTTAATTCATTTAAAATTACTTTTCTATTCCCTATCTAGGTGAAATTTATTATTCTAATATAAAACTTTTTAACTTTGCAGCACTGATAATTTGATTTTTAACATTTGTTTTTTAATTCTTCTATAATCCTTAATCAACCTTTTTTTCTTTCAACAGCCTCTAATGGTTTTATTTATTATTTAATCTTGCTGCAATTAAATACAATTTTTGTGATTAATATGATTATTTCATTTAGGAATTTAGCGCAGGATTATTAGATGAGGATTGCACCACACAACTTGAGTATGGGAAATGAACACTAATCAAAGGATTATGTAATATAAACTAATTGTAAATAACACATATTAAAAAAAATAAACGTATTTACTTATAAACAGTTCAAAAATACAAACAAATTAAATACCATAGAAAAAATAATGGCATCTAACTCACAATTCTCACGAATGTTACTTTTCTTTTTTATTATTTTTACTCGACTTCTATATCAACAGTAATCTGGCAATATGTGCTGTCCTCAAAATGTTATTTGTTAAACCAGCATTAATTTCTGTAGTGTCTACTTAGTAAAACGCTTGTCTTTTGCTTGGGGGTTTCGGGTTCAATTCCCGAGGTTATCTGTTTATATATGATGTTTTTCAATTAAATTGTTAGTTTCATGGTAGAATGCACATATCTCTAATCAATACTATAAATCTGTGCTTCTTGGTCAATTAGATCTTTCTTCAATCAATCACTAATAATTTGGTCAAAATTGATGAAATTAAGATAAGTCAAACATTTATTAATGTATACTTTTCATAAACACAATCTTTTTTAAAAAATGGCTATTTACCCAAATTTAGGTGTTTCCAGCCAGTGAGCTATGTCGAGTAGATTGATTGTTAATTGAGAATACAGATTATGGTCTAGAAGCACAAACACTAAATTCTCTAGCTATTTTGTTTGAAATTTTAATAATAATTAATAAGGAAAAAAAGTTAAATTATACTATTGAGACTTGAATTTTAATGATTTAAAATTCTTCCCAAAAATTTAGAATTCCAATAGAAAACTATACGAATGTTTCGTGATGATATGAACAGTTCTGATTCCTGAAAAACTCAGATGTAAAAATCATTTGTAGTTGGAAATGATTGTGTTTAAAGTTAACCCTTTTCACTCGGATGCTGCCAGAGTGGCGGCATTAAAAATTTACTTTTAATTCTGTCGCCATATCGGTGCCATTTTTTCATTTTAGTTTTATTTGCCACGTAAGTGTATAATATTACGATTTCTTATTAACAAAACTGTATTTAATTGGCGCAAATCTGGACTGGAATAAGACTAAACAATCAGTTTCATTTGCTACATTCAGGGACTAAAATATATTGTGGAATCAGAAAAGGCAAAAATATTTCAC
Organism: Odontocerum albicorne; assembly: GCA_949825065.1. Taxonomy (NCBI): domain Eukaryota; kingdom Metazoa; phylum Arthropoda; class Insecta; order Trichoptera; family Odontoceridae; genus Odontocerum; species Odontocerum albicorne. The sequence continues at coordinate 31,342,514 of OX463850.1, forward strand.
TTGTACTGCACCTCGGTGACTGTTTCCTCAAATATAACACACTAAAGTTATATGAATTGATTTTGTAATTTGCTTAGTAAAACACTGTTTAACCCTACCGGTTGTAAGGTTTTCACCTCGTCATTAGGGGAACACAAACTAATATTTTTGTGCTCCTCTGATGATGAGGTGAAAACCTTGAAACTGGTAGGGTTTATATCGTTACGTTTAGTGGAATAAACAGTGTTTTACTAAATAAATTATAATGTCTTTAAACCATTTAAAATTTGTTAAAATGTATTTTTTTATTATACTATAGTGTGAATGAAAAATGCAATAATGACTTTAATTCTTATTTCTCATCAAACTTCAAAACAGTGCAATATAAATTTTGTTAATATTATCCTTAAAAAATATACTTTTCAATTTAATTTGCTGAGAGTTATTAGGTGTTTTCTAAATAGTATTCCGAGTGTGAAGGGTTATTTTTTTCACATTGGTTATATTATCCTAAAAAAAATTCAATTCATTTTAATTTGTTTTCAGACTAATTTTAAAGGCTTTTTGATGGTGGTTGTTAAAGTTTACATGAATTATGCTTATTAAAAATGATATTCTTAATATTATTATATATTTTCTTTTTGTTTATAACTTTTGATTTTTATATTATTTCAGATTATAGTAGGAATATTAATTAAACGCAGGATTAACTTTAATGAATGATCTTTCAGAAAACACCTTGAAATTGGTCTTTTTTTTATCGCTACATAATGAAAATCGGTCATTTCAACATTTTTATCTCTGTCTAATAATAAACAATGATTAATTTAAAATGACTAATCTATGAAAATATTTTTTGAAGCATTGTTTCACAATTTTAAAAGCAGTTTAGTTTATTGTTTATAATGTATGCTTCCTCACTTTTCTTCATGTAGTTTTTTTTTTCTGCATATCAGCAAACTTGAAAATTGATCTTTCTTTTCCAGATCTCCATCCCCGGAGCCAATCTACTCATCGGATGGCAAAAGGCTGAATATGCGAGAATACAGGACCAGGAGGAAACTGGAGGAGACTCGACATGCTCTTGTCCAGAAGATGCTGGCCCTCAACCCGGAATTTAAACCACCAAGTGATTATAAGTAAGCATATAATTTTTATTGTATTATACAGATATTCCTTGATCCCAAATGAAAAAAAAGTAATTTATCACATTTTCAATTTCAATTTTATGGAACTCCATTATAGAATATTTAACAATAAATTACTTTGTTAATCCACTAATTATATGAATCTCTACTGGATATATTTCTACCATGACAGAGACAATTTGAGAAAAATTCTACTCATTGATGGAATAACCCCAATTGTCTCACGCTTACTCCTAGAGAAAATAAGACCTGCACATTATACCAACAATAGTATAGGTAAAAAAAATTAATGCCAAAGATAAGGGAGATAAAGTACATCAGAGCAGCATAACACATCGATCAATAAGTCCCGGGACTAACTACTAAAACAACATTTGTTTGCCAAAATTCTTTATTCATCAACATAGTCTCCTTCAAAAGCGATACATTCATTCCAACGCTTTCCTAACTTTTCTATGCCAGCCGTGTAGAACGATTTATCTTTGGTTTCAAAAGTTTAGGCGTAAGTTTCGGCAATCACTTCTTCATTGGAGCCAAATCTCTTTCCCTGGAGCATCTTTTTGAGGTCTGTAAACAGCCAATAGTCGCTGGGGACCAAATCTGGAGAATACGGTGGGTGCGGAAGCAATTCGAAGTTCAACTCATGCAATTTGGCCATCGTTACCATCGACTTGTGACACGGTGCATTGTCCTGATGAAAGAAAACTTTTTCTTCATATGGGACCGTTTTTTTTGCAATTCCTGATTTCAAACGCTCTAATAACGCTATGTAATATTCGCTATTGATGGTTTTTTGCTTTTCAAGGTGATCAATGAATATTATATCATGCGCATCCCAAAATACGGAGGCCATAACCTTCCCTGCCGACTGTTGAGTTTTTGGTCGCTTCGGATGACTTGCACCGGTTGCTCTCCACTCAGCTGACTGCCAATTTGATTCCGGAGTATAGTGGTGGATCAAAGTTTCATCCATTGTTACACACCGACACAAAAACTCCTGTTTATTTCGCGTAAACAGTGCCAAACAGAGCTCTGAATCATCGATGCGTTGTTGTTTCTGTTCCATTGTGAGCAAACGCAGCACCCATTTCGAAAAAAGTTTTTTTATGACCAAATAAATGTTCATGCAAAATAGTGTAAACACTACCAAATGATATCTTCAGGATATCAGTTATCTCACGCAACTCTGCGATTTTTCATCACGATTTTGAGTTTTTTTTTTATGTTTTCTGGTGTAACAGTCTCATTTGGACGACCAGAGCGTTCAGCATCATTTGTGTCTGTATGACCGCGTTTGAAATCAGCATACCACCGACAAATAGTTGTTTTAGACGGAGCAGAGCCCGGATAACACTTTTCAAGCCATTGCTGAGTTTGAATGGTATTTTTTCCCATTAAAAAACAATGTTTTATCACCACGGTTTTTCCATTGTTTTGAAAATAGCAAAAGTAGCGTCACTAAAACCACTGTAACTCAATGACACAATGTCATGAAAGTTTGACACGTAACTTCTAAAGGTTGGTACTAACTGAGAATGGTATGGATTTGTTATTAGAGGCACGATCTGTAGGTTAGTCCCGGGACTTACTGATCGATGTGTTATATGAAGTAGAATGTGCAATAGAGTGCCGATTATCTGGGGCTCAATTATCCGAGAGATGGATTAACCGTGACTCAAGTACAATTTTTTTTAGTAATCTCTAAAAATATGGAGAAAAATCTGATGTGATGTATAGAATGTACACAGTATTTATGAATTGAAATGTTTCAGGCCTCCCATAATCAGAGTCCATGATAAAGTGATGATTCCTCAGGAGCAGCATCCTGACTTGAATTTCGTTGGACTACTAATCGGACCTCGTGGCAACACACTTAAATGTAAGTTCAGGTTTATAATTATTTTATTCATCTTATGCACTTCAAATACCCTTCAAATTACTACCGCTGTTAATGGGATAATTAGTCTCCATCTAGTCAAATAGGCATTTGTTAAAAAGCCATTTGTTTCTTCTATTGATTTTTCAGATTAAAATTTGGACATAGTATATATTACTTTCACCTAGATCCATTTTCTGAATAAAAATACATATGTATTGGAATTGTTTATTCATTTTCGTGTCAGGACCGGACCATCAATTATCAAGTTGTGAGTCCTGTATATATTTACAATGACATTTAATGCTACTTTCGTTCAAGAAATCCCAACTCTACATGTTCACCTAGGGAGGCGGCGTGATGTAACACATCAATCAATAAGTCCTGGGACTAACTACTAAAACAACATTTGTTTGCCAAAATTCTTCTTTATTCATCAACATAGTCTCCTTCAAGAGTGATACAATTCATTTCAACGCTTTCCTAACTTTTCTATGCCAGCCGTCTAGAACGATTTATCTTTGGTTTCAAAATAGGCGTTAGTTTCGGCAATCACTTCTTCATTGGAGCCAAACTCTTTCCCTGGAGCATCTTTTTGAGGTCTGCGAACAGCCAATAGTCGCTGGGGAACAAATCTGGAGAATCGGTGGTTGCGGAAGCAATTCGAAGTTCAACTCATGCAATTTGGCCATCGTTACCATCGACTTGTGACACGGTGCATTGTCCTGATGAAAGAGAACTTTTTTCTTCATATGAGGCCGTTTTTTTGCAATTTCTGCCTTCAAACGCTCCAATAACGCTATGTAATATTCGCTATTGATGGTTTTCCCTTTTCAAGGTGATCGATGAATATTATACCATGTGCATCCCAAAATACGGAGGCCATAACCTTCCCGGCCGACTGTTGAGTTTTTGGTCGCTTCCGATGACTTTCACCGGCTGCTCTCCACTCAGCTGACTGCCGATTTGATTCCGGAGTATAGTGGTGGATCCAAGTTTCATCCATTGTCACATACCGACACAAAAACTCTTGTTTATTTCGCGTAAATAGTGCCAAACAGCGCTCTGAATCATCGATGCATTGTTGTTTCTGTTCCATTGTGAGCGGCATCCATTTTGAAAAAAGCTTTTTCATAACCAAATGTTCATGCAAAATAGTGTAAACACTACCAAATGATATCTTCAGGATGTCAGCTATTTCACGCAACTTTACTTTGCGATTTTTCAATTACGATTTTGAGGGTTCTTTTTTATGTTTTCTGGTGTAACAGCCTCATTTGGACGACCAGAGCGTTCTGCATCATTTGTGTCTGTACAACCGCGTTTGAAATCAGCATACCACCGACAAATGGTTGTTTTAGACATATCAGAGCCCGGATAACACTTTTCAAGCCATCGCTGAGTTTGAATGGTATTTTTTCCCATTAAAAAGCAATGTTTTATCAACACACGAAATTCGGTTTTTTCCATTGTTTTGAAAATAGCAAAAGTAGCGTCATTAAAACCACTGTAACTCAATGACACAATGCCTGAATGTCATGAAAGTTTGACACGTAACTTCTAAAGGTTGGTTCTAACTGAGAATGGTATGGATTTGTTATTAGAGGTGCCACCTGTTGGTTAGTCCCGGGACTTATTGATTGATGTGTTATATATATCTAAAACAAACATTTGAAAGGACATCAATTGAAACTACAAAACTTATTTCCAAAATAATTTGAGGAAATATTACGCTAACCGAGTTGTGGAATTTTGGAATAAACTGCCTGATAATGTTTTGTTTTCTTTACTTATTCATCTTATGAATTTTAATTAATAGTGGAGAATCTAAACCACACCTATTTTTAAATAGTTACTAATTTTTTTTCTTTTACTTAAAATTGCAGAATTGATACTACAAAATATACAATACGATCTAGTAAGCTTTTTGTTAGTTGGAAATCTCTACCATCTAACTAGAATATTATTCATATATACACACTAATGCTGCTTCCCTGTCCGAGTAAGCCTGAAATGTGAAATATACAGACATTCATTATTTAGTCACCATTGGGAATCAAACCTAAATCCTTCATGTAAAAGATAGCCTTTTATTAACCTTTGCAGAGCTAACATTGCATATTTTGTTAATTTACATGAAATAATTACATCAGGTCATATGTATGTAAATATATTACAGCTATGGAGAAAGAGACGGGGGCAAAGATCATTATCCGCGGCAAAGGCTCGGTGAAGGAGGGTAAGGTGGGGCGCAAGGACGGCCAACCCCTACCAGGAGAGGATGAGCCACTGCATGCGTACATTACGGCAACCAACCCTGAGTGTGTCAAAAAGGCTGTAGATAAGGTATTTATTGCTATGTTTGACTTTCACAGTTATCGTGTACACGGATTAGTGGGCTGCTTCTGGCCTGTATTAATTTTTTTCATGTGGCTCGCGTACAGTTTTATGAATTAATAACCATTTTTACAATTTCAATCATGACAAAACATTTACTAGTATATGTGTGGCACTTGTGTTCATTAAATACCATAATGAAACCAGCTTTATAATATCTTCGATTTCACATGAGGTTCAATACAAACTATTTTGCTTAATCTTTCTATTGTAATTATATTGAAGTCTCAATGAATTTAATGACTACATAAAGATATATTTACAACTTTATAAAATAATGCTGACATCTTATTTTATACAATCTTGAGCCTTGTTGGTTCTCAATTAAGGGATTCAATCTGGTTTGTACTTAAGGCCCCTCCTAACATCTTTCTAGTTGGTTGAAAAATATTGCTACATGGCAATATATCCACTAGGTTGTATTCTTAATAATGAAGTGTAATCAATAAATCAATCGATAACACATTCAAAAGTATTAAAAAATACAATATTGCTCACATTGATTTTTTTCTCGCCTGAACATAAATTTAAAGCATATTGACTCACAATGAAAAATAATGCTCTTCACCCGTTGAGACTTTCAGGGATTAAATATCATTAATTTATACATGAGATCTTTTACACTCTTTCTGACAAGAACTTCTTTTACACGGCAGTTTCTTATCGGATCGGTGACATCAGCAATGGGAATGGACAAAAATATAGAATGGGCATTTCATAGTGGAACCTATAAATTTACCACTAGGTTTCTCCCTATCAAAATAGTTTTGTATGTATATACAACCTACATATTCATAAATAAGTGTATTTATATACAACCTATTCGTATATAAATACACTTGATGTTCCTTTCTTGAAGGAACTGAGGTAAAATGATCTTTATTACATAATGTAAGTCGATGACCTCCTCCATAGCCTAGTTGGTAAGATGCCTGTCTTCCAACCTGAGGGTTGCGGGTTCACTCCTGCCAGATGATACTGTATACATCGAAAGTGATTATTGCAATGAGAAATCAATTAAGTTTCAGTAACTTTGAAAATTGCCAAATGTAATATATATTTGACTATTTTTATATTTACTGTATTAAAGCATATAAATTAATGCAGCATTCAAATACATGTATAAAATGCAGTGTTTCTAATTTGAAAACAAGGAAACTAAATCAAATTGAAATTTTTCTTTTCAATATATATATATTTCCTACTAAAGTCCTAAATTGAGAATCATCTCACTTAAAAAAATTCATTCAGAGCTGAGTCGCTAAGATTTTTCTTTCTTTCTTGGAGAATTTCAGAATAGGGAAATTAATGTTATTACCATGGTTCATCATCGAGGAACTCCATGGGTGGAATAATGCACTGTGGCTCGCTTGTTTTTATATGTTTTAGAGAAAGTTCTTAAAAATACATTGTTGTTTTGGTGAGAATTACGCTCTCACTTGACCGTAAGTTACAGCATAGGTGTGACACGTAACATAGAAACCGCAGGTATTCCCTAAAACACAAAGCAAACCCCTTTATTGCAAGTGGAAATGTTGCAAACAGAGAGCTATATGTATTCAAAATTTCACATTTGTTAAATATTACCATGTTTTTTCAGATAAAAGAAGTGATCAGACAAGGAGTAGAAGTACCTGAGGGCCAGAACGATCTCCGCAGGATGCAGCTGAGAGAACTGGCTCAGCTCAATGGCACCTTGAGAGAGGGAGATGCCCGCGGACGGTGCTCCAACTGTGGGGCCACCGACCATAAGAGCTGGACTGTAAGAATACTTTTCTTTTTTGACCATTGCAGTTTACCTTATATAATTCATTAAAACTTGCAATTTGATAAGTTAGCGATTCCTCCAAGTCTATGATTTTACAGCCTTGTAAACTGTTTTTATTTGTTTGTTTTAACACATTCCTGCCAGCCACGCAATATTGCATGGTGCAAGGTGCACATCGGGGGTTATTCACTATATATATAGTATGGCGAGCTAAAATAACTTATGTAGCAGACTACATCGGAAAGGGATAGGCAGGATTGCGTTGCGCACATTTTTCAGACCCACCAAGAATTTCTTGGTGGATCTCAGAAAGTAGGTAGTATCAGAAAGTAGTTGACAAATATGTATAATAAAAGATTGTGCAATAATACATAAAATTGTATTATTAAACAATTATGTTTTATTTTTACTTCTTTCGTGATTTATATATAAACAGTTCGCAAGCTGCACAAAACGCCCTGGTGGGCCACATGGGTTGGCTATGCCTAGTGTACATTGTACGATCAACATGCAAGATCTCAAAGCAGATAATTTGTTCAAAGTTTGTTCTGAGTTAATAATCCTTAAGCATAAACCACATTTTTGTTTTGGTGATATAGAAATGAAATATGACATTGGTCTTATTTACGATTTCTTTTATTAAACATTAAAATTGTTTGAAAAAACATTGTCAATATTTTACTTCATTCTTTAATATCTTCCTGTTTGTTTTCAGTGTCCCGACAAACCAAACGTCACCAATAACATAGTGTGCTCATCATGCGGCGGTGCAGGACACATTGCTGGAGACTGTCGGTCCAAGCGCCCTGGCCAAGGGGGACCTCCGCCAGCAGCCAATAGGGCCAAGATCGACGAGGAGTACATGTCGCTTATGGCCGAGCTTGGGGAGGGACCCCCGCCCGATGCTCAGCAGGGCAAGCAAGGCGGACACCCGCAGAGGAGGAACAACTTTGGCAACCCATTCGAGATGAACCGGGCACCGCCTAGGGCTATCATGGCACCCAGTCCCCAACCGCCCATAATCCAAAACACTCTTCCCCCGCCACCTGGTTTCAATAATGCCGCTCCACCTCCGTTCGCTCCACCGCCACCCCCTCCCAGTGCTCCTAACAACATGCCTTGGATGGCAGCAGCTCAGCCACCACCTCCAGGAAGTGGTCCCAATCCACCGACAGGCCCACCTCCCAATCTAAACAACCAAATTCCACCATTAATGGGACCTCCTGGCTTTCCACCCAATCAGATGATGGGAATGATGGGTAGACCTATGGGACCGCCAGGAATGAACATGGCTCCACCTGGGACAAATATGGTGCCACCAGGCACAAATATGGGACCAATGGGATCAAATATGGGTGGTAATATTGCTCCACCTGGAACAAATATGGGATTGCCGGGATCAAACATAGTTCCACCTGGAACAAATATGGGTCCGCCTGGTGCAAATATGGGACCTCCTGGGTCAAATATGGGACCTCCTGGGACAAATATGGGCCCGCCTGGTACAAATATTGGACCTCCGGGAACGAATAATGGACCTGGAGGAAACAATATGGGCCAGTCAAATAACATAGGACCTCCAGGGGTCTCTATGTGTCCTTCAGGGATGGGGCCAAATCAGATGGGAGGACCCAACCAACATAATATGGGACAAAATAATCAGGTAGGTTTCCTGATCATCTATTTTGAAAATACTACTCATTTATTAACCACTTCCATCATGTGGGGCCTTGGGCTTGCTTGAATGGAGACGTTTTGTGACATCTCTGTATTCAGATGTGCCAGATTTTTTCTTTTGCGATTGTAAAAAAGCATTAAAAACTATAAACATCTTTTTTTTTTCATCAAATGGACACCAAAAAATCAAGGTGAATGGTTGACAAAACGCGTTAAATTTCTTCATAATAATATACATTCAGCATGTTTGGATTGAAGTTAGTAAAGAAAATTCTGTCCTAATGACATGTAGCCGAGAAACACAAAACTATTATCTGGACAAGTGTCAACAACCCAGTTAAATAATAATAAAAGGACAATTTATATAGCGCTGTTTAGAGAGCAAACTCGCTTTAAATAAGGTATCAATTATTATGTATGAGGTTTTTTGTATCACCTATTTTGAAGAAAAAATATTAAAGAAACTAGACCGTTTCTACTCTTTCTTACTCTCCAAGAATATTTCAACATTCAATCAAAAATATTGGGTCTGAACTATTCTTGATTAGGCTTCAAGACAATTTTGATATGTTTTATTTGTATTTTTTATCTAAATGAAGTAATAGACCTTTTTTTTTCAGAATGACAAACCCCCATCCCTGATGAGCTTCAACATGGCTCCACCAGGTATGGCTGTCCCCCCTCCGGGAATGGGTGGCTGGAGGAGCCCCTTCCCGCCTCCACCGCCTCCGTCACACCACTGGGGGGGTGTGCCCCCGCCTCCACTGCTGTCTGCGCCCCCACCGCCGCCACCACCCAGCTAGGACACACGAACTCATCAAAACTCACTATTCTAATATGCATCAGCCTGATGGGACCTTTTAAAATACATATTTTCATCTAAAGATAGAACCCATATTATAAACGCCATAAGACATGAATCGAAAATAATGGCAATAATTCTATATTTAACGGAGCACTTAATGTGATATACGACAACCGCACACTATCAACAGTAGCAAAAATGACAATATATAATAGTGTGTTGGTGTCCACCTTGACATGGAATGGAATGTCTATGTATGGAATGAAGACATCAGAAATCAATGCATGGATAAAATGGATGTTTTGAATAAGATGAAAAAAGTAGCATTAAGATTGTTTGGACATGTGGAAAGAAAGGCTGACTAAGCGAGTCAAGTAGTCAGAAGTGTAATATGTGCTTGGAAGAGATAAACCAGATTTTGAAAGTGGGTAAAGTGAGAAGTGTGAATAATAGAAGATTGTGCATGACGAGGTGTATGGATGTGGAGATAGTAAAAGTTGTATGCTTAGATAGAAAAGTTTGAAGATTTGTTCTTTCTGCCTGTTCCACAAGGGACACGACACAGTGTGATAATAAGTATGTATGTATATTCATGTAATTTTATTTAAGAACCCAATTGAAACTCTGTGTCAGTTGGGTTCAAGTTTCCATGTAGTGTAATGAACACTAATTAGTTTTTTGATACACAGTTCAATGATGTAGAAAGAACTTATATTATGGGTCAGTTATCATACAGTAAATCTTACCGAGTGCTCATCTCACCGAGTTCTGAGGTCTTCTCATTTTTAACAGTTGGCAAAATAGGACCGAGGAAGTTAAATGTGACCTTATACTGTAGTGAGAATAGGGTACTACAATAAAGATGTCAAGTTGATGATTTCCATGGTATAGTTGGTAAGGCGCCCCTCTCCCAACCCGGGAGTTGCGGGTTCAATTCCGGTTGGAGCCCCGATTTTTTAAAAAGGAATCAGTCTGGTGAACCCGCAACCGGTTTAAGAGACAAGTATTTTACCAACTAATTGTGTCGGCTCTGGTTTCAATACCATAAGTCATGTCAAACTCAGGTGTCTATGGTTTTTATAATTGGGGAATATGACAAAAAAATATTTGGATCCATCACTATTAAATTAGCACTTAGTCAAAAATTTAAGAATTTTTAAATTTATAGTACAATTAATGAAATAAATTTTGTATTTCGAGTAAAAAAAACTGGAATCTCAGTCATTGAGTACAACGTCACTTAGTAATTTAGCTCAAATATATTATATGACAAATGAAATGTTGACATTAAAATAAATTCTATTATATAATAGAATGTAATTATACTAAAACGTTAAATCTAGAAATGAAAAATTTGTTTTTTCGTAGTAAAAATCTTACCCCAAATTAACAAATTTATAAATCTACTGTTATTGAATATAACATAATTGATGAGCGATCTCTTAACTACAGTAAAGGTCCGTTAATTAAAATGATAATTCGTAATTGGAATTTTTCATTATTTTTTAGGTCCCGAAATTGACTTTGTAATAAATTCTACTGATAATTAGAAAAATCGCATATTTCGTAATGTTTTTCTCAAAAAAAATGTACGAGTTCTAGTAATTTGAAATTTTTCACGCTAATCACGAATCCACATAGCCGACCCTGGCGGTGAAACCACAGACGGGACAACCAGTGTGACCGGTGAGTGGTTAGGTTTACTGGGCTTCCCCTATACCCAAAGATTCAATATTGAAATATCTCAAGATTTTTATCTTAAGTGGGAAAGCCCACTAATAAAATAAAGTAACATTTTATGTGTATCTGTTATTTTTAACCTCTATAAATTAATATATTTTATTTGTCTTCGAAATTTTAATTCTGAGTTGAAATTTAAGTAGTACGAATTTTGATTATTACTGTAAGTATAGGGTTTAAGTATTCTTTTCATATAAATTATACATTTTTGTTTTTTTTTTTAATTTTATCTTTAATTATTTCACGGCTGTAAAATTTTATTTGCCAAAAACTTGGAATCGTAGTATATAATATTGTAAAAAAATTCGCAACCAAATAAAAACCAGCGACATCAGATTTATATAACCAGACAAACATAAACAACTTAATCTGCTTAAAAAGTGACGCATGTCAAAATCAAATAATAAATGACAATTTTTTTTCTTCTGAAATTCATTAATTCTCAAGTTTTTTTTCTTAAATTCGTTAAGCGTTGGTTGCCCACGAATTTTTTAATGTATTTTACCATTAAATACGTTATATCGACAAAACTTCATTTGACTTACATTTTCTTATAGTAAGAAAACATGACCGCAATATCCCCATCTGTTCAAATTGTTTTTTTTTTTATTGATTGTGTAATTAGTAATTCAATTTTTTTTTGTGTAACTCGAACCCCTAAATTTCAAATTAACGAACTTTTCCAGTATTTGTACAATATAAATTTGATATTCGAGACAAGCACATACATTTTACAGTATTACAAAAAAATTCCTGTTGGCTGCAAGTACCCTATTGTCCACTTAGTAAAAAAGTATATTTGTAGAAATTATTTAGTTATTTTATAGTCCCATAGGATGGTGATTTTCTGTCTTTCCATTATATCCCCATACCTCTTATATTGGATCACAGTGACGGCATTCAAGGACCATATCAGCATCCGTTTCTTGTTATGATTTAACAGTATTGTAACCAAGAATCACACCAAAGTTGAATCAGCTCAATTTGGAATTAAATATGAATAATGCAAATTTCCTTTGTTTGTGTGTTTTTGTCAGGTTCTTTAAACTGCAGAAATACAAGTTTTTTTTACTGACAGTGGTAAATATGACTCAATGCTGATGTTTTGTCAGCACATATATTGTTTATATAATATATTAGAAAGTTACATTTCTAATGAATTCAGCACTGTGTTATTTCGTAATTATAATTGAATATAAGCAATAACTGCTCATATGGTCTGCCATTTTAATGTTCTGTAGTTGAATTCCTATAATTACAATATTTGTTGTTGTTAAAAAGAGTTAAGGAGATTGATAGTAAAATAAATTATTTTAACTGTGACTTTTAATCTTTCCTTACAATACTACGTATTGTGTTGTTTTCGGCGTAATATTTATTTCTTTGCGTATTATATATTTACAATTTAAATATATTGAGTTCACCGGAAAGTAATTTCATAGTTTAAGGTTAAATTCAAATGCAAAATTGCACCAAATGATGGACCGTGGTTTTCAATATTTTCAGTATCTCGGGAATCTCTCATCTCATAGAACCATGATTATTTTTATCAAAGCGTTGATATGATCATCAGGGATAGTTGGCCTTTCAGAGCAGACTCCATGTTCGTGTGTTATATGACCATTACTGAATTTTTAAACCACATTTGACTTACATAAAATCGCTTATTACATTGTTACCATACACTGTATATTTGTTTTTCTTTTGCAGTAGTCAAAATAACATTAAACACCAAATAAATTATATTTTGTTCCATCTTCGAAATGATACCAAAAAAATCACTCAATCAATTTTGGTAAACAATTGCTGGAAAAAAAACCTTAAACTATTACTTTTCATGATATACATTCAGTAAGTTTGGAATAAAGTTAGCAATGAAATGACATATTATATATGTTAGAAATATGAAACTACTTTCTGGACAACATATTAGATTGTTAGAATTTATAATATGGTAAAAATTAGAAAAAAGTTATCCAGGTGCCATTAGTGTCGCAAGCTGATTTGGTGTTCCTATAATTTTGAAAAAAAATAAAGAATCTTTTTATAACAAATTAATTCAGTCTAGCTTTTTTATTGTCTGTTAAAATAATATCCATCTCTGGATGCTGTATGAAACTGGGATCTTTTTAAAACATTTCAATCAGTAGATTCTCTTTCTTGGCGAATGTGCTCTTGATGTGTTCTAGAGTCTATTGCTTTTTATTATAAACTTTGCTATTTTAATAACCCCACAAAAGTCTGGGGACGTTAAATTTGAGCATCTTGTCAAGTCACTAAAACAGATGAAACGGTTTGAAAAAAAATATTGGGATTTGTTTATGATTAAGTTTACACAACTTTTCTAAACATCTTTCAACAAAATACAAACCGAGAAGTATTATTTTAGTGGTGTTTTACTTTCCTAATTCTTTATCTATTTTTCTTTGTTTTTTTTTTTTCATTTTTGTCATTTTAATTTTTCAATAAAAACATTTAAAAAATCCCAATATTTTTATTTGAACATAAAGTGTAAGCATTGATATTAAACGTGGATACAATATCTGTGCAAATGTCTGGCATGACTGCATACTTTGGACAAAAAAATTCACGTGGACAAAATTTTTCACAGTTAATTGTGGCTCTATTGCGCCAATAACGCATCAAATCTCGTTTTTAAGCTGTGAAATAGTTTATGGATTATTGACGTAGGTTTTTCTCTTCAAGAAACCCTAAAAACAAGTCCACGGTGATATTTGGTTGTTAAATGAGAGATGTCCCGGGAATTTTGTGTGCAATAATTGTATTGTCTTGCTGTGTTGCAGGTTGTTAGATATTGTCAAATTCATTCCATAAAAAGTCACAATAACGGGCAACATTGACAGTTAACATGGTTCCAACATTTCAAAGTATGGCCCAATCGTACCGTCACCCCAAAATCTGCACTAAACAATAACTCGTGGTGTACACATATATATTGAATACTTTTCACAATAATATGTGTTCCTGTTGCATTCCATAGCTAAAATGTCAATGCCTTATTTTAACAGCTGTCAAAAATCTCCATGGATAAAATGTTATATACGAGGGTCATCTAGAAAGTAAAGTTGCAAGGGCTCCTGAGGCCGGGGGAAATTTTTTGTTAAGGAGTTGGCGCACCTGGCGTGTAGGGGGGATCCTAACGGTCAGTTTGTTTGGTCCCGCGTGTTTGTCGGCCATTTTATTCAGTCACAGTAAATTCTTTTGTTAGAAAGGTCGTCGCGCGCTCCCGCCACCTATTGAATTTTATACCGAAAGAGATGCAAATCGCTTCTTAAGTGTCGTTCGATATATTTTTAGCTGAGTTGAATGTTGTCTGGTTGAAGTTGCTTGATCATCAGCATTACTTTTTTGTACCTTGAAATATTCTTATTAGTGCAGATAGTACACATTGGCTTGAGACAAGTCAGCTATCGAAAACATTAAATTAAACAGCACAAATCATATCACATGTTTTTTTAACATCTATTTTTATATCATCCAAATTTAGGTTTAGTAATAGCTTTAAGTTAACAACTGTAGCGCATTTTTACTGCACGTATAATTTCCAGATCCAAAGGTTGCAGAAATACTGTACAATTTGGAGGTAAAAATTTAACTTGAAGGTTAGATTTTAAATGATGTGCTGAGCAATTATCGATTAAAATAAGTATTTTTCTTTTGAGCATCCAAATTCATTGGACATTTGTTAGGTATTGCTCGTGATATCCAAGCCCGTTGGTTTGGATTCCCTCAGCGGCTATTTCCCGCCAAAAAATGTATGTAAATATTTTGTTAAAACGGTATTTGTAAAACGTATTATTTTATGAATGTTTGTTCGACTCAACAAAAATATTCATTATTCAGAAAATTTGTAACTTTGATATCTGTTATAATGAGATTTGACCTCTATTATGCAATAATCAAATCAAGCCGAAGCGTAATTTTTGTTCGGGAGTAAGAATATCTATTTTCATTTTTTAAGTGTTCTCAATCTGTAATTGGGAAACGAAACACCAACCCACTCATATTAGGATGATTTTTTACCATCACTGCTAAAGCCAAAAGATAAGAGAGCTAATATATAAGAAATTAAATTTATAAAAGCTACTACTAACTCAATTGGAAAACTTTGATAGTTAATTTATTATAAATGGAAAAATTCTTCATGGAAAGAATATGGCATTTAATAAATTAAATTTATTCTATAAGGGACAGCCAAAAATGCGTGATCTATTTTTTTAAATCCACTTTGCACGGATTTTTCCTGTTACACAAAGAGGGTCTGCTTCTGGTTAGCTTATTTGCTAGGAAGAATATGCTCTGAGGGCTAACCCTATTTTGACGCTGCCCGTCTCCTTGTAAATGACAATATTATCATCTTATATAGTATATATGTACATTAGTTACATGTTTGACGCACATAAGCTTAAACCACAAGCAATGTGCTCCCCTGAAGATGAGGTGAAAGCCTTTAAACCGGTAGGGTTATACCGTTACAAAAAAGTGGAATAAACAGTATTTGATGAAAATAAATTATAAAATCTACTTAATTAATTTTTTGTGAGGGCATAGTCATGTAGTGACGAAAAAGGAACTTCCCAAAGGGACTCTTCCGGTGGAAAAAGAGAGTTAATATACAGCAAAACGCGTCAAATAAAATGATAAATTTAAACATTTACTAATTAATACCTTAGGGAACTAAAATATAATGAGGTGTATGGCTGTGCGGTAACGCACAGGTGTAGAAAGGTCGCCAGTTCGAATCCTGCGTTATGCTACTCCCATGCCAGTGAGCTCCGATCGTCTCACTTCGTTATGCCATTTAATCCCGTACAGCAGTTTGGCTGGTGAGTTTGCTAGTATGCGACGGCTAACTTAAAAAAAACCAACACATCTTCGCTTTCCAACTAAACAGACCTTGGAATGGTGAAGAGATCCTCGACTGCGAGGTCCAACAACGATGATGATGAAATTATTAGTAAAATGTTATGTACATAAAGTAATATTAAAATTGACATGATAATTATTACAATGTTATTGAAAACGTAAACATAAAGATATTTTTAACTTAAAGAAACTAAATAATAGGAAAAAAAGTTACTTAAAATCTTAGTAAATATGATATTTTATATAAAACAAACATTTTGAACTATTCCAAGGTGACACACAGTTCCAATACGGAGTGGGGCCGCAGAGCGGCCTGAGGCGGAGCTCTTAGTACTATAAAAGATAGTAAAAAAAAACTTAACCCAAGGTATTTGTTGACAGTTATATGATCAGGTAAGCAGTTGAAGTATTAAAAGTGTATGTATATCTGAATATTGTAATATAAATGTTACTGGTTTAAAATTTTTAACATTTGTCAACAATAGTCAATATTGCGTAATATTATCTGTCATGGCAGAAAATATAATCTACGAAACTAAATTGACATAAGAATGGCTATAGATGTTGAGTTTTTTCTCATTAAATGGCCCTCCTTGAAATGGCTATTGGATTAGTCTGGTTAGGTCAGCAGTTGAAGTATTTAAATTAGAATATATGTATATTTGAGTATTGTAATAATGTTATAGCATAAATGCTAAAATGTTTAAAATACTAATAAATAGTAATATAAAAACACAATCTTAATACTTATTGTCAATAATTATCAAATGTTGGCTGTCTGTCAGATACTTGTGAGTATGAATATTTGAAAATATTTTTCTCATCAAATGACTATTGTTGAAATGGTTATTGAACGAATATCAATAAATAGATAAATAATGATATTTGCTACATTTGGTAGAATAATCTACATACACGGTCTGTCCAATGGGAAAGGTGATTGATTTTATTTTCGCATGACCAGTGCCTTAATATATTGATGAATAAATGAGAACTATCGATACATTTCAACTATTTTCCGTAAAAGTTTCAAAACGTTGGTATCGCTGTTTCATTCGTAATGACGTAACAATCGACAGCACCTCCCCAGTCTTGGTCGGAAAAGGAACAATGGAGCAACGTGCCAGCATAAAATTTTGTTTTAAATTGGGTAAAAGTGCCACAGAAACTTGAAATTATTCAAACTGTTTATGGTAGTGAAGCAATGAGTCGTAAAATCGTTTTTAAGTGGTATGCAAGATTTCGTGATGGTAAAGAAAACATTGAAGATGATACACAGCCTGGACCATCATTGACAGTTCAAATTGAAGAAAATGTTCAAAAAGTGGCTGAAATTCTTTGAAATGATCATTGTGAGTTGACTAGACTCATCGAAGAGCTCACTGGAATTCCTAAATCCACTGTCCATCTCATTTTAACGGGTAATTTGGGCAAATAAAAGGTGACACGCTGATTTGAGTGGAGTGGAGTACTGCATACATGAAAAGAGTAGCTGATATGGATCCAGACTTCATGTCAAGTATTGTAACAGGTGATGAAACATGGTGCTTTCAGTATGAGCCACTTACAAAGCACCAGAGCTCGGAAGGGTTCACAATCTTCGAAAACCGAAAGAAGCGCACATGCAGAAGAGATGAATTAAGACTGCTTACCGTTTTCTTTGATTCCATAGGAATTATCCAAAAGAAATTCACGCCGGGTCAAATAGTGAATGCTGATATGTACTTAGGTGTTTTGAAACATTTATGGGCCAGGATTTTTCGAGTTCGACTCAAATACCGGGAACAAGGGGCATGGTCTTTGTTGCACGAAAATGCACAAAAGCAAGATTGTATGCGATTTCTTGGCCAAAAAAAGTATCGTGGCACCCCTGTGTTCGCCTGATTTGGCTCCATGCGACTTCTGGCTACTCCGGAAATTGAAATTGGCCATGAAAGGAAAGCGTTGCTACACGATTTCAGACATCCAGAAGGCTTTGACCGTGATTTTGGAGGCAATTCTGACAAACGAGTTTCAGGGGTGCTCCATAAAAAATTTTACAACCGCTTCCAGTATTGTATTGACTCACGAGTGTATTTTGAATAAAAGGTAATCTAAACTAAAAATAAACAATGTCTTGTATTTCATTTCCCATCAGTCACTTTTCACATGGGACAGACTGTATACTCATATATGCTAAATTTATTTAAATCAGTAGCCAGTTGAGTACTCGGAAGTCAACAATCATCCGGCGAAGATGTTGCTCAGCTGAGCAGGAGACCGACAACTTCTCAGCTGAAAATTTGTCACAGTAAGAAAAGTAATGTTACCTTTCACCCAGCAATTAGCACTAACTACATAACTCTTGTCTGGTGGGTTGGAGATTGCCATTTGGCAATGATCTTGCATTTTGTATATTTTACAATGAAGTGTTTAAATAAATACTTGTTATTGTTCCTGTCCAAGATTGCAGTTTTTAAATAATGTAGCAGTGTGATTGACATACTCGTACATACATACCATCACTTTATTTCCCTATCAGAGTAGGCAGAGGACAGAGCGTCAGATGTTTTTTATTTTGATACATCCTTTGCCTCTTCTTCATTAATACACCTCATACTGATTTGTTTCAAAATATTCACTTGATTCAACCATACTTTTCTTGGTCTTCCTCTACCATGCCTTCCAGTCAATGGATTTAAAGCAAGGGTGGCCAACCCGCGGCCCGCGGGCCACATGCGGCCCGCTGGGTGTCGACTTGTGGCCCGCGGAGCATATGCACACATTTTTTTCTTTTAGTGTACATAGAACCACCAAAAGAACATTCTATCGTGCGTAGTTCGTATCATATCCCATATATGGAAGTATCTCAGTACATTGATTCAACTATCGTGACAATTTCTTCTATGGTATATTCGTGTTAACAAACAATCACAACGTTAAGCTGATTTCAACAAAATCAGACGTCTCACTAAAATTTATTATATTTTGTTTATTTTTATTATTATATTTTGTATTGCCTAACTCTAATTTAATAAATATGTTTGATTCCCATTTTTGTTATATCTTCTTAAAAAAAATAATATACTCGTATTTCTTGTTTGTTTTGAATAATAAAAGAAATTTTGTTGTATGGCCCGATAGGAAATCTCATTTCTAAAATCTGGCCCGGCTGCTGAAAAGGTTGGCCACCCATGATTTAAAGACTATATAGTTTCAAATTTGATTATAATTTTTTTTTGTGTTGATAGGATTGGAGCACTTTCTTAACCCTTCAGGCACGTATGACGTGCACCGCACGCGCATCAAAACCAAAACTCCCCACAGGGACGTATGACGTGCACCGCACGCGAACCAAAAATCCCACACAAGGATGGACGAAAACAGTGCCCTGTTTTATTATCTATTTATATGAACAATAGTTTAACGATTTCGTTAAAAACGATCTCCATAAAAAAAAATTAAACGTCCCTGGGACTGGGACTGAAAAAATGTTTTAGGCATACAGGCCTGAAGGGTTAGTAGTTAATATATGGTATATCCTATTTTGAAAAGGTATGGATATATAAAAAAATATATTTTCCAATTCAATCCCAATAAATACACATGTGAAACCTGTGACATTTCCTGATCATAAATATTCATTTTGTCATCTCAATCGAGGTTTAAAAAAAAACATCTAAATAATGAATTGTTAGAATTTCTGTGTAAAATAACGTAGAAAAGTGTGTATATTTAATATATATTTTATTTAAAGGGTTGAATAAATAAATAAAAGTCCAAAAATATGATATTCTCTTTTATTTTACAACCTAAATTTTTATTTTTTACCTTAAAAATAAAGTACGATTTTATAAACAATTACAATATTGTTCCTTAATATAAACACCTTTAGTGATAAGACTATCGGATGTTTTGCCTAATTCACAGTTCTAGAATAACAACTCAATTAAATTTTATCTTTTGAGGTGGAAAAATATACATTTCAGTTGACAACTGGTCTACTCTCTATGTAATATAAATAATTTCATATTTTTATTGATACAGTCAATCATTTGCCAATCTCTTAAATTTAAATATAAACTTTACTAATGTGTAAAAGTCAGGCCAGAAAGTGTACACAAAGATCATAAAATAAGACCGTAGAGCTAACCATTACTTATACAATATGGTTTATATAAATCCAGAAAAGTCAAATGTGAAATTACAGATATTTTTATATCCCTAAAAAATAAAGGGGAGAAATACTTTTTTTGAGCAGAGGACTTTCCACATCCACTAAAGTCTTAATCTTTAATTCTGTTTTCAAATAGTAAAGAGGATAAGTTTTTATTTTATTATTAGGAATCAATATTAATTTGGGTTGTAAAAATATATATTTTTACAGTATCAAGGAAAATAATTACACAGTTCCTAGTACTTGTTTCAAGTTAATAATAATGATTAATACTTTTCAATCTACCAAATTGAAGAAATTAAATTTAAAAAAAGTCAATCATGCCTTGAGTTATTGACGAGTGATCATTAAGATATGTTTGTTGTTGGACTTGTGTATAGTTCCAAATTTGTTACAGAAAAGTAAGCTTTATTATGTTCAAGCATGCAGTTATCCCTCAATTTATGCTAATTCTCATCAACTTGAACTCGGTTTATTCTGTTTGGAATTAGACAGATAGTAACAGCCAAGCAAAAGACTCGAGATAGATTCTTTAAACCATCAACATTGACAATTGAAATAGCTGTGACTGTAAAAGCGACAATGGTAACAATAGAAGATTCATCCGAGAGTGATTTCAAATAGGAACATAAAAATTGTTTTGCAATTTTTTTATTCGTTTAAATGAATCCGAGAGCCTTATTTAAATAATTAATAAAGATATATAATTTAAATAAAGAAAAGAACATATGTAAAAAAATAATTTATTTTAAATAGCATTCAATTGTACGCGGTTTTCATTTATACACTGTTTTCTTGGAACCAATTATCTGCATAAATGGAGGGATTACTGTATATTAGCTTTTACCAAATAATGTGATAAAAAAATAACACCTTTCTAGATTCCCAGCGTTTAAAAAAAAAAAAAAACATTAGTTTTTAATAAAATAAATGCAACATTTTTGACAGTATTACTTTATTAAATGTTTATAATTATGCAGTATAGTATATAAGCAAAGGATATTGTGGAATGTTGCCTGAGCAATAAAAAGATATTTGTAATGGCACTGTGTTACATACAAACTTATACAATAATACTTATGTATGTGTATTCACTCTGCTAACATTTGTGATGAATTCATTTTCATTTAATTTTAGGTAAATTTCACAATGGATTATATTTAAACTTTGTATTAAATCAAATCTACCATTAATAATCAGCACTTTTTCTTATTAAAATACTTCTATAATTTGCTTAACCTTTTAAGTAATTTGATTTGAAAATATGATAATTTATTTTAAGTAAATAAGAGCTTCTTAACTTTAGATATTTGCACCCTCGCAGAGATTAATACATACTCGTATATAAATACAAAAGCATTTTTAAAGATATTGCTTTGAGAAATATGAAAAAGGATGATATATAAAAAAAGTCCAATAAATTGCAGAATTTGTAAGTTCACTATAACTGTTAATTTAAAATAGATTAAGGCATTTTTTCTAAATTCCGAGGTAAATTTTATTCAACTCCTTGACTCAATAACTAAGAGCATTAGAGAGTTACCGTATTTTACAGACTATAAGATGCACTTTTTTCTTCAAAAAATTGCCTCCGAAATTCAGGTGCGTCTTATACTCGAAATTAATATAAAAATGTCCAGTGTTTGATTTAAAATTCCCGCCAGTCTTAAAAATGGCCATATATTCGATGCCGCAGGAAACCTATCTCTATCTGGCAACATTGGATTCAAGTAGCAGCAGCAGTGCATTGATGCGACGAACATGAGTTGCAGGGATTCACAAGCTTGCTAACACTGCCTCCCTCCCGCCCCGCCATCACAAACCCAGAACATTGTCTAGCCTATGATGCGTTATTGCAGTCTACGGTGCCAGTGAACTTGAATTGAAAGTGATTTGTGTTATCGGTAACAGTACAATATTTTTGTTAGTAGCTAGGTAGACGATTTTCAGGGATTTTAAAGGTCAGTTCGGTTTTATAAACTAAGATTTTTTTAGTCTGGCTTTGCAATCTAATAATAAAAATGGTAAAAATGTTATTTTTTTTTCAAAATGCCTAAAAATTAAGGTGCGTCTTATAGTCAGTAAAATACGGTAAGTATTATTAAAAACCACCCAAAAGTGAGTAACTAATACAAGCTTGATTATTTAGTTAATGATTTTTTTTCAATTTATGTAGTTTATAATTCTAAATTTTACTAATCAATCGAGGAATCCAAAAGCTTTGAAATAGATTTGAGTCATTATACTCTATAGTCATTATACTGTGAGTATAATGACTAGAAAAGTTTCATTAAACTTAATCAAAAGACTAAAAAGGACAATTTACACAAGTGCAACAATGTTGTATATACACACATATATTCCTTTTATCAAACAAAACTGATCACATGAGTCTTATAGTTTTAAACCGAGCATTATCATTAAGTTTTTAAAGGAAATTAGTTATATGAAATTGAAATTATTG
Organism: Odontocerum albicorne; assembly: GCA_949825065.1. NCBI lineage: Eukaryota > Metazoa > Arthropoda > Insecta > Trichoptera > Odontoceridae > Odontocerum > Odontocerum albicorne. The sequence goes on from OX463850.1 coordinate 31,365,411, forward strand.
ATAAATTCCAAAGAATGGGTCCCAACATTTAGCTCTAATAAAAATTAAATAAGGCACTATTTTTAACTATAAGACTCTATGCTGTCTTGCTAAGATTTGAATATTTTTTAAGTAAAAAAATATTTGTAGTAACTAAGAGGCAGTTTATTGGTTCGTCAAGATTTTAATGTTTTTATATTTTCTCTATATTCTTTTTATCCACTTCTGTTTGTCTATGGCAGATCTTCACTCCCAGGGCATGGCATGGCATGACAGTGCCTGAAAGTGAAGACCTAAAGAAGGATATGAAAAACAATGTTAAAACTCCACTTAAAGAATCAACCTTTTCTATTTTTGGCAAATTATTTCAACTTTTTGTTGCATTATATTAAATATTGCTTGTATACTGTATATTAATTATAGCTTTGCGATGACAACCCTAAAAATGTTATTAAGGAATTCACGCATTTTGGAGATACAAGTGCAACACACTTGTGAACATCGTGACATGCCTTAAACTCAACAATTTAATTGTTCAGAGAAAATGACCTTTTATTTTATATAAGATGACCTTGTGATTTTATTAACATAAAGAGAATTATAATAAAAAATATATAATTGTGATTGAAACCTTGTTTCTAGATTCCTAATATTTAAAACAAAAAATATATAATATTATATTAGTTTATATTCAAATAGATAAAGTTATTTTGCCTTTAACCTCTAAACGAGTATGTCCGTACGGTGTACGGTGAGCGAATTTTTACCTCAAGAGAGTATGGACGTACACAGTACATCCAATGTTGTTATTCCCGAATACATGAATTTATCCATAAAACAGACATGGCTCAAATGTTTTTATCTATTCAATTATTTTGTATATGGCGGCCGCAATTACGTTTTTTATATTATTTACAAAATCTCACACGCTTAGAGGTTAAATTACCTTAAAAACATTTCAAATCAAGGTAATAATAAATGATCATAAGGGAATAAGGACATTATGTACAAATATAAAAATACAAAAACAATAACAAGAAATATTTCCTGTAAACTTGCATGATTAAAATTAAAAAAAAAAAAAAAAAAAACAAACATGTATGTCATGTACATTTATAATGGGAGTATTATTATGTAGAGAAAAAGTTAGTTTCATAAAAAAATTTATATTATATCAATAAATAAATTAATGTGATGGAAGTTGGGTTCAGAATCAGTATTAACCTTAATTTAATTAATTATTTATCTTTTCTTGCTCATTTGTTATTTGTTGACCTATATTCATTTTCTTCTAAGGTTATTCGGAAAATAATGTCATTATATTGTGTTGGTAAGTTTTCACGGTTAGTTGCGCTGGGGGATATGTCGGATGTTAGATGAAGACATTTTGAACGGGATATTTCGATATTAAAAATAATCCTAGAAGTGGAAGACCTAAAAAATTGGATGATATCTTAACTAGAAAATTGAAAATAATCCGACCTAAACTATATATAAGCTTGCAGAAAAGCTCAGAATCTATATCATATGAAAAAAATCCCAGACTTGGAGGCAGAATGTAGATTCGACAAACTGAACAGTGAGAACAAACCAACGCAAATATGCATTTGCAAAGAGTTCCTGGATCTTGAACAAACACCATTTTTACACAATCTAGTGACTGGAGACGAAAAGTGGACGCTTTATGACAATTATTGACGTAAAAAATAATGGTTGTCAAAGAAGCAGGCAGCGAAACCAACGGCTAAACCCGGATTGACCGTAAAAAAGGTTATTTTGTGTATATGGTGAGAATGTATAGGGATAGACCATTACAAAATGCTTTGACCTGGTCAAACATTAACCTCAAAGTTTTTATAAACGGCGTTTTAAAAATTTAACAGAAAGAAGGCTGAAAGTCATATCTAACGAGGAAAATTATTTTATAGATTAAATTAGTATTTATAAAAAAAATAACCACAAAATTGTTTCTTTACAAAACATTATTTTCTGAATAACCTATTGAAAAACATGAACAGTCGGAGCAGAATTATACTATAATACCAATCAAATAGGCCCTATTGAGAATATATAATATTCTGTATTTATGTACTTTATTTTGGTAGGCCTGATTTATATTAATGTTAAAAAAGCACAAAATCTTTACATATGTATTATTTTTATACTGTACTATTTAATTACATAGGTACATAAAGAAACAAGTATAAAACATGTGATTTTGAGAGTTTATATCATTTTGTATAGAATGATGTTCTTTTTATTATTTTGTGTACATTCTTATATATGGTATCTTGGATACATTATGTTGTTTTAATCCATGATAGATTTTATAAAAAATATATCATTAAATTATACAAAAAAAATATTAATATTTAAACAATGATGGTAGGACTAGAGGAAAGGAATTAATTCAAGGATAAGTAAGGGAGATAAAGGAAAATCAGGATGAAAGGGTATTTTAAGAAATGTAATATTTTTTCCAATTCTCTCTTGAAGGTGATTAAGAACTCTTTGATAACGCTTAGAAGTTCAACAGATCTGCTAACTTTTGGAAGCTTAAGTCAATAAAGAAAAATGTTCAATATATCTTTGATGCTCGATTAAAAAGGAATAATTGCATATCGGATTTGGACAAAATTTGCATTTTTTAACTTTACTTGTCAAATGTTTTCCTGTTGAACATGGCCCACTCTTGAAAGAGTTCAACATGAACTGATAAAACAGCCAATACATAATATGAATCATGTCTTTACAATTTATTAGTCGATTTGTGTATATCATGAGCATAAAAATTCAAGCGTATCAAATTCATATAATGATATATATAGGACATATTTTATAAATGAAATAAAAAAAAAAAAATGGCAATTTCAGAAAGCTAGTTAAATGCTTGTATGGAGGTATTGTATTACACTTTTCTTGTATACAGTACAACCTGGCGGGCTTATTGCCATGTGATAATCTCTTCCAACCAACCAAAAATATGTTTAGAAGGCCTTAAATAAAAACCAGACTAATGGGAATTGAACCCGACCCCTACAGGTTGGAAAACAGGCATGTTACCAACGAGGTCACAGAGGTTAGAGGTATTAGATGAAAGAAAGATCAACAGTGACAGCCTCTGACTTTGCAAATATCCGACAAATCAAGAGTGAGAAAGTTTAATTAAATTGATTAAAAGATAAATGAAAGAATGATATTCAATTTACAATCACATCAAAAAGTAAGGTTGATTGAAAATTTTAAATTTTATTTTCAAACAAGTAAATTACATCAATATTAAAATATATAGTGACTACTTTTCTCTGATAAGTGAACAGGAAGCAGATAGAACACATCCTATGGGTGCCCACGCAGTAGAGATAATATTTTTAAACTAAACTTTATAACTTTGCAATACTAAGAGATTTATTTAACCATTTCAAGTCCTAGTATTTTTATATTTTTTTAATCGTATAATTACTGGGCTTACGGTGCAATAAGGATGGATAGAACAGACGATAAATTGATTTATATTACTTAACAATATCAAGTAGCTAAATTTCATCGATATTTGAACAAATTAATTGCTCATCACAAACTGTCTTTGGGTCAACCATAGCATGCTTGCAATAGAACAGGCCTAATACACAATATTTTTGATAGTACACCAAGTCAAATTGTAAGGATTCCTGGCTGCTGCTTTTAGAACATTTTTTATCTGTTTATCGTAAAGTTTGCAAACATGACAACAGTCAAATGGGAATCCAACTTTTTTGTAAAGTGGGAAGTTAAAATAAACCATAAAGAAATGAAATTATGTAACATTGGAAATAAGTTGATTTTACAGTGTTTAATTTAATTAAACAGTTTTAAACAACTTTTGTGCTTGTATGAAACAATGTAAAAAAGTATCAAATTGACTATTAACCCCTTGCACTGAAGTAGTCACACTCGTGGTAAATTTATATACAGTAATTCATCCATTTACTCCAAGAAAATAGTGTGTAAATGAAAATCACTTAAGTGGAGTAAAATACGTGATCTTTTACATATTTCCAGATATTTTATTCTCACTTAGTTTTTAAAGCTTTATTTTTTTTAAATAATAGGGTTTATATACGTCGTTTCTGATAACAAATAAAATACACATGAGAAAATAAAGATAGTAAATAAAATGTGGGAACTGTCATATTTTTGACATCCAAAACTAGTCAAGATTTTTTTTAAATTTAATAATTTATGGCATGGAAATATAATCCTTATTGCCAGGTTTGTAATTTTCTACCATTACATAGTTTATTTCATTCTGTATGAGTCCTCTCGGCGGGAAAAAATAACTTCTCCCACAACGGCTTCAAAAATCTTTGCCCATCGCAATAGATAACTTTTTCCTGTTTTAACACCATCAGTGGTGCCTTTGCAAAAACAAAAATCAACCACCCATCACTAAAAAAATAACTACAAAGCTTTAATGAAACGTCAACCTGTACCAACAATAGGCACGGCACCCTGCGACTCGTCAAGAAATAAAATAATACTTTGTTACCAGTAGCAAAAATTAAACATTGATTTAGAAGCCAAATTAATACTTAATTTGGCAAAATTTTAAACATAATAAACCTCGTAAATGGAAGGGTTACTCACTACATAATTAATGAATTTTTGTAATTTATTTTCCGCTGTTTAGAGCAAACTCTCCTCACGGGCACTTTAACTCGGGGTTCGAACCCACTATTATTGACATTAAAAATACAGTGGAACCTCGGTTTGAATCTTAAGTTACGTTTTAATTGAAATACATATATTTATAACAGGAGTAAGGATGCAGATGCATTATATTTCTAGTGGGCTAAGTCATTTGATATTATAGTGTAAATCAAGCTTTATAACCAAGTGAAGTCATTATGGAACAATTCCTTTGTAGTGACTAAGCTACAAAATAAATTTAATTCTGAAAATTTTCCGACATCTCAAATTAATAAATGATGATGTGAGGACACTACCCCATACCACGTAATGGGCTGCCTGGGCCCACTTAAATAATCGGCTCACCGATATCTGAATCGCACAGCAGAGTACGGCAGTCAAATTAAAAATATTACAGTTGACAATTTTTTTTCACTCCCCTTTTTAAGGCTTCCTTCCTCCTGGGGCCTGTGCCTGCGAATCTATCTAGTTACGGCACTGGCAATTCTTTCATTTCTTACAGAATAACTTTTAATAGATACTAGAACATTATTGTAATGGAACGTTTTTAACAACCAGACAACCAAATTTTCTGTGAAAGTACTGGCAACATGCTGGGCTATTTGAACTACAGGCTTTAAGCCACTTTATAGGTACATTTACTGCATGACGTCAGACCTTAAGTCTGTCATAGTTATTATTTTTTTCCCACTCAGGTGTGTCACTACCGCAGGAGTCCTTTTGGGCAGTTCTTTCTTCATCACTATGTGATGTCTTGTCATAGTTACTATTCTTTTCCCATTCAGGTGTGTCACTACCGGAGGAGGAGTTCTTTTGGACAATTCTTTCTTCATCACTATGTGATGTCTTGTCATAGTTACTATTCTTTTCCCACTCAGGTATGTCACTACCGGAGGAGGAGTCCTTTTGGGCAGTTCTTTCTTCATCACTATGTGATGTCTTGTCATAGTTACTATTCTTTTCCCACTCAGGTATGTCACTACCGGAGGAGGAGTCCTTTTGGGCAGTTCTTTCTTCGTCACTATGTGATGTCTCTAGTATAAATCGCACTGGATTGGGACTTATTTTGTCCCCCATAACATCAGGGGTTGTGAAGAGATCAAACTAAACTGAGTAACAAGAACATCCCCATATTGGTATCTAGAGTAGTATATTACCGAGCTTATATAGACATATTTTTGCAAAAATGACCCAACTCACAATTATCATATTTTGTGATAATTGAGAAAACAAGGCATCACTTTTTACGGGATGATTTTTTTAAATGTGAAATACATAATTCACTAGCTTGATATTTCCATACATATATGATTGAGGTACGTTAATTCGATATTTCGAATAAACTGGAAAAAATGGGATGTGAATTAGATTCTTTTAGCATAATTACATCCATATATTGAGCCCCTAGTTCACGCAACATCAGTCCAGCTTAATCCAGTGCAAATGTATCAAAACACATGGTGCGAGATTTTTCTGGTTCAAAATTTTCACGCATAAAAAAATAATAAGTAAATTGGAAAATTGTAATAAATTTTGTCATTAATTTGTTACCAAAATATGTTATTTTTTAAATCTTCACTGTTGTGATTAAGTGTCACCCCCCCCCCCCCCCCACTCTGTGGTCGTGATGTTTTTTAAAAATATGTTTGAGTTACGCCAATTGGACTGGAGTGTGATGATATAATGTAAAAATGATGAGTTTTAAATGTAATATTAATTAAATAACTTATTTTAATTAACCTAATAACATTGAACTGAAAAAAGCTAAAGAAGAAAAATATAACAAAAGAAATAATATAAAACTAGTTATATTACTTTATTTCATTAAAAAGTATGCTTTTAATTATTCAGCTTGCACCGTAATAATAATCAAAATAATTGCATACATCTAAAAACATTTATAAATGTTTTTATATGTCAAGGAGATCAAATGATATTTGTTCATATATTTTTTTTTAAATCAGATAAATAATATTTTTAAGAATTTTGTAACATTCATAATTATTCAACGACCACCGTGGCCTAGTTTGTAAGACGCTTGTCTCCTAACCAGGAGGTTGCGGATTCGATTCGTGTTGGAACCCAGATTTTTTTAAAAAGGATTTCAGTCTGGTTTTCACTTAAGGCCTCTATAATATCTTTTTGGTTGGTTAGAAGATATTGCCTCATGGCAATAAGCCCAAAAGATTGTACTGTATACAACGAAAGTGTAATACAATACAATTTTAGGATTATTTAGAATAATTATAATTTTAATAACTCAATTATTGAAACTTAATTAATGTCTTGATTGGCTGATAATTTTTTTGAATGCTGAAGTTTTTTGTCTCTGATATATTTTAAAGAAAGGCCTACTCGATTCATACGAGTATGCCCTCACACTACTGATATATGGGCTTGAGACATCAATATTCACAAAGCAAATAATGCATAAGCTCAGGGCGACACAGAGGACCATGGAGAGAAGAATTCTAATATCTTATTATGGTACAGGAAGAGTAATGAATGGATAAGACACAAATGTTGTTGAGAGGATAACTACTCAGAGGTGGAACTGGGCAGGGCATAGTGTCAGATGTACTGATTAATAGACGGACAGGAAGATGTATGGGAAGAAGCCTAGCAAGATGGTCCAATGACATCAGAAAAGTAACTGGGAGCAACTGGAAATAGTGTGTCCATGATAGGAATGAGTGAAGTTGGAGAGGGGAGGCCTATATCCAGCACAGTAGTCAACGAAGTTGGTGTCGATGACCCTTTCTTTCATGTAAAAAAAAAAACATTTTCTGTGCAAGAAATGTTATTACAAACACTCTTTTTTTAAATATTTTTTTCTACATTAATAATAGCGTACATGGATTAATATTTGCAAAAAAGATCCAACCCTTTATTGTACGGGTTTTGAAATATTTGAGTAAATTTAAAATTCACTAGTATGGATTATTAATAAATTCAACCAGTAAAACTGAATTTTACTGGTTGAATTTATTAATATATATGTACACGTATGATTTTGTGTGTATGATCTCTTTAGACTGAATATATCTAAATTATGTAAACAATTTGAATTAAATTTCAGATGAGTTAGAAATAAAAATAGCACATGGGTCAAAAGAATATTGAAATATATAATACTTTTATCCCAATCTCTGATAAAATAATGATGTAATAAACTATAAATAAATTCAAAATCTTCCATATATTTTAATGAGTAAATCTTTTGTGAAGGAAAAAAATATATAAGGTCAATTTAACAAACCAATAATTTATCAATTTTTTTGGATGAATTCAATATCAAATTTGAGTTACGGAAGCTCACAGAATATTAAGAATGTCAAAAAAGTTTTGAAATACAAAGACACCTGTTTAAAATATCCCATTTAAGACATTTTCTCGTCTAAGAAGTTACGTTTTCTCCCCTGAAAATGCTCTATCCTTGAAGATGCACCTTGAGTCCTAGACTAAACAAGTTTTTAATTGGCTGATCCCATGAAAAGCATAGCATCTTAAAGGAAAATCAAAATTATAACCTTTTGATAGTTCCATATTCCTTAACTGTGTCACACAGTTTTATAAGACTATTGAATAGCAAAACAGCTGTCACTGAGTAAATAAATAAAGGATATAGAACTATCAAAAGTGTTTAATTTCCTAAAAAATAGAGTTCTATGAATTGAATATCCATAGAATCAATATTTTAAAAGGATTTTACTTTAGTATTATAAATATTTGTTCTTATACACTTGCAAAGGTGTATTACAAAAATATATCAAATATAAAAATTGTAAATTATCCTACAGTGATTTTGTTTCACATTTTTAAGTGGAGTTATAAATAGTTTAATTTGATATTTATTTGAACAAATACTGTGAAGAACTAAAGATGGAGAGGAGACAGACAATACTGAGGTATACCAGGTAAGAATAAAAATCTATGGCTGTCGAACAAATTATAAATAAAAATAATTATGTTTAAAAAATGTGAGATGAAAAAGAATTAGTAAGATGTTTCTTTTTTAAATAAAGAGAGGTAATTTAAAATATAACAAAAAGATAATTTAATTTAAAGGAACATTAAAAATTTCGTGTTTCGATAATAATAAACAAAAAACTTAAATAAAAAAAAAACAAATCACATAAACACTGGCAATATTTCGTTAAGAATGAGAAATTATATTATAATGTGATGATAACCGCTTATTTTTTTCTTTTTGTTTTTTATAAGAATAAAGAAAAAAGAAATTAAAAATACATCGTGGTGTGTATATAATGTGTGGGCTATGTACATTGATTGATATTATTACCTATTGCAGAGTGTAATCATGAAAAAGTATCTATCATATTTTTCTTTGGACACTGGATGTCTTACATTATCAGTCTAATTCATCGAGGATCTTTCGCCGTCAATTTTTCAATCAGTTCTTGGAGGGGTGCCAGCTCCCGACGGTCTATTAGACTGAATTCCTGTAATGTAAACAGTAAGCATAATCTAACAATATGCCAAAAATGTAAACAAATGTAAAATATCCTCTTTTCTTTTTCATATTAGCATGATTCAAAAGTTGTTATGTTCAAACAAAGAATTCTAAAGAAAGCGTTTACACATTTGTAAATTTTGGCATAGTTCGGTTCGAAAGTTGGTGTTTAAATGAAGAATTCTAAGGAAATATTTACACGTTTGTAAATGCTGCCATATTAGCATGAAAATTGTTGGTGTTTGAATGAAGACTTCTAATAAAATTGTTCGGATTAGTTAAAAATCATAGAACATAGAAACTTCGCCATAATTAAAAAGTTATAACCTACACGGAGACTTGAGTTTTAGCATCTTCAATGGGCTACACATATATCGAAAAAAAAATGGGTTAGAACATCAATAACGTTGGGACTGCTAATGAATTCTATAAATTGACTTCAAAGAGAAACCACTACGGTTACTGGCGAGTATTATGCGTCATTAATGTACAAATTAAAGGATGCCATAAAAATAAAATGACAAAGAAAGCTGTTACGAGGCGTGAGATTATTGCGAGACAATGCGCTAATATAAACTGTTGTTGCAAAGGCTGCTATTCAACACCGTGGTTTCCAAAAATTGAATCACTCACGTCCCGATTTGGATGATCCTAGTGATCATTTTTTGTTTTCAAAACTGAAATCTGATTTGCGTGAAAAAAAATTGAAAGTCAAAAAGAAGTCATTTCTTTTATTTAGGCCAGAAACTTTAGGATATATAAAAATATTTATTATGTATATAAAATGTGTTCAAACAAATAAAAATATTTATTAATTTATTATGCATATAAAAAATTCAAACATTCAAATGGTTTAACACAACTGTCGGCAACCTATGGCACGCGGAAGATTTTTTGGTGGCACGGCATGAAGAAACAAATAATGAAATTCTTCAGTACATTAAATGGCTTGTTTTCTTACACGCAATTATTAGGTTTTGAGGGGAAAAATTCTGAAATATTTCAGGGCCTCTAATTTATATTGCCGCATGGGGCCATGTAAGTAATTTGAATTATAATGAAGTAATATAATAGCAATTTAATAAATCTTCAATTTCTTAAAGATAGATTTTCCATAACTCCCCCCCCCCCCCCCCCCCCTTCCCCCAATGAAAAAATCTTGGATCCGTCAGTGGCACGCAGTGTCCAATACTTAAAAAAATTAAAAAGTGACACTTCAGTGCATATATGTTAACGACCGCTTGTTTAACATACAGGCTACATGTAATATTAGTATGGTCGTATGTTTGTGGGTCACATACAGTTGCCGACCATGCTCTAAACAAAATAATAATTTCAAAAAAATACAAATAAATGAGGAATCTCACCTGAACAAAAAATATGAAGTGCTTAAACGATGTATTGAGATGTGCCTCTTCACCCAGTTGCACAACTTCCGAAAAATGTTGATGATAGATATGGGCATACACTCTGAACAGTCTCTTCAGTATTGTCTTAGCTATTGAGAGGAAGTTTTTCGGGAAAGGAACTCCAATTTTAGATGGGAACAGCGTCTCGTCATCTAGTTGGTCTTGGACCCAAGTCATGAGATAGTCTATGTATTTTGGAGCAGAACATTTGATGGGTTTCTTAACTGTGTGTCCGTCCGCCCAGTGGTATTCGTATTTGGGTCCTGCAGACATAATTGCACAACTCTCTTCCGTGCAAAATTCTGTGATCGTGCCGTAAAGCATGTTTATTTGATTGAAGAAATCCACAGCTGAAATAAAAATTGTAATGATTTATTTTTTCACATAACTTTATCTATAAAAAAAGTGTGTGAGTCTAAGCAATGGCAACTACTGATGAACAATGTGCTGATGGACATCGATAGGCTGGGGATTCGAGAAGACTGCAGATATCAGAGGTAAGGAATTGCGGCGGAAATTTGGAGGTGTAAGTGAAAATTGGGAATAATATATTTGATTCAACCAAAAATGGAGTGACTTACGAGTTTTTCATTCATTCTTAAAGTGACTTCAATATGTTATTCGAACATACTAACACAAGAGCATGGCCAGAAAAAATTTGGTCTGACGAGCATGCACATAACTCATTGCACATTTTTGAAGCACTAATCCATATACGAAGAAACAACAAAACTTATATATGTTTAGCGCGCACAAGTATTGTTACTCAACAAACTTTTTTACTAGACTAGTACCCTTTTTTTCAGGAACCATCATTAAGCAAACTTAAGTTATTTTTTAAAAATTTATTTTTAAAGTCAACATCTAAAACACATTTTGATGATAGTTATAATATTTAATTACTTGAAGAAAAGATTATAGAACTTACAATTTGCTGTAACTATTTATTTAAAATCACTCTTGCTGAATAAATCTTCTATTGTTATCTTTATTGTTTTTACAGTTGTAAATTGAGGGACTCCAACAAATTTAAACATGTATTGGGTGTACAAATTAGTTCGGTCCGTTTTTTGTGTTCAAAAATGCATTTATTTCTAAACAAAATGAATGAACAGATCAATTAAAATATTGTCCATCGCTGGCTACTACTTTTTCCCATCTCTCAGGCAATTTTCGAATTCCATCTCGAAAAAAATGACTTATCTTTTGAGGCGATCCAAGTTTGGAGCCAATTTTTGGTTTCTACGAAAGAAGTGAACCGGTGACCTGCCAAATCGTGCTGCATTCTTCGGAACAACCAGTAATCAGAAGGAGCAATGTCCGGGGAATACGGCGGGTGCGGTAAAACATCCCATTTGAGCGTTTCCAAATATTTTTTTATGACTTTTGCGACATGAGGCCGAGCGTTGTCATGAAGAAGAATAACTTTATCATGTTTTTGCTCGTATTCCGGCCATTTTTCTCGCAATGCACGGCTCAAACAAATTAATTGTAGCCGATACAGATCGCCCGTAATGGAATCGCCAGGTTTCAGAACCTCATAGTAAACAACACCCCTTTGGTCCCACCAGATACAGAGCATGATCTTCGAACCATGTATGTTCGGTTTTGGTGTTGATGTTGAGGTCGATGGCAACGATTAACCGGGCTTAGCGTAGTATTTTTTCTTCTTGGGGTTGTCGTAGAATATCCACTTCTCATCTCCAGTTACAATCCGATGCAAAAAACCTTGAATCAACTGCTCGCAAGAGAAAAATCGCCTTTCAACGTCTCTTGGTTTCAGTTCATAAGGCACCCAATTTTCTTGTTTTTGAATCATTCCCATGGCTCTCAATCGTACGGAAACGGCTTGTTGAGTCACTCCCAATGATTCTGCAAGCTCCTCTTGCGTTTGACTCTGATCTTCTTCGAGTAATGCCTCTAATTCTTTGTCCTTGATTTTTTTGGCTGTCCAGAGCGAGGCTTGTCTTCGACGCTGAAATCTCCATCCTTGAAACGTCGAAAACATTCCTTACATGAGTTGGAGCATCAGTTGGAGCAGCGTCACCATAAACTTCGACAAGCATTCGATGGGCTTCAGCTGCACTTTTCTTCCAAATAAAGCAGAAAAATAAAATCTCCCGCAAATGCTGCTTGGTTAACACAAAATTCGACATTTTCAATACTGTACAAAACCAGGTTTTTGCATGAAACTCAAAGCGATATAAACTGAATATTATTGGCAGATGTCTAACCTCTCTGAAACCGCCAAAATCAGCTGTCACTATGAACCATTCATAACAGCCAGAGCCATCTTTTGGAAACGGATCGAACTAATTTGTACTCCCAATATATTGGGTTGTTCAGAAAGAAATACTAAAGATTGCACCAAATGCTTATGAATACTGGTCGTCATCAGTGGTAATTGGCCTTATAAAGTAGACACCATCTTTGAGTGCTGTTTCACGATAGATAACAGATTTTTTTCAACCACATTAGACACACATACTCACTTGTATTGTTGCAATACACCAGTGGTGTCCAACCTTTTTGGACTGTGTGCCAAAACGGGCACCAGGTTGAGGCTCGAGGGCCGCATGTGTATTTTTTTAATTACTAGGTACTTATATCAAAATTTTTTTTTTTTGAAAATGAGGTAATGTACTCAAGTCCAGCACTTAGCTATCACTACATCTTTATTACAATAAGTAATTATTATTTCTTGAATTAACAGCATAAATATGAAATAAAATGTCTGTTATTTAAAATGTTAAAAAATGTCTAGTAAAATTCTTTGTACTATTAAAAAAGGTATAATCATTTTTAAAATATTTATAATAATTATGATATAAATATAATTGTGTCTTGACACTGTTTCTCATGTCAACTATGTCTGGCAATGATCTCTAATTGTTATATTTTCATGATTTATCATGATTTCATGAAATAGTCCGCGGGCCACACAAAAAACACTCTGATGGATGGACCACATGCAGCCCGCGGGTTGACCATGATTGCCATATACTGTACATATTTATTTTTGGTCACATTTTTTTCTTTGTGGAAAAAGCATCAAGCGCCAAAAAAACTACTTATTTTGTTTCATCCTCAAAATGATAACAAAAAAATAGGGTAGCAATGGCTGAAAACATGCCTTTCATAACAATATACATTCAGCACCTTTGAAATGAAGTTAAAAATTACTATTGTGCTCTACGACATATACTCGACAAACTATTCACCGGACAACATATTATAAATGAAGATGGCAATACTTACTGTTGACAGCGACCCACTCGTTGAGATCTTCTCCCTCCGGTAGCATGACTGCCAAGCGCAGGTTTCCTGAGCCCAGCGTTGCAGCTGCATGTTTCATAAGATCATACTGGTGCGTGCCCTCTGGGATGTTCTTTTTGGGCTTGAAGGTCTTGTTGGACCGCCCACCACTATAAACATCAAATATAATTCATCAAAAGTCTGTTTGATCCAAACATCGGGAATCGAATCCGAAACCCGTTTTTTTTTTTTTTTTTTTAATCCACTTTGCACGGATTTCTCCTGTTAAACAAAGAGGGTTTGCTTCTAGCGTTAGCTTATTCGTTAGGAATAATATCAGCCAGGATTCTTCTCATACTGCTAGACGGTACCGAGAATATATCAAACGGTTCAATATCTCTATACCACGCATGACTGAGTGTTTAGCCATGATATTCGTCCTGTAAGTTGGTATGTAGAACAGAGGGTGATTCCTTGCACGGATATATTTATTGGGTACATATAAACTTAGTGCTTCTAGAATCGCGGGACAGTTAAAGGAACCTTGGAAAACCTTTATTAGGAATATCGCAATGGATTCTTGCCTTCTTGTTTCAAGGCTTCTATAGTTACACACCGTGAGAAGTTCGGCATGGTGAGCATATTTTGGGTAATCGCCCTTTGTTCTGTACCATAGATATCTGAGGAATTTTTTTTGTATTTGTTCTATATTGTTTTTATATTTGAGCTGGTGAGGAGCCCAAACCGTAGATGCATATTCTAATTTGGTTCTAATTAGATAATTATATAAGTTTCGGAGGATATCGATGCTGTTAAATTCTCTTGATATTCTCATTACAAAACCGAGTAGTTTGTAACAGTCCGATATCAAACGTGAGACATGGTTAACGAACGTGAGTCCGACATAGAAGGTTACGCCCAAATCCTTGAATTCAGCAACTCTGTTTAGTGCCACTCCCTGTATAGTATACTGATGGTAAATTGGTGAAAACGATCGACTATAAGATACACAGACACATTTATTAATGTTGAACAGAAGATGATTTTGCTCACTCCAGGAGACTAGGGAGTCTAGGTCCTGTTGTAACTGTGCACAGTCGTGAGGTGAATTGATCTTTTTGAATATTTTCAAGTCGTCAGCGAACAATAGACATGTCGAGTGACTTATGGAATTTTGAATGTCGTCTATTAATATGAGGAATAGTAGGGGACCTAAATTGGATCCTTGTGGTATACCAGATCTTGCGATAAATTCCACAGAAGACTTGTTACGGATTGTTACGTATTGAGATCTTTCTTTTAGGTAAGATGCAAATAATCCAATTAGATTATCGCTGAAGCCAAGTTTGTGCATTTTCTTAAGTAATATATCGTGATCAACTTTGTCGAAAGCTTTCTGAAAGTCTGTATATATTACGTCCGTTTGTGAAAGTTCGTCTAAGTTTGACGCAATCTGTTGTGTGAGAGAGAGAAGGTAAGTAACAGTCGATCGTTTTGGCAAAAAGCCATGCTGGTTTCCAATAAGTCTTGTTGATACTTGGTGGGTCAATTGGTTGCACAGTACAGTTTCGAAAATTTTTGGAAGCAAAGAGAGAACAGCTACAGGTCTGTAATTATGAGAGTCTAACAGGTCTCCCGATTTGAAGATAGGGCAGACCCTGGTTGTCTTCCATGTTGAAGTCAACTGTCTTACTAACAGGTCCATGAAAGTCATCAAATGATTTTAAGTTGCATTATATAATACATTTTTTGCATACAGTATAACCAACCCATCAGGATTATTGGCACATAACATTTTTTGTTAAACAAATCAGAATGATCAATACTCAAGTGTCACAAATAAATTGATTTCAAACTTCGTCTCTTTGTACTCAAGTCCCTTAATGGGATGTTTCCATTGTATCTTTCCAATCTGTGTCTGAGGGATGTTCCTCCGGAGAGGAGTAAAACTTTGAGTTCGATTTCTTCTTCATATAATAAACTGATTGTTCCAAATTGAACCAATAATGCAGAGTATTATAATCGAGGTTTTGCCATTGCTAGTCCTGTGGCGTGGAATGGTTTGCCTCTTGGTGTTTGAAATACGGGTGGCTTGTGCAGCTTTAGAAAACACTTGAACACATCTCTTTTTGGAAGGTCTTTTTAAAATTTATGGTTGTATATGAACACTACACTTAAAGCCGAATGTGTTACTATCATATATTGGAAGATCTACAAAGGTTTCTACATAGTTCGTCTTCCTGCGGTAAGTTTTCAAAGTTTTTTTTATAAAATATGTTTTTAGAAGACCCGCAAACCAAGGAGAAGGATTTGCCAAAACAGTTTATTTAACACTTTTGTTGCAAATACAATCTGGCGGCTTATTGCCGGGCGGCAATCTCTTCCAACCAACCAGACAAACGTAAATGAAGCAAGTTACGTGGTCGCATAAATCATTTAAATGACTATCCATCCCACGAAATCCATAAATATATACGTGAGCTCATGCCCACGAACCCCACAAAGACGGACAGTCACCCGAACATTGTTTTTCATATAAAGTGAGATATCATCAATCAAAAGGAAAGGTAGGGATGGTGGAGAGGAAAGGAAAAGAAAAATCAGGAATGAAACACGTTATTTTATTGACTAGAAATTAAGAGGTTTTTCAGTCGCTTCTTTAAGCATGCCAAGGACAGAGCGAGTTATATTGTTTTGTAACTGATTCCAGAGTCTCACTGTATGGACAGTAAAGGACGATGTAAAGAAAGAGGAGCGGTGAACTGGAAAGGTCAATAAACAATCTCTGTTTGAGCCTAGCTCTAATCCATGATTGGAAAGGCGCTGAAAATTCTCGGCGAGATAAGAGGGGGCGGCGGGACAGTTAAGGATATTATAAAATAGACAGTATGTGAATTTGGCGTCTATTTCTAACATTCAACCAGTTCAATGCCTTCTGGTATGAAGTTATATGATCGTACTTACGTAGGTTGAAAATAAATCTTAGGCACATATTTTGAAGACTTTGGTTTTGGTTGGAAGGAATCTTTGCAACACTTTAAGGGAATGAAGGCTAAAGAAGATCCTTCGGCTTACCTCATTTATTTGATGTTGCCATGAGAGAGTGTTATCTATTAGCACTCCTAGGTTTTTAACAGTTTTATGTAATGGTATAATAGAGCCATCAAGTAATATTGGAGGAAGTAAGTCCGTGTTGAATTTACCGAGAAGCTGAGGGCTATCAATGAGGATCGCTTGAGACTTCTTAGGATTTATGAGTAAGCCATGCTCCCCAGTTCACTCCGAGATCGATTGAAGGTCCGCATTTAAATTGTCATAGCCGCGTGAAAGAAATTTGGATCAAAATGAATATATATCTGCAGGTCATCCGCATACAGATGAGAAGAACATTTAAGAGACCATGTTATTGGGTTGATGAATATAGAAAAAAGGAGTGGAGAGAGAATTCCACCTTGGATAACGCCTGCAGAGAGATCAGTCCATTCAGATATACGCTCCTGGTATTTACAGGATTGTTGTCTTGCCTTTAAATAGCTCGAAAACCAGTTCAATGGTATGAATAATGTGAAGTTTTTTTGTGCATCAGGAATAGGAAATATTTTGAGGTTTATCATATCACAGTTGAATTCTGGTGATAAATTAGTGGTAAAATATAATATAAATTATATAAGACCATTATATATGGTTTATCAAACGTCCTGTATCAGTTCCAATGTTTTCCTAATCCATATTCCTATAACAAATCATATTCAAAAGAAGAAAACCAAATTTATGAGAGCTGGTATTGGTATTGGTAAAAGACAAATTTTTCAGAGTGGCTGAAAATTTACCGAGTGCTTAAAAAAATAAGAAGCTGAGGGTTGAAAGGGTTAAATTTCAAGAAACCTCGCACAATTTGTAGCAACTGCTTATATAACGAGTGAAAGATGATTTGTACAGACAATGGAACAAAAAGTGTAAATATTTTGTTGGAGTGATTCAATTGTTTAAACATTATGGAAACAACCTATTTGTTTTACAAACAGTAGATTAAATAAACTTCCTTTGAATACACGAATTACACAGGAAAAAATCAAGTAAAATTATTTTAAAAACAATACTTGAACAATAAATAAGGTTGATATGAAATATGTAAAAGAAATGTTAGATTAAACATACTCATATATGTAACAGGAATCGAAACCCCCGGGTTGAAAGGTTTCAGGTTTCTTAAAAAAATAGACCACAGATGCATGTTCAAGTCTTTGAAAAAAATTAACACCATTAATAGTATAAAATATCACTTGCATCATGACAAAAATAAGCAATTTATCACTTGCAGTAACATTATTACTCCAGTATCTGAAATCCTTATTACGCAGTTCACTCAGATGCTCTGGAGACGGTGTAACACAATTTTTTAAATCACATTAGGTTTTGGCTTGTTCTTAGAAATGATGATGTAAACTATATGTCGTTATCGCGTCTAAACTTGACGAGACTTTCCAATCATAAAGTGATGTTTGATTTGGTCCTGCTTTTCAAAATAGTGAATGGGATAATTGACTGACCGAAGTTACTGGAATCGATTGACTTCTGAAGTCTTTCGAGAAGTACGAAAACTCTGACACCACGGCATGATTTTTTTCTTTTCACTGACTTTGTTTCTCTGAAACTTTTGAGATATCTGTAAATATATTGAAATTTCGATGTGCATGTTTTTTTGTATGGGAGTGGATTGATTGCGTATGCATATTTTTAATATTTTTTTGTGTGTTAGGGCATTTGATTGCCTGAGCCTTGACCTGTCTCAAGTTTGTATTTTATGTGTGGTAAGTGGTATGCATATGGGTACTAATTTTCGATATATTTTTGTATATGATAATTTTCGATATATTCATGTAAATGTTTATAATTTTTGTGACAAGTTGTATTTATATTCATGCGCACTCAAAATTCTAATTTGAGTATTACTTTTGTAATCTTTTTTAATGGTCAATAAAAGATGGTATATTGTAATAAAATAAAAATATTAAGAGTATCGAACCTAAATTACATCAAAGACTTTGTTTATATATGTAATATTTCATTTTCTGACTCAAATCTTCCATAATTAATAAAATAAAATTTATTTTTTTTATTCTCACTGGTTACATAAGGGCTGATTATGTAAGGGTTGTATGTTAATTATAGCGATATAGTTATTTTTTCAAGATCTTGGTCAACATTAAATTTATACATTAATTATATGAAACACAGACAATGTTAAAAATGTCCAGGTTTGCAAAATTAAATTACAAAAATAAAATCAGTTAGTTGTTTGTTTATAAAAATCTCATTAGACATTCATTCCAACTTCGTTTATTTTAACTCTTTTTCCTCATAGAAGCATGTATGGTTTACACATTGTTGTCTGTGTTTTCAAAAACGTACACTGTTTTCGGAGAAGACAGCCAAGCAGACAAACACTAGTATTCGATTTTATACTTAAATAATGTAATTTAAGCTGTACTTTCTTAAAAAAATAAGTTAATCAAACTTTTTTGTTCCTATCTCACACCGACAAGTAAATCATATTTTTCTCTCTGTCAAGAAACGAAGATTTTTTTTCGTTTAATCAAAACTTTAAGTGAAGTTTTTATAACTGAAACGTTCGTCAATTTTAGTTGTGCTGTAATTTCAAATGAATATTATGTCAAGCGAAATGAACAATGCTTTACACGACATTAGACAAATAATAGAAAGATGATATATATTGACATTACTTACAATAGGAAACTCATCGTGGGCAGAGTGTGCTTGTACTGTATTCGATGCGAGACTGATTCCCACCTCGTTGCATGAGCCGGCTCATCAAAATATTTCTATAATGCGATTCCTCTAGCAAGTTGTCAAAACCCGATGCAGATGTTTGTCATCCATTTGTAAATTATTTCTGGATAGAGATGGTCGGTCACGGACTATTGTGCAAAAGGCAACCTGTGCATTAAAAACTAGAGAACTGAATAAATCCCCTTGAAACAGAGTCGACTGTCTATCGAATTTAGTTCAATTTAATTATTTTATTATAAGGTAATATTTATGACAAATTTTCCTATCATCGTGTTTGCAATTTTACAAAAACGCTTTACATTATTAAGTTATTGTTTACTTTTATTTATCTCTATAACACCAACAAGCGGCTCAAGTCAACAAACGCGCTTTTCTGAATGGTATCTAATAAAAAAAGATCATTTTTTTACTAAAGATAACTGCGTTTTTTCTTCCATTGTTGCGTTTTATTTAGATTATTGAAATAAGAGTATTGATGTGCCTTCTTTTTAGCGTATTTTTATTGTTACATTGATAAATGCGCGTGCAATTCGCTAAGTCTTAAGTGAGTGATAAAATAGTATTAGACGACATTCATAATATGTGAGTAAATCACATCTTGCGTTTCACCTGTCTTATTTGTCACATAGATATTTTATTTGGCATTCATCAACCTCATTAGACATTGTTTTCAAAACTAAGGACTTTTCCTTGAGCCTTCGTAACATGCTAAGATTAGAGTCGTATAGCCAAATATACAAGATGGGGGCATCTAACAGCTGACGCTTTATCCTCAGACTATACAAAACCATATTGGACAGAGGAATCCCATATAGTTCTGGTATCGGGTATTCTGGTATTGTTAACGCTATCATTGGCAACATCTATCTTAATTGCTATCTCATTATCGAGACCGTACATCCTTAGCAAATATCACCATAACAATTAAATTTAACATTTTTTACAGATACACCATTGCTGAACAAACGGTTGTCAGGATAAAATGGTTTATTAACTAGGTCCATCTTCTTTGCGTTAACGCTTATGCCAAAATGGAGATAGTTTTCCAATATGTGGCGTGACACACGTTGTAAATAGTCTATAGAGGCTCTAAACCTAATATCATCTATGAATGACAGCTCCTTTACAGCATCAGTTGTCAACGTTCTTAACATTGAAAGAACCCTCATGCATTACATGATATTTTTCAGCACGAAGTCCACAGAACATCTAAGAATCTTGAAGTTACCTTGAAGCATTCAAATGCATCACTAGCTGTACTTATACAGTATTCAAAGTTCTAGTAAAGAGCTTTGGTTTTAATTATAACCTTAAGAGGGTCCATAAGCGAACAGTGGCAAAATGAATGAAATAGTAAGTAAGCAGTGATTTCAGTTCTTGTGCTAGTTAGAAGATTGTAACTTGCGTTTTTTGACCTTTTGTCAATTTTTGATGGCTCATCATCTATTCAGGCCATAAAAAAACTATTCAACTTGTTTCGGACGATTTGTATGTAGTGTATATAATGCTTTAGTTATTACAGAAACGTTGTTCCAAAAAAAGAGAAAAATGGATAATAATATTTTAAATAAAGTAATAAAAGTGTATTTTTTTAAATCCGTAAAAGAACTGAGTAAAAATAGAACGAATCTTCCCATCTCTACTAAACATAAATTATTTCTGGGTATCGGATGAAACTATCGTCATATCCGACATCATCCTGAAATTTTCTCTATGGTGCCTGAAAGAGTAAAAAAAATTGCAGCACTTTAAAATTTTCAGATTTTCAGATCAGCTGATATCCCTATATCCTATCAAGTGTATCCTTGATTTTACTAAGAAACTTATAATTTAAGAAATATTTTATAAACATTACAAATAATTTAATTATTATATATTTTTTCAATTAACGTTAACTAGTTTTCTATTTCGCAGATATTAATTATCATTTATAAAGAAGTTGACTTGAAATAAAACATTGCCATAGGTTAAAATAAATGAATTTAATACTAGTTTTGAAAATATTAACTAGTTTGTTCGGTAGTAAACTTCGCTTTAATGTTAATTTTGATAAAATAATGGAAATGTATCTGATTTCTATCGAGTAGGATGTAAAAAATAAAACTTTATCTTATTCCATGGTACCTGTATATGTAATTTTTAGTGCTGGTATTAATTGGCCATTCTTCTATTTAATGACGTTTTTCATCGGCGAGCAAAATTCGAGAGGTGTTCGTTAGACGTGCTCGTTGAGTGTTAGTAAATCTTTTCCGTTTCTACTAGTTACATTTAATAAAAAACTCCAAGATGCAGGGATTATCATGGGCCAGTCTCAAGAAGCATCCTGCGGTGAGATATTTTATTTTAATTTGCAATTCTTTTTTTTGACAGTTTACGGCGCGTTGATGTCTGAGCTTATATAATGTGTGCGAAGTATTTTTGCGACGAAAGGTTTAGATTAATATTATTACTTTTTCTTAAGAATCAATCATACTTTTATTATTTGTTGTTGTTAAATTATTTTATATGCATATACTGCTTACGTTGACTGCGTAAAATTGTTAAACGTGATAGAGATTTTAATGCGGAACTTGACATATTTTTCATCTTGATTTTATACCAACAGTTACAAATTGGATTTATTTTTCTTTTAACGGAATTTTTATTTTCATGATTCTAATTTATTTGATTTTTAATAGAGACCTTAGTATCGATTTCAAGGTGATGTTTTGATCTGAGTTTTTATTGTCGTCCGATGATGTATTTTCAAAGGGTGTAAGGCTAATGCTTACCCCGAATGTTAAATATGAATGTATTTACTGTCGAAATAAACGGAATTGATACTTTAGAATAATATTAATATCAATTAACCGAATGTTATTTTTTTTCGATCATGAGATATAGAAATAATTATTTTTGATAAAATTCGATAACACGCATTTTCAAATGTTATGTTTATTTTTAAAATATCAGGAGTTATACTGCATGCTCAAAGTCAAATCCAAGTTAAAAATGGATTCTTACTTTACTGTCTTATACATAAATGTTGCAGCCCATGTGGGGCATTTAGAAAAGACAACTCCACACCTTTCTTTCCATCAGACATTTTTTGCTTAATTCATACTGATATATAATTTAATTCCTTTAACATTTTAGTTAGTTTTTATTCATATATATTTTATTATTCCTCTGCACTTGCTTCCTACCATTAACAAAATAAACTTACATATTTGTTTCTCTTTGATAATTTCTGTTCAATATTCAACAGTTTTATCTATTAATTTATTTTAAATATTTATAACATGTCAGAATTTGTCTTGTCTTGAAGATGTTCAATGAAAAAAAATTACATGTTAGTTTCCAGAATTTATTGATTAATATAGGACTGGTTCCTGAACTGTTTACTTCCAGCTAACTGCTTTTCCATAATTTAGGTGACCTTCGAAGAAGTCTTGTAGTTTGGTAGAATTCTCAGTTTGGTTTTCGCAGTGTCCTTGAAAATGGAATATTCTGTACAATTTTTTTTTCTGGTTTGGATTTAATATTAAAATCCATAAAAAATCTATCCAATTATATTAAATATATAACATACTAAAACCTCATTTCCCTGTCGGGGTAGGCAGATAGAATAGAGCGCCAGACTTTCATATCTCAACACATCCTTAGCCTCTTCTACATCCATAAAACTTTTGCAATTTCTCTGACTTCCTTTCAGAATATCATTCACTTGATCCAACCATACTTTCTTTAGTCTTCCTTTCACACCTTTCACTCACATTTGCACTATATTTTTAGTTTTGTTAGTCTAGCTTTATTCATTCGATCCACATGCCCAAACCATCTCAGCGTGCTCTTCTTTATCTTACATATAATACATCAGTCTTAAGTTAACATTCATCCCTTACCACTTCATTCAGTATTCTGTCATACATTGTTACTCCATGCATTCTTCTGAATGCACGCATTTCTACAACATTTATTTGGCTCACCTTAGTATTTTTCCACATCCATGTTTTGCTCCCATACATCAAAGTTGGCATCAATATACTATATTGTAGACCGTAATTATAGCAGATTTCTGTCCAGTTCAAGTATATGTTTTAGTGTTCCATTGACTTTGTGTCCTATCACTACAAGCTATTTGATATACCTCTTAATTCTTCCATCATCTGAGAAAATACTACCCAAATAGCAGATTTCCTTAATTTGCTCCAATCTTTCATTATTCATCCGTATATTGCATTTACTTTTCCTTTCACACTTTTAATCACCATTAAAGAAAGGAGACCAAGGAAATGATGGCTGGATCAAGTGAAAAATATTTTGAACAAAAAGGAACTGTTAAAAGTCAGAGGAATTGTAAGAGTTGTATGGATATAGATGAGAAAGTTTATGGATGTAGAAGAGGCGAAGGATGTGTGTCACGATAGGAAAGTCTGGCTCTCTTTCATCTCTGCTTATCCCGATTTGGAAACACCGTAATGGTATGTTGTGTTCTAGTCATGGATACTAAATGTATTTTATTTATCGGTAAAAACGTGGTTGATTAGCGGAAATTTCTACAAAACATAAAATCCATTGGATGTTTAATAAAAATGTTAAAATAAAGCGTCTTGATTTCCCGTTCTGATGTAAACTTTATTTTTTACTTACAAGTATCTTTTTCAATTATATATTCCTGGTTCCAACTTATTTATTTATTTGATGTCAAAATGTCTCCTTTTTGTGAGCTATAAAATGTCAATAACATTTATGAATTATTTACAACAATGACCATAATGTATTGTATTCAACATACAATATTTGAATACTAAATTACTATACTTATTAATACACTTAATATTTCATTATCACAATATTGTTATTACTCAGTGTTCTAGAAGATATATGTCATTAATTAAGTATAATTAGTAAAGAAACTTCCTTTTCAAGTAGTTATGATTTGGATATCATTAGAAATATTCAAAAATGTTATCCATTGGAATTCTAGGAATGCCACATTTATGAGTATATTTGGTGTTATTGTTATTTTAGCAGACTTTCTAGTTCCAGGAAAAGTTTTACTTTTGTATAGCAGGTAAAATACACAAGAAATATTAAAAAATGTCATCCATTGGAATTCTAGGAATGCCACATTTATGAGTATATTTGGTGTTATTGTTATTTTAGCAGACTTTCTGGTTCCAGGAAAAGTTTTACTTTTGTATAGCAGGTAAAATACCCTTTTTGAAAGCTCTAAATCCAAATGATTTCAATAAAACCTTTCACATACATGCATATTATCACGCATTTACCGTTTTTGGGTAGGGAGAGAGGCCAGACCTTTATATCTTGACTATATATTTAATATTTTATTCATGGATTTAAAATTAATAAATAATATTTTCTTTTAAATGTATCAGAAGTATTAAAACAAACATTTTTATTCATAACATTAATAAAACATATATAAATGTAACTACTCTGGAATTTCTTTGGCAAATACATATGTAATATAAATAATTAACTACAAGACATTTATGGGGTACATATCTTGTTTGTATAATATATACATAATTTACGATTAACCCCTGCTATGCTCGGTTTCTAAACAGTTATAAAACGCGACTTGTATATGAAATATTCACAAGGTTAACGACTTATTACTCCTATTAACACATTTTATATCAATTTCCCAAAGTACATTAAACACTACAATACCACCCCGATACATCAACTCACAGTTGAATGTCAAAAATGTTAAATCTTCACACGCAACTATTATTTATTCAACACTACATCAGGATGTAGATAAAAACAAATTTCATAATTTAATTATAACGTTTTATTTACAAAGTGAAAATAATAGGACATCTGTTATTATTATCTATCTAAATTATTATCGAAAATAATGGTGCCAATTTTGAAGTATGGGAGTGAAATGTGAACATGGAAAAAATTGAGAGGAGCCGAATAAATGCTGTAGAAATGTGTTCATTGAGAAGAATACATGGAGTGACAATGTATGACAGAATACGGAATGAATGTAAATTTAAGGCTGATGTGTTGAGTTAAATGAAGAAGAGTTTGTGAACGTGGATTGAATTAATGAAGAAAGATTAACAAAACAGATATATAGTACAAATATGAGTTTAAGGCATGACCAATGAGAGGGAGACCAAAGAAAGTATGGTTGGATCAAGTGAATGATATTCTGAAAGATGCAAATGTAAAAAATCAGTGAAATCATAGAAGTTGTATGAGAAGGTGTATGGATGTAGAAGAGGCTAAGGATGTGTCGAGATAGGAAAATCTGGTGCTCTATCCTCTCTGCCGATGTCTTCTGTGATGGTGTGTATGTATGTACATTTTAGTTTTTAAAAAATCAGGGTTGTGCAGACTTGATTATGATTTATATTTAATATTCCAAAAGGTAAGCTACGGTGTTGTTAATATCACAGTAAGCAGATATCTACTGTATATGTAGATTGCTTACAATGTCGGAGTTGCCTAGTCATAAAAACTGGATAATTAAAAAAAAAAAGTGTTATACAATGTTGTCTCATTTAAAATTCACTCCGTTATCAGATTTTTTATAATGAATTCGATCAATAGATTCCATTTTTTCTGCTTTCATTAGCTGATCCCCCTGTATGCCTGCTTCTTCGCTGGTGCTGCAGGCTCTCTTTACTACACCATCCGCTTGGCAGTGTGGAGTCCCGAGGTTACATGGAACAAGAAGTCCAACCCTGAGCCATGGAACGAATTTGAGAATAAGCAACACAAGGTAAACATTCATTAAAATTTTTTATAATCTATATGATTGATAATGATCAGCATAGCTCAGAAGCAACGGCAACCTCCCTGAAAGAAGTTGGTGGGATTGGATGTAGCTTTGCAGAAATACAGTGGTACCTCGGGTTACGAACTTAATTCGTTGATTCCGTTCGCGAGCCGAAATGTTCGCAAACCGAAATTCATTTTCTTGGGAGCCATAATAAGGGGTAATTTAATGCAAAATATATTTTATATATGCTGTATATTATATATATAAAAGCAAAAAAAAATTGTATCAAAAATAACAAACACAACGACAAACAATGTTCACAACGTGCGACCCGAGAACAACTAATGCGTAGTTGCGTAATGCGCCGTTACAACTAATTCGTGAGCCGAGGCATTGTACGTAGGTCGAGTCAAAATTTGTCGGGAAATTGTGTTTGTAAGCTGATTTGTTTGTGAGTAGAGGCGTTTGTGACCCGAGGTTTGACTGTATGTTTTTAATTTATTGTCTTTTTAGTTTGAGGCTATTTTTCAAGTTGAGATATGTCATAATTTCAAAGAAAGTCGAGTTAAATTTTACATACTTTACAAAAGTTATATAAAGACATAAGTTAAAATAAAAAAGTAATGAATAACCAAAGAATGCAAAAGTAATGAATGACCAAGGAATGCAAAAAGTTTCAGTCTTTTAATTTATTTTTTTGGGTCAATAGACCGGGATGAAACGTGACTTCATTCTGATCATTGTTCTCGTAACAAACCGGGATCGTTGCGTCTGAAGAGAAGTAGAAACACTTGTCACGGGGATCAATGTAATTAGTGGAATAACAACGCGCTCGGACGCTACTGTAGCTGTCAGACATCTTTTTTTGTGTAAATTTTTAGGTATTTGGGTATTCCTGAACCCGTGTATAATATTTAATTTAATTTATAGTCTATTTCTTGATTGGTTTTAGTCAGTAATAATGTATATTTTGTTATTGCAACAGTCATATTATGATTGTGTAATATTTAATGAATTGATGATCTTTATTTTTCGTTAATGTTGGTTTTGTTGAGTAATACTTAAATTGATTCAATCTTTTTTAAAATGTCAAGTAGAACTAAAACTAGATAGTTGAAATAATTATTCATTAAAAAACTAGAATTCATTATGTCATTTCAGTTAATATTTTTTCTTCCTCAAAGTGTTAGAGAAATGGATGGTGTGTGCAGTTTTAGAAAGCACTTGAAGACCACCTATTTTGGGAAGTCTTATCAAAATTCGTGATTATATATGAACACTATACTTCGCCACCTAAAGCCGAATGTGTTGTTATCACATATTGTAAGATTTACAAAGGTTTCTTGGTAGTTTGTCTTCCCTTGGTAAATTTTCTTAACAAATATGCTTTTCTAAACATCAGACACACAGAAATTTCTAATCTAAAGGCCGCTACCACCACCTTCCTATCCTTATACCCAACATGTTTTTTTTTTAAATATTTTTAATCTGTTAATAATAATGGTTTGAATCTCGAGTTAGAGTGCCCTTGAGGAGAGTTCACTCTCTAAACGGTGCTGTATAAATTGTCCTTTTAATATTATTATTAAGCCTTTTCATTTCTTAGCTCGTCAATTGCTAGCTACATTACAAGATGTACAATGCGGACAATTCTAGTTTATTGGTCAATAGAGTCATACTAATATTGTCTTCTTGGCAATTCAGCTTCTCTTGTTCGATTTTCCGAATTTAGCCTATGAGAATTTTCTCGAATCAAAATTTTCATTTAATGCCAGCGAAGAAAATAATTTGTGAAAGTTTCACCCCCCTCAACTTAATATCTCCCAAAATTTTGCCTCTGTCAATATTTTCTTGTCTTGATTTGTTTTATAAAATATTATGTGAAAGTTTCTGCCCTCCAACTTAATATATCGCAAAATGAAAAAGATGTGGTAATGCCTAGTACTCCGAGTATGATTGCCAGTCATTCTGTGGATGGAAGACACCTTTCCTTGTATTGGCTAATAGTGTGCAAACATTTACATTTCAGCAAACAGTCTGTTCGAACCTAAAGTTCCTATGGCAAGGAGACCAAAATTCAATCTGATGCAACCTTTAATATGACCAAGTTTTATGGTGTTACTTTTGTGTTGCTTAATAGGTGAAACGGCTTGGTGGTACGTGTGCATATATTTAAGCAACACTGAAAATAAATATGTTTTGAGAGTTGTGGTTCTTCATATTAGTTGGATAAGGTCTTTCGAAGTGTTGTACCGCATGGTTTGGCTTATGATGCCGATGTTTTTGGAAAATGTTGCTTTTTTCATCTTCAAAGCTTGTTCGTAATCAACTTTACGAAAGATCTTATCTAACTGAAAATAAAGTAAAATGCAACATCGTGATATATCATAATGATTTTTTGTAGCTCCCTTACTATTTGGGCGACAGGTGTTTCAAAAAATTTTTAGTTTTGTTTTTAAAAATAATCTGAAATATAATTTTTTGTATTTACATTTATAATTATAGACATAACATTATTTTTAATTATATATATTTTTTCAGTTCTACTCGCCAATTAGGGATTACTCAAAATTGGAGGACCACCGCCCCAAATTCTAAATGATGTAAATAATAAACATTCGTATCAGATGACTTAAATATGTTTATTTTAACTATAGAAAGCTAAAAGAGTTTAGTTAATATTGGTTGTCGATTAATTTGGTATCCATACCTGTTAATGAATAGACTTTCTTTTGGTTTAATTTTTAATATTGTCGTTCAAAATATAATACAAAAATAAAGGAATTAATGTAGTCAATTTGTTTTTATTTCACCTCAAAAAATCCCTTAGCCTGTAATGCAATAATTATGATGTCTAGAGGTGGAGTTACAACGGAGAATTTTACGACATGAATGTAAATGTCAGTGTTGCCAAGGTAATCAGCATTATTTGATAAATTAGGGCAGTATTTTTTAAATTATTTTTACATGGCGCCTTTAGGGTATAAAGAGTTTTTCATGGCTTTCTTAATTTTTTTTACCAATTAGTGGGTTGGGTGAGTCTGTTTTTCACTACACAGATTCTTAAATCTTGGAATCAACTTAGACGCAGCTACCCTCATTTCCTGTTCCACGTGAAGTTTTGAATATTTGGTTTTATAGAAAACCCAGCTTCACAGAGGTAAGTCGTACATGGAACCAGGATTTGCTGAGCTTTAGCACTTAGCAAATATAAATATTTCTTTACTGATACCCAAAATTTAATCCAAATTGTTAGTTCCATATTGACAAAATTTGTTTTTGATGTACCGTTGCAAGACACTAAATCAGACTCTTCCACTTTCGATACCAAGTCAGATGGAGATTGTTACATGGATTCAAGATCCTAAATGGGTCTTGAATTCATGTAACCTTTTCCATATTATCTTATAGAAAGCATTTTTTAAACCAGTTGCTAAGCTGAAAGAGTACAAAGTTCTGCTCAGTTATCCAATGAATGAATGAATGCTTATTACCCGTGACAAGTATAATAGACGGTACAGTACAAATAGAGGCTTAGGGCCCTTGTCGTTGGTGCCACTGAATATGGCTATGTAAGCCAATTTGCAATAGACATTCTGTGCATATAGCGCAAAGAGCTTCAGTACTTGTAGGTTGTCTGCGTCTTCTTTCTCCATTGGATTCCTGATCTAATAAAAGTATATTTAAAAACAATTAACAATATTAGAAATCAATGTAAAAAACAAGAAAAGAATAAATATGTATATCAAAAATTTAAACAATAATATGGAAAATTTTACAAAAAGTCACAAATTTTCCTTGAAGGAGTTTAGCGACACATGAAAAACGTCTTATCTGAGGGGACACGCGGTTGAAAAGTGTGATTGCTTTACCTACGGGCATTTCTAAAGGGAGTTTGGTTTTGCATAGAAGTCGATAAAACAATCTGTGAATGCATTGCCTCAGATAATTATCCGGAACATACAAATCAAAGCTTTCCAGGACGGTTGGATTTATCAGGCAAAAAAAAGAACACCCAATCGCAAGGCTCTTCCGCACTCTAGTGTTCTACAGGATAGCATTCCCAGTGAAAATAAACTAGGAAAGAGCCATGAATAATATCCATACTCTCTCAGGTAAAGACAGAGTAGAAATCTTTTCTTAACTCTCAAGTATAAGGAAGTATGTGATCCTATCCCCGGTGGTGCCCATATAGGACAATATTGGAAATGATTCCTGACAAGAGAATTATATAATCTTCGGAGATATAGGTGTCTAGTAAATAATTTGGTGGTACGCAGCACAAAACCAAGCATCTTGTTCGCTTTATTACAAACATACTACCTTGATCAAAAAGTTTTAGGAAAATCGAAAATACAAGTTTATTCATCAAAATCGATATGGTCCCCTTCAAAGTACTCCCCATCGACTGCAATGCACTTACGCCAGCGCTTGATCCAATCCTCGAAACACCGCTGGTTTTTTAAGTCGGTTGAACAGGAAAAAATCGCAGGGAACCAGATCAGGTGAATTCGAAGGCTGCTGGATAGTAATCGTGTTGTTTTTGGTAAAAAACTCATGGAAATCATGTCTTTCGCGATTTTAACGCGGTTCTTTTTTTGCATGAAATTGAGGTCTTTCGGCACCAGTTTTGCAGTGACACGTCTGAGGCCCAAATCACTAACGAAAATGTCTTGAGCGGATCCATAAGCGATGTTCAAGTCCTCTGCCAGCTCTCTGATGGTCAATTTGCGGTTTTTGGCCAACATTTCTTTGATTTTATCGATGTTTTCATCAGTTTTCGACTGCCACTGCGTTCGTCATCCTCGACCGACTCACGACCACTTCTGAAGCGTTTGTGCCACCGAAAAACACTTCTCCAACATTTCCAAGGTCTGCGGACCGTTAAATCCGTTTTTCACACAAAATGTAATGCAAACTCGTTGATGTCATTTTCAAACTTGTAAAAAATCGAAAACACTCACAAAGGTAGATGTACTCAGTATAGCGTAACTTTTACAAATGTCAAGTTATGACACTTAAATTTGGAGGGAAGTGTCAATGATAGATGTGGTAACCTAACAAAAAAAAAAAAATTCCAATCGGGTGACTGACAGCGCCACACGATGGCCGGTCCTAAAACTTTTTGTAGGTAGTATTTGTATTTGATTTAATAAATGAAAGGTCACTTTCAAATAAAACACCTATGTTTTTTGTTTTATCCATCCTAGATGAAGGTAAAACGTTCTCAGTGCTCCAATAGGGCATAGAAGAGTGGGTGGACTGAAATTATGGTCGATTTATAGGAAGCTGAATGGAATGAGATGAAAAGGAGATGCTTCAGACAAATAGAAGTGGCGATAGATCCCAAAGGTAGCCAAGGGGCCATCCTGGGGGCTGTAGTACTGATGACAGATATTTTTTTAAATACATATATATTTTTTAATTTAAATGAAATATACAAAGCACTCTCCTGCCCAACTAGGTGTGTGCCTAAGAAAATCTTGCAGTCTCTGTGTTTTGCATATCCCGACAGGGAAGCGGCGTTATCGTATGTACATATGTAATACAGTTATTCAATAGGGTTATTTGCAATTTTTTTTTATTAAAGTAAAAAATTCAAAAAATGACAGTAGTTTTTTTTACTATTTTTGCACGAGTATACTTTGCAAAATCAATATGAAAAACCCATCACCTTGTATCGTTACAACTCCCAAGAAGTATACGCCAGTGTCAAGTGATGATTGAATCTGTCTAAAAACTATCAAGAAAAGTTTCTATTTACAAACCTAGAAATATTTATTTAGTAATATTTTGTTTTGCTTGAAGACTTTTCATATATACTCGTATATGATGGTTCAACTGAATTGCAATGCTGTTATACTAATCATAAAAAATGTGTAGTTCTCCTACGTCAATACGTTTTTTAAATCACTGTATTCGCAGTAAAGCTCAAATATGTTTGTTACAATTTATGACCGGTCCTGAGGTGCGCTGAGCACCGACGCATCTCGAGACGCTGAGCGAATAGAAAATATCGCTGTCTCACGGTTTACTGTACATCTCTGTCTACCCTATATGAATTTCCATTTCCGTCCGGTGCGTATTGGAGATCGCTCCGGTAGTATTGGCAAACTTGGCCAGTCAATTTGTGAGGAATATTTTTAAAAATTTTATTTTTCTTAATTTTCACTTAAATAAAAATACTCGTACTTTTTGTTAGTATTCTTATACATATTTAATCTATACAAATATTAAAAAATTTTGGAAGTCATGTTTGCGAATATATAATTTAATTATTGCGAATTATTTCTCCGGTTCAGAGCACCTCTAGACCGGCTGCCACTGATTTATGATACACACTTTCGCTGTTTACAGTACAACCTGGCCAACTCATTGACTTGTGGCAATCCTGTACAACCAACCAGAAAGATGTTAAAGATGCCTTAAGTGAAAATCAAACTGAAATCCCTTTTTAAAAATATCTGAGATCCCCAGGTTGGAAGATAGGCATTTTACCAGCTATGCCACAGAGGCCTTCAATTCATTCTGCCTGTTTATAACAATAATGATTTTGAATAATAAATATTAACAGTATTTAATTTAACTTTTACTTTATTATTTTGCACTCAGGAGCTTCCATAAAAGGCTGGATAAATAATTTCAATCTATCATATATGAATTTCTATTCAATATTATCTAATCTATGTTTGCGCACTATTCAATAAACTAATCGTTACATATCTCCATTGATAAGTAATGGTTAGTTTATAGAAGTATGGAATACAGTCACATATATCAAGTTGTGCTTGTTATTACAAGAAATGGATATCGTTATCAAACATATACAATAGGTTTTTAAATGTGATATTCTTTTGATATATTATTTTCTCTTTTATTGCCACCCGAAATTACTATAAATTTATTTAAATGCAGATGCGAACTGTAAAGTACATAAAGTATATTACAATGCAAAAAACCCATCATTTTGTGGATATAGGGAACCATTTCTAAACACTCAGCTGAAAAATATATAATAAAAATCATTACTTATTTTATATACATATTCCTCTTGTAAACTCATTTTACTAATCAATAACATGATTCTTAAAAAGTTTGAAGGCTTTTTTGATTATTGTTTTGGAGTCTACATAATGTTTCTGTGGCTTTCGAGTCCCAATGTTTCGAGAATGTTGCAGCTCTCATCTTTAAGACTTGTTTGTTTGACTTTGCTATCTGCAGGGATGTGCGCTGAATGCTGTATGGCTTATTTCAACAAAATATAAATTAAAAAAACTATTACTCTGCTCATAACTCATAAGACACAAATAATACGTTGTTTTCAGAAAAGTTTATCTAGAAGAATATTCCCAGTTTCACAGTAAGCTGCTGACAAGCGAGCTTTGGTTCGTTGATCATAGCATGCCTGTGGTACAACAAGGCTTGCATCAAATTATTTTTGACAGCATGTTAATCCGGATTGTTAAGTTGCCTGCTTGCAGTTTTTTTAAATATTATGAAGTTTGTGTAACCAAGCTAGTGGCACAAGTAGAAATCCAACCAGAATTTAAGTTAAGATCAATTGTAGAACTAAGATTTTTTTATAAGAAATCGCATACATCGCCTCTCTGCGTATTATACAAATATAAACATAGACAAAATTAAACATAGAGTTAAGAACAAATAGCCAAAATCAATCTCAAGACAAAGTATTATTCATAAGCTGAGAGCTACTGAAAGTTATTGTGTATCAGAAAAACAAATTACTTTATCAAGGCCATGTTTATATTGTGCCAAATAAACTGGTGCCAAAATAAAATATTCCAAGAATTTTGTTTTCTTCCAAGTTCATATATACTTAAGGTCACAAAATAAAATATACAAACCATCATTCCGTTTCTTTGACAGTGTTAGTAGAGATGACAGAATGCATGACTTATTGATTATGCACACACATTTAGTCGAGATTAATCTAAGAGCTCATATTTTTTAATGTGTACTGTCGGGGTACGCAAATCACTGTTGGGGTACGCAAATCACTGTCGGGGTACGCAAAGAGGACAGAGCACCAGTTCTGTCACACATCATCCCACCTATTTTTCTTATCTCAAACATATTTCTACATTTATTCAGCTCCTTTCAGCCTCTTTCCATATCCATATTTTATTCCCATGCATTAATAATACTACTAGTTTTGTAAATCATTAATTTCCATCACCACCATCAAAAGATACATACCATCATGCCATTTCCCTGTCAGGGAGGCAGAGAGGACAGAGCACCATCCTTTTCTATCTCGACATATATCCTTAGACTCTTTTACATTCATACACCGACTATTTCTCAAATTTTCAGAATATCATAAACTTAATCTAAACATACTTTCCACGGTCTTCCTTTCACATTTGGACTATATATCAGTTTTGTAAGTTTTTCTTTATTCATTCGTTCCACATGCCCAAATCATCTCAGCATACTCTTCTTCACCTTACATAACACAGCCTTAAGTTCACATTCATCCCATATCACTTCATTTTGTATTCTGTCACTCCATGTATTCTTCTCAATGCACGTATTTCTAGTGTTTATTCGGCTCACCTGTATTTTCCACATCCACGTTTCGCTCCCATAAATCAAAGTTGGCACCAAAATGCTATTGTTGACTTATAGCAGATTTTATCTTATCACTTCATTCTGTCATACATTGTCAATCCATGTATTTTTCTCAATGCGTGTTTTTCTACAGCATTTGTTTGCCTCCTCTTAGTATTTTTCCACATCCATGTTTCACTCCCATACATCCAAGTTATTACCAAAATACTATTGTGGAATATCATCTTAGCAGATTTTTATACTGTTCGGTTTGAGTATATATGTTTTATTGCCCCATTGACAGTTTCCTCTCGCTACACGCCGTTCGATACCCATCTTAACTCTTCCATCATCTGTGAAAATACTACCCAAATAGCAGAATTCTTCAACTTGCTCCAATCTTTCATTTTTCAACAACATTTATCAAAAGAATAGAAATACAATTTTATGCATCAATAAATGGAACGTTTAACTTAAGACAAAGAATAAGAAGAAATAAATTCTATTAATTCATTCGGTAATCTTCAACAGATCTATTATTTTGAATTAGGTTACAAAAATTTTACTATTGTTCTTCTCAATATCAACCGAGTCCTCAGGTTTAGTTCTGTTCAAAAGGGGGAAAGTAAGGATGTGTATAGTATATCATCTTGAATGTTTAATATTTACATAAATTCATGTGGGAAGGAAATAGAGGACAATGAGTGGCATATGAATGTCGATTGGGAATGGATGCAGATTGCTGTAGTTTGATAACTAAATTGTATAAGAGATATGAGAATGAATGTTGTAAAATCCAAAGCCATGGTGATTGAAAAGTGTGGCATGTAGCGATAAGAAACAAAGTCAATAGGGCACTTAAACTTATAGTGCCAACATTGATGTATGGGAGTGGAACGTGGATATGAAAAAAATACTGAAAAATGCCACTTCAATGTGCCCACATAAGGTGACAGTGTACGAGGCATATCCAGAAAGTAAGTGTACTGAATTTTTGTAGGTTACAATTTTTTTTATTTAAACAAAAATATTACGTGGTTACCGTAGTACATATGTAAGCTATTTTTCGACATAGTTGCCATTCCTCTCAATGCAGGTGGTGAAGCGGGGTATCAACTTTTTGATGCCTTCCTCGAAGTAATTTCCCGCCAACCCCTCCGTCCACTTCTCCACCTCCTCCTTTAGCTCCTCGTCAGTTGAAAACCTTTTTCCACCCATGTACAGCTTCAGGGAGGTAAAGAGATAGTAATCTGAAGGTGCTAGGTCAGGGGAATGCGCGGGATGGTTCAGGACATCCCATTTAAACGAGGCGAGCAGTTCCTTCGTGGCGTTGGCCGTGTGTGGTCTGGCATTGTCATGCAGCCTCCCTTTGTCAGCATGCCTCTCTTGTTTTGAATCGCCCTCCGCAATTTTTTTAGGGTCTCACAGTGTCTTGCAGAGTTGATGGTCTCCCCTTGAGGCATATATTCAATTAAAATTATGCCTTGACAGTCCTAAAACACTGATGCCAAGATTTTCTTGGCTGAAATTGTGGTTTTGAACTTTTTGGCGGAGGGTGAAGAGGTGTGACGTCACTGTTGAGACTGCCTTTTGGTTTCAGGCGTGTAGTGTGCAACCCAAGTTTCATCTCCAGTAACGATGGAGCGGAGAAATTCATCTCCATGGAGTTTGCAGCACCTCAAAAACTCTTGCCTTTTTACAAAATTTCGCACTTGGCGGGAGATTGGGTTGACATTTTTCACAAAACGTGTTGTCGCGTCGACACTTCTCAACGTACTGACCTCGAACCGGTCTCGTTGCGGAGGGGAAGGGCTAGGCTACACGAAAGTGTAGCCAATATGTCGAAAATAAAATCCATCCGGTCGTGAGAGCCTCAGTACACTTACTTTCTGGATACGCCTCGTATAACAGAATATGGAATGAAGTTATTTGGGATGAATGTTAACTTAAGTAATATATTAAATAATTTTTAACAATGATTTTGTAATTTATTATTACTACTGCTTTTTGTATGTTAGTTTAAGACGAAGTTTTGTATTTTTTGTCAATAATTTTAAGTACTTGTATAACTTATCATTTGTATATAAAAGACACTGTTGTGTCGTTAATTAAATACATAAATAAAGAAGAGTACTCTGGTAGAAAAAACCAAGAAAAGTATGGTTGGATCAATTGAATATTTTGAAAGAAGGAAACATATAAAGTCACGAAATCGTGGGAGTTTTATAAGGTAGGATGTAGATGAGGCGAAGAATGTGTTTCCAGAGTTTGAGAATAAATTTTCCAACAGCAACCAAAACTGCACCGCTTTGGGGCCCTCTAGCTTTAACTTTGTAAAATTGTGGAAGGTGTATAAATAAAATGCAATTGATTATTTATGTATATATATTTTCATAAAATGTAATAACCATAGGCACGTATTTGGATAAATTTATACAGCATAAAAATAACTTTTATTAAGGACTTAATCTAAGTGTAAAATGCTTTATATACGTGACTAAACATTCAGTTATTTTTAAAATAGCCTACACTATTATACCTAAAATAAAATAATAATGTAAAAAAATATTGAAATGAAAAAGGATTAATCTAGACGAAAAAATGTTTTTTAAATTTGTATTACGTCCCTGTTTCGAGATGGATTCAAATACATATATTACATAAATATCTGTGTACGATAATAATTTATTGCTTTTTGTAATGCAATACAGTAACACCTCACTTAACGAATCCTCTCACTACGAAGTTTCAGTACAACATAGCTGACTTGAGATTAATTGAAATTATACAGTACAGTTCAAAACAATTTAAACGAGACAAACCTACGTCAGTCAAGTGACCTGTGTTAAATGCAAATAATTCATATAAACAGTTATTTGATAAATAAAATGAAACAGAATGTAAACAATCAAGACTAGATAAATTTTTCAAAATTCAATTGTTTTATAGCTTTTATAATAATTTCAATATAAAAGGGATTTTTGTTATCGTACGAGGGTCATCCAGAAACTATGGTTACAAGGGCTCCTGAGGCCGGAGGAAATTTTTTTGGCGCACCTGGCGTGTAGGGGGAATCCTAATGGTTAGTTTGTTTGGTCCCGCGTATTTGTTGACCATTTTGTTCAGTCACAGTAAATTCTTCCGATGGAGAGGTCGTCGCGCGCTCCTGCCAACTCTCGTCCGTGTGAGACTCGCACGGTAAACCGTTTTTTGACTTTGCAGAACAATACCGCAGCGAATATCCATCAGAAGCTCGTGGTAGTTAGTACGAAATGACCGCCATGTGATACTTGACGACCTTCACGAAGAATTTCCTGACATTTCTCGAAGTCTCCTTGGTAATATTGTATCGGAAAAACTTGGTTACAAAAAGTTGTGTGCCCAGAATGCTCACACCGGAGCACCTTCAAAATCGCGTGACCGCCGGGCGTGAATTTTTGAATCGTTTTGCACAGGAGGGAGAAGTTTTCCTGGACTCTATCGTGACGGGGGATGAGACGTGGGTGTGTCACTACATTCCAACAATTTTCCAGCGATCAGGAGGTCGAGAAAGCTGTGAAGAAGTGGCTGAAAGAGCTGGCGGCGGAGGTCTATGACACTGGCATACAAAAGCTGGTGCCCCGACTACAGAAATGTCTTGATCTGGACGGCGATTACGTTGAAAAATAGTTTAATATATTTGTGAAGTATCCTGTGAATTACAATTAAATACAAGCATTTTTCGATCCTACATTAATGTTGTAACCTTACTTTCTGGATGATCCTTGTATTTGAATTTTTATTCAGAATAAATTTTGAGTTTTATTCGTTGTTATTTTCTGTAGTGACTATTTTAATTCTACCTCTGAAAATTAAGTTTTTTGTAACAAAGTAGTTTCTCTGAATGTCTACTTCGTTAAGTGAGTTACTGTACATAATTATTTTTTCATTCCCTTTATTCTATGACGGCCGAGGGGCAATCATAGTAAGAAAGATTTAATTTTCATTAATACATTTTTTTTTCTCGTTGCTTCCTTATCTTAATTCCTTCTTTGTGCTCAGTAATAAATTGATAATAGTATTAACCCTTATAAATAAATGTTTTAATTATTACTGTTTTTTGATTGGTACATTTTCAATACATTTTTTTTAATAGCTTAAGACAGATATTCAAAATTTTTACTTCATTTATTCGTAATCGCACTTTTCAACATATCTGAGTTGTTAATGTTGACATGTTTAAGAGTGTGATCAGAACAACATTGTTTCTGACCCCCATTTATTGAGTCCTCGGGTCATAAACGTCTGGTATAGACACATAACGCTCAGTTGGTCACTGTGTGAAAAACGTTACCAGACGAACTCTTCAACTAGACGGGACCCTTTTAATTGTAGGATATCAATGGGAATTGAACCTGAAACTCCCAGGTGGAAGACCAACTAAGCCACAGAGGTGTCAGTTTAAAAAAAAAGGTAAAACAATATTTTCTTAGATAGGATTTTTTCTCTTCAATCACAGTGATTAAAATATTATTCATATTTTTTCAAGTACTTTTTTTTTTATTACATGATTTATATTATAAAATAAGTTCTTATACATTAGAAATTTTGCATTTCTAAAGGTAATTCACCCTAAAAATAATAGATAAAAAGCACTGTGCATTCTTTTAAGATTTATGATTATGCAAGAGGATTATAAACTCGACATGATGAAAAAACAGTTCACTCAAATTCTACTGGAACTTGAATATTGAAAGAAATTTTACACATGACTTTTTTTGCCCATTTATCAAATTCATCTGCCTTTTTGCTTATTTACTAGTTTCGCTCAACAAGCATCAGACTTCAATAAAGTTGAATTATTTATACATCAAGAAGTTAAAAAGGCCACTGTTCAAGTTTTTGATTAAATGTTAAATATTTAACATCTTTGAAGGTTCTTTAGAGTGAAAATTAATGTTTTATTATATACCATACACCAAGTCTAAAGGTGACGCACAAGAAGTGGTTGGATATTGCTAAGCGGCTGATCGAGAGTCACACTTGATGAATCCCCATACATTGGTGTGAAGATGGGGAGATTCAGTCTGACCCAATGTGAGAGATGTGATGTCAGGCCGTGAACCAGGATGGAAGCTTTTTAAGACATCCTTGTGTTACTAGGTGACTATTTCACTAAGGTTGTATCATAAATGGCAGCAATTTGATCTATGTCATATTTTGAGCTTAACTGATAATGTAGTAAAAATAAAACACCGAGGTCTGATGACTGTTGGCGTAAATGTGTGGTACATGTCAGATTTTCACATGTGTCATATTTCACAATATGTGCCATATTTCACAATAAGTGCAATATTCACAACATATGCCATATTTCACAACTTATACCATATTTCATAATATGTGCCTTATTTCACAACATGTACCCTATTTCACAATATGTGCCATATGAATACATACAATATTTAATTTAATACACGGGCAACTTGTTTTACATTCAATATTAACAGTTCAAATAATTAGAAAAAGAAAACATTTGTATGTAACATTACTAAATAGACAAAAAGTGTAATGGACAAATAAAATTTAAAAATAAGATTTGAGTTATCTAAGTATTCTTTTTTATAAATATTAGTAATTTAATCATAAAATGTGATATTAAAATAATCACCAAAAAGAAAAAAAAAATGCTAAATTGTAAAAAAAAAATATTAAATTGTAAAAAATAAATAAAATATCATTTACATAATATTCTTCTGTGGAAAGATATTTTTAAATTTAGACAGTTAAAGCAATAGATAATTAATTAATTAAATAATATAAATAATTAAAAAGCATTAGTGCATACAAAAAAACATTTTTTTTTATTATACATAAAAATATAAATCAAAATTGATTCATTTTAGAACTATATATGGACATGTACGAGGGTTGATAAAAAAAATGATAATTTTTTAATTTCACAGGCTTTTTTTTTTATTGAGCTCATTTTTTTTCTATACATTGGCGATTTTCAGCCCTATTGGATGGGCAGTTTGTGTTTGAAAGGCAAGTATTTACAACGGATTTTGGCACGTTTGCGATTTTTTCATTTTAATAATTTTTTTTTTTGGTTTTGCACCATTTGCTCGAGGCAATCCAACGAAAAAAACGATCAAAATCGTGGGCAAACAACTGGATTTTGCACCACGATAATGTACCGGCTCACACTTCACTTGTTACAATTTGATAAAATCTATTGAATTTTCATATTCCCATAGAAAGTCCATCTTTCTGGGGAATATTTTACATATTTTCTTTAATAAACTGTATATTTTTCTCTACTTCAAACATTTGATAAGTACATTACAGTAGTATCGTGACATAACCAAAAAATTTAACATGTTATGAAATGGTAATCAAAGCTTTTGGAGAAAAATATTCAACAACTAGTAATTTTGTAATAGATATATCCATTCAATATTATTCTGCATTGTAGATCTGTGACAGACAAGTAACTTGCAATTGAGCAAGGCTTAGCTTTAAGGCCTTACGCTCGTTGGGGACTCTTTAATTATAACCGTGGATGTTTGATACAGCATTTTCTTTGTTCATTCACACGATGCGGTAACATTCAGATAGCGAGGCTTTACTTTTTCTTTAGATTTCATTCTTTTTGTTTGCATTTATTGTCAGTTACCATGATTAAAAAATTTAAATATTTAGAGATGAGCAGTATTAGCACAATAGAGTTAATTTCTTTTTTAAATACCTAGAGATAGTATTCTCTGCATACTAATTTTTTTCAACGTGGTTCTTGTCCGTAAACCACCAATGAGTGGGTTTCTATTTTACGAGCACATAACATTACCACATCTGTACTGTTCACTTGTTTTGTTTCAAATTAAAAGAAAGCATTAAAACCATAGATAACAGCAACTTATAAATATTTGCCATCGCATTGATCTGTACTTGCCTTTAAATTTTTTTAAATTTACCCATATTGATTGCTTTATCATTTACAGATGTACACACATTGTTAGTTTAAACCATAGACTAATCAAAGCTCAAATTCAAGGCCAAAAGTATGGGAAATTTATCTTATTAAAGATCTTGAAAAAAAATGGCTTGATTGATTTCCCTAAAGAAGTATTTTCTATAGCTTATATTAAAAAAATAATCTCTTCAAATGTTCGAGTTTAATTCTGTAGCCTAATGAGTGATTTCAGAAAGTGGCTCATTACATGTAGCAGTGCAGATAGTTATGGCCATCACAGTGCAGAAAATGCATCAATAAGCGAACAAAATAAAATAATATCTGTTTGGAACCTAAGATAATCTAACTCCGGGTATACATGTAAACTGACCTAAGACCGTGTCTATGCTTTTTATAATCCAGAGGTATGTATAGCACAGTCGTGTTGCAAAGTAAATAACATAGAAAAAGGAACAAGAGGATGGGGTTTACCAGCCCTGAGGAGGCTGTTGCTGTTGGTATGGGTTGTACTGGGGGTTGGGAGGGTATTGAGGAGGAAACTGGGGAAACTGAGACATGCCTTGAGGAGGGTACTGTGGTCCCCCTTGCGGGTATTGCATCGGGTGCGACTGGTACGGTGGCGCTTGAGGAAAGCCGGGGTAAGCTGCACCTGAAAAGAACAAAGAGAGATCGTGATTTATTTATAAGTAAACAGTACAATGTACCTTATAACAAAAAAAATAAAAGAGCCAATAATGGTGCTTAACACATTAAGTTTGACAGAATATACAAAATAAAAAATATTTTTTCAAAATTACAACAAAAATATTTAGAATAAAACAGGTATCAAATCGTAAAATCACACGTTACCAACACAATACAGAGCCGTCCGCGCTGCGCAAAAAATACAAACACAATAGACAAATAATTGAAAAAGAAAATATAAAAGACGGAATCAGACAGGTACAACTTCACAAATTCTCAAAAAACAGGGGAAAAATCACAAAAAATAGTAAAAAAAAAACACAATCAATTAAAAAGCAGTTCAAAAAAGATCTTCAAAAGTCCCCGAAAGAAACGCTGGATCCCACTTCAAGGCTCGGATATTCGAAGTGCCTTCAGCAAACTAACTCTAAATACATCCAAGACCGCAGCGTACTCATTTCCGATCCCGTGTAGGATCGGAAATGAGTACGCTGCGGGCCAGTCGATATCACCACTTCACAGGCAAAAGAAAACCTCGTTGGTCAGGTTTTTGGTGAGACAGAAAAGAAAAAGAACCCCAAGACAGTCACCTGACGTTTTTATGCAAGGCCCTTTATAAATAATACCATTTCTTCTCTTTTCCACCTGCCTCACTACCTTACCACTTACACCATTAGCTCTCCTCAGCATAAGTTAAGTGCTGTTAATTTTTCATTAATTTAATCTATTTACTATGCATTTTTGAGGGTCTGGAACGGATTAATTCAATCTACATTACTAATGAAAACATTGATTCGGTTTTCGAACAGCATTCTGGAACGGATTAGGTTCGAAAACCGAGGTTTCACTGTATTACAAAATATATGTTGAGAGTAAGGATAGAAATAGAATGGTGGTGGCCGTGACCATTAGACTGGGTACATCCCTGGATCTGTATATATTTAGATAAACATATTTGATAAGAAAACCGCAAGGGAACTGAACAAAACTAACCAAGGGAAGTTGAACTATAAAGAAACCTTTAAGGGGGTATTCTAGTGTAGAATTTTGAAAAAATCAAAAAAATTTTTTTTTTCATATTTCCAAAGTTTAGACATTCAAGAATATGCGTTTACAAGGATTTTTCAATATTCCTATTATTTCACAAGTTATAGCCGTTTTAGTGACGTGGCATCGGCTCCGGTCCGGTCCGATTGCTACAAGTTGACAAAAGACGCTGGGCGTTCCCGAGCCCCTTACTTATGAGTGCCCTTTTCTATTGTATTGTATTCCTTCTCTATATTCCTTATCTATTGTATTCCTTATCTATATTTAATTGAAGGTCATAGAAACTGGTTTTGTTTGAATATTGTTCTTTTAGTTTCATTTTGAGTTACTTTTGTGGCAACTTTTATACTGAGTGGAAGTGCTAGCTCTGACAACGTGTTTATTTTTTAAGTAATAATTATTTTGTAAATTTTGTAAAATGGATAGAAAATCTTCGAAATTCAGTTCTGCACGGCCATGCAGATCAAAAAAAAGGAGATTTTCAGGTAATCAATTTACTGTAGAAGAAGAAATTAGTTTCACTAGTGCATCTGCAGCAAAATTAAAAAATTCGCAAGATGAGGAAGTTATAATTAATAACAATTACGGTTATTGTATTTTAGAATTTTTTTCTGTTTTTACCACGCTTTCAACATTGATCCTGTGCTCTACATGTAAAAAAGAGATAAAATTTAGTCGTGCAGCTGCTCGTGGGTTAGGGTTTAAAATTGCTTTACAATGTGAGTGTGAGCAAGTACGATATATTCAATCATCGCCCTTTATAAATAAAGCATTCGAAGTAAATCGAAGAATTGTGGCAGCTATGAGATTGCTAGGAGTTGGAAAGGAAGGTATAAACATATTTTGTAGTATGATGGACATTTGTCAAGGCTTGACTATTGGTACATACTACAGTTGTCTTGACAATTTATACACGGCCGCTTCAGCAGTTTACGATCAAATTATC
The DNA here is from genome assembly GCA_949825065.1 of Odontocerum albicorne. Lineage (NCBI taxonomy): Eukaryota > Metazoa > Arthropoda > Insecta > Trichoptera > Odontoceridae > Odontocerum > Odontocerum albicorne. The sequence goes on from OX463850.1 coordinate 31,409,976, forward strand.
TCAAAAGCCGTAAGAGAAGAAAAGGAATTAATATTAGAGTCTGATCCTCACGCTAATCCTAATCATTTGACTGTTTCTGGCGATGGCACGTGGAAAAAACGAGGCTTCAATTCTCTCTTTGGTGTTACTACGCTCATCGGCAAGTACAGTAAAAAAGTTGTTGATACGATAGTAAAATCAAGTTTTTGTCAAGGGTGTAATCTATGGAAACACAAAAAAAATGATGACATCGAAGCTTATCGAGATTGGTATGAAGAGCATGAAGAAGTATGTACCATAAATCATAAAGGAAGCGCTGGAAAAATGGAAGTTGATGCGATTGTTGAAATGTTTGGGAGATCGGAAACCAAGCATAATGCCAAATATATCCGATATATCGGAGATGGTGACTCAAAAACTTTCAAAGGCATTCTTGATATTAACCCCTACAATGATAATCCGGTGGTAGAAAAAAAGGAGTGTGTTGGACACGTTCAGAAACGCATGGGTTCACGGTTACGTAAAGCCAAAAAAGATAATAACGGTATTGGTGGCAAAGGCGCTGGTAAACTCACTGATAAGCTAATCAATGAATTATCTTTATATTATGGTTTGGCGATTCGTCGAAATCCAAATTCTGTTGAAGACATGAAGAGAGATGTGTGGGCAACCTACTTTCATAAAATTTCAACTAACGAAAATCCTCAACACATGAATTGTTCACCTAGTTGGTGCAAGTATCAGAAAGCAGTAGAAGACGGCACTATTGACGAATTTGACCACAAAAATCCTCCTCTAAATGATAACGTTATACAAGTAATAAAACCAATTTATCAAAGTTTATCAGCTGATTCTTTATTGGAACGATGTTTGGGTTATGAAACCCAAAATAATAACGAATCGTTGAATTCATTGATTTGGACTTTTGCTCCGAAGCACATTCACGCTGGACTGAAGACGATTGAAATTGCCACTTTCTTCGCAGTTAGTATTTTTAATGAAGGTTATATACCCATATTAAAAATCTTAGCTGTGATGGGAATCACGATTGGCCCAGAAGCTAATGCTTTTGCAGCGAGACGGGACGAAGCGCGTATCGAACGCTCGGAATTCCGGACTTCAGAGGCGTCAAAGGAGGGTAGAACTGCTCGTCTTCATCAGAGAACATCGGAGAATGAGTATTTTGAAGTAGAGGAAGGATTTTTATATGGAGCAGGAATCGCTGATTAAAAATATGTAAGTATTCTGTATCATTCTATAAGTAAAATTGTCGAAAACTTGTCTTAAAACTTTGAACGCGTTTTTCTCGAAACTTCTTTTTTCGAGCTGGCGGTAAGGACATATCGAGTTCTAATAAACCGATTTACTTCAAATTTGGAGAGGATGTTCTTTATACATCTCTTCATCGTGTGGTCCTTGCCCAAAAATATAACTTTTCATTTAGTATTTTTAAAAAATTCGGAATTGTTAAAAAATATACAAGAAATTTTTTTTTTTCAAACTGCCGCCATTTTGTAAAAAAGTTTTTTTTTAACTTATCCAAGGGTGAAACGATAGCGACATCTATAATAATTAAGAATCCGTCTGGTTTTTGTTTTTCAGATCACCAGGAGGGTTGGTAGGATGCACGCCAGGACACCCTCTTTTATTTAGACCCTCCACTTTGACTGCTTGTAACTTTGTTAATTTTAATTTTTTTTTTTTATTAATTTTTTTATGTATGAACAACAAATCAATAAACAAATGATAAAAAAATTGATTGTAAAAATATTTTTTGTTTCCTTTTTACAGCGCTTCAAAAACCGGGCGAAATTCATGTCTCTACACTAGAATACCCCCTTAAGGGTCTTCCGACATGTGATAGTAATAAATTCGGCTTTAGGCTAATAATACAAATAAAAAGTATAATGTTTAACAGTAAACTAAGTTCATTTTATATTTATGCACTCAAAAATCTAATTTGAGTAATTACTACTGACTATTTTTAATGGTCGATAAAAGACATTGTAATAAAATAAAAAGATATGTTTGTAAGTTTCAAATTTAACCAAAATATCACAATTCAGAGCTGAAGCAGAGAGATAATATGAAAAACAAAACACGAATTATAAAAAATAAAATAATATTAATTTAAATTGGTTCAAAAATTAATCTTGGGAACATTATCAAATTTGTATGAAAATCGACCCTTCATTGTAATTTTTTCAGGCTCGTGGTTGAGTTCTGGGCATACGAGGTTTTACAAATCGGAAAATAAAATACAGTTGATTGTCGTGTTGTTCTTATCGGATTATAAAAGATTATCTGTTCCAAAAGATATGGACAATCCATCAATCAGACTTGTCGACATATCAGACTTATCATTTTGATACTTACTGCTAGACAAGGAAAGATATCAGACTAATAATTGTGATGTATTCTACTAGGTTAAAGAAGATATCAGTTTTATCATCATAATGCTTACTGCTAGAGTAGGATAGATATCAGCTTTTTCATTGACACTTACTGTTAGGTTAAAGAAGATATCAGTTTTATCATCATAATGCTTACTGCTAGAGTAGGATAGATATCAGATTTTTCATTGACACTTACTGTTAGGTTAAATAAGATATTAGTATTATCATCACAATACTTGCTGCTAGGGTAGAATAGATAACAGATTTTTCATTGACACTTACTGTTAGGATAGGGAATTCCATACGGATTGTAGCCTTGAGGCATCTGCACAGGTGGCATGTATCCAGGGTAAGGAGCGCTGGAGGGTGCCCCGAAGGGCACGGGCATATTTCCGTGACCCTGAATGGGGTAAGGCAGGTTGGGGTTGGCCGAAGGCTGGCCCGCAGCTGGTGGTGGAGGCCTGGCGGGGGGCTCTTTCTTGGGTTCTGTGAAAAGGTAAATAAAATTAGGTGCTTAAATCTTAGACTCCAATTTTACATATCTTAGAAAAAAGATCTTGCAGTTGAAAAAATGGTTCAATTCTGCATTCTTTTAGATATCATTCACAATTTTACTTCTTGGCCAACACTTGAGCTTGTTTACCTAAAATACATTATAAGAGTTAAAAAGGTTTCTTTAACAACTGAAGTTATATAAAGATGTCCTATAAGATGGACGGACCATATAAAGAAGTTACAGGATCCTCTTTAAAAACTGTGTTCAACACGGCCCAGGACACTCATCATTGAGTGCGCGATGAAGAAGACATTGTGTCCGGCTTAAGCAAATCTTCTTGACATTATGATGGATACTATATTGAATCAAAGTGAGATGTATAATATAAGATCAAGTAATTGTTAGTATTAGAGTGAATGGTGCCTTGACTGAGGCATTTAATATTTCAAAAGGGGTAAAGCAAGTTTGTGTCATGTCACCCTGGTTTTTAATTATTTATATAGACTTAGGCATAAAGGAACTACAGATGTCAATAGGTGGCATACAAATGTCGAATGGGAATGTTTGCAGATTGGTGTATGCTGATGACATGATAGTGTTAGCGGAGAATGAGGAAGAGTCGGATAAATAAATTGTAGGAGAGATATAAAGAGAAATATTTAAGAATTAATGTTGCAAAATCCAGTCATGGTGATAGAAAAGTATAGAAGGAAAAATAAATGCGATATATAGGTGAGTAATGAAAGATTAGATCAAGTTGAAGAATATTGCTATTTAGGTAGTATTTTATCCTCCTTAGATGATGAGAGAGTAACGAGGGATATTGAACGGCGTGTAGTGATAGAAAACACAGTCAATAAGGCACTAAAATATATATATTAGGGGGACCGGAAAGAAATCAAAAAAAAAGTAATACATTTAAAAATTTTATTTAAAAAAAATACAAAAAGAAATTAATCAATGAAATAGTTTCCATCGTTTTCCAAGACCTTTCTCCATCTATCAGGCAGCTTTTCAATTCCATTTTTGTAAAAAAAAAATGGTTTTTCCTTAAAAAACTTTTCGATATGATTTTTTACTTCATCAATATTTTTGAATGTTTTATCGCGGAGGGAGTGTTCCAATGATCTGAAAAGGTGATAATCTGAGGGGGCTATGTCAGGGGAATAGGGGGGGTGAGGTAAAAGTTCCAGTCCAAGTTGCATTATTTTATTCTGGGTGATTATCGCAGTATGTGGCCGCGCGTTATCCTGTTGAAGCATCCTGGGTTGGTTATTGACCAAAAGTGAACGTTTTTTTCTTAGTTCCTCTTTCATTCTCTCCAGTTGTTGACAATAAAGAGCTGCATTAATTGTTTCTCCTGGTTTCAATAGTTCATAGTGAACAACACCTTCGATATCCCACCATACACAGAGGAGAACCTTTTTTAGAGTCAACGTTGGTTTTGGTGTAGGAACAGCCGACTGGCCCCGAGAAAGCCATTGTTTTTTTTGTGTGGGATTATTGTACAAGACCCATTTCTCGTCGCAAGTTATTATTCTTCGAAGAAATGGGTCCACTTTATACCTGGACAAAAGGGACGTGCATATCGTTATTCGCTGCTCGAGCGCAGCTGGCGTCAACACGTGCGGAACCCAAACTCCTTGTTTATGAATTTTTCCAATGCGACTAAGATGTTCCTGCACTGTTGACCATGGACAATCGAGTTTAATTGATAATTCAGCTATTGTTTGACGAGGGTCAGATTCAACCAATGACGTCAGCGCATCATCATCCAATTTTGTTGGTCTTCCAGTTTTAGGGGCGTTCTTCAGGTCCCTATCATTATTTTTAAATTTTTTTATCCATCTATGACATTTATTGAGTCTTAATACGTCTCCATATGTAGCAGTAATTGTTTCTGTCACTTCTTTCGCCTTCAATCCCCGGTCAAATAAAAACAACATACAGTGGCGTAAATGTTCTTCGTCAATAGTCGGCCTTGACATTCTTCACAAACGACGGAAAAAATAATCTTTGCAAAAATAATGAATTTACAACCCTCACAAACTACTAGCACCAAAAAGCACGTGTTTTCTCTTTTGTGTCTCGACGCAGACTGACCTTAAAGTGGTACTCCCGAAAATTTTGATTTCTTTCCGGTCCCCCTAATAGTTGAACTGGACATAATCAAAATCTGCCAATATGACAGCTCACAAGAGTATTTTAGTACCAACTTTGATGTATGGGAGTAAAATAAGAATGAAAAGAGCATAATAAATGCTGCATTAGGAGAATACATGGGGTGACAATGTATGACAGAATACGGAATAAGTGATTAGGGATGAGTCCAAACTTAAGGCAAATCTGTTAAGCAAGATGAAGAAGACCAATATGAGAAACGAATGAATAAAGAAAGACTAACAAAACAAATATACAGTGCAAATGTGAGTGAAAGGCATGGTAGGAGAAGACTAAGGAAAGTATGGTTGGATCAATAGTATATTTTGAAAGGAAATATAAAAAGTTATAGGAGCTGTATGAGAAGGTGTATGCATGTGGAAGAGGTGAAAGATGTGTGTCATGATAGGAAAGTCTGGTGCTCTCTCCTATATACCCTGATTGGGCGACGGTCTGATGGTATGTATGTGTACGCAGGTGATTATTAATATTAGGGTAGCTGAAGCGCACTGACCAGTTGGTGAGATGTTGTGGTGCTGAGGGGGTGCGGGTGTGGGACCCCCGGAGCCACCCCCGCGGGAGCTCTCTTGAGTCATGTCCTTGAGCAGTTCTTCCTTTTCAGTCTTGCGGGCAAAGCAGTAGTCTGTTATCTTGTTTTGGAACACAACCAGAAGCTGGAAAAAATACAATATTGATCAGCATCGTTAATCTTTCCGATCGAGGTTTGATTTGATCCTGCTTTTCAAAATTGTGAATGGGATAATTGACTGTCAGAAGTTACTGGAATTAATTGACTTCACATTCTTTTAAGAAGTATGAGACTGCAGGATATATTTCAGTGTGAGGGTTGTAGAACTATTACTCGAATTCTTCTCTTTCTTTTTGTTGATTTTACTCCAAAAATGTCAGATATAAACACTTGATAAAATACCTCGAACCACACAATATCTGATAAAAATAAATCTACAAATACAAAATAATACTAAAGAAAAATTAAATTTGTGTTACTAAACACTAAATAAATGAATATTTATATAAATATAACTAAATAATTAAGACGATTTTACTAGAAATATTGTAAGTAGCTAGCGAAATAAAAAAATACTTTACAAGATACATATGCAATACCAGTCTTGGTATGAACTGATTATTATAAGAAGATTTTTGGAGGCCATTTGTACCTGTGGCAGACAAAATACGAGTTGAGTATTTTTATGACCTCTATTGTTTGTCACCACGTACGGAATACGGATTAGCAATATTTGGTAGGTAGTTGGTGCACAAATGCGTACATGCGAAGGCAAAGGACGGTCAAAAGAAAATCGTTGGCGGAGTTCTGAGCAATCATAATAAGGATTGCTCAAGATCTTAAACACTCGATCAAGTCTTCACTATTTTGTCTTTGTTGCAAAGTAGGCAACAACCGTCCTATGCCTATGAACGTACATACATATTAGAATATTTAAAAATAAATTACTTTGTTATTCCACTAATTAGATTAATCCATTACATCTGAAGAGAGACTGGGGATAAGGAGGTAGAAACACATGTAACGAGGATTAATGTAATTAATGGAATAATTACGTAATTTATTTTCAATACCTATTTATTAATCTTTTCTTCGTTTCTTCAGATAAATCAGAACCAATTAAGTGGATTTTAAAAATATTTGTGGATGCGTGCAAGAGCAATTATTCTCCATCTTCAAATATAACTGTAGACGAACGTTTGGCAAGCTTTAGAGGGAATTGTCCATTTTGCGTGTACATGAAGTCTAAATCTGGTAAATATGGCATCAAAATTTGGGTTGCTGCTGACTCTGCGACGGCATATATAACAAATTTCCAGGTTTATTCTGGTATGATAAATAATCACAGAGAGATAAATCAATATCACCGAGTAGTTATGGAAATGACTCAACTGCACTAACAGATAACCATAGATATATTTTTTACCTCGATCTAATTAGGCGATGATCTTTTGTTACAAGGCTTAACTCTAACTGGCACGCTTCGAAAAAATAAAAGAGAAATCCCACTTGAATTTTTACCATCTAGAGAGAAAAAAATCCATAGTAGTATGTTTAGTTTTGCTGAAAATAAAATACTTGTTTCTGTATGTACCGCAAAAAAATTAAGCAGCATTATTATTATCCACTCAATTCAATGATGCAGAAATTGATAATTCAGAAAAACAAAAGCTACTAATTATAAATCATTATAATAATACGAAAATTGGAGTAGATACGGGAGACCAAATGACTAGAGAGTAGTCTTGCTTGTCTTTTTATGGAAATTATAGATATGGATTGAATGCATACTTCTTATGGATAGATCCAGAGTGGAAACAAAATAATAAATGCCGCCGAAAACATTTTATAAGAGAGTTAAGTTGGGAATTGGCAAAGCCCAATATCCTAAAAAGGAAAAATAGCAACATAAAATATCTCAAGCAATAACAAGATGCTTTTAATACTGTTTTAACACATTGTGGCGAGTCAATACCCGAAACATCAGTAAATAATACCCCGTGAGGTCCTCAAAAGAGGAAGTTGTGGGTTTCGAAAAAAAGAACCTGGTTATTCTGCAATATTTGTCAAACACCTGTGTGTTTAGTACATAGAATAGAAACAAAAGTTATTTCGTGCCCCAATTGCGATAACTTTCTCCACAGGATTAAATTTTGATTATATGTTTGTCCTATTTTCTAATTTTCTGTAGTGTTTATAGTTTCTAAATTGCATATTTCATTGATTTGAATTTCGTGTTTGTTTTTATATTATTATTTTTGAATTTATATATTCATTTTATATTTTGTTTATATGTTATTTATTGTCTTATTTCGAATTATATTTTTATTGCCAAAAAAATACACGCTACATTTTATTGTATAATTTTATGAAAGAAAATTTAAAAGGTTGGAAACCTCTTGTCACGCATGCGCAGGAGAGGGGCATTCTGAGTGTTGCGCAGACAGAATGACGTAGTGTAAAAATTATATTCTTATAGAAATGTCGCCTCTCTGTTTCAGCTCTTATTTTATCATTTCTTACACTTATTTTATATTATTCGACATTTTATTACATAATAAAATTATGTTTATAGCTAATTACAAAAAATAACCTAGCAGATTTTGCATAATTTTAATTTAAAACATACATTTTTTACTGTACTCTTTTAGCACAGTAAGGGAAGTGTTAAAAAAAAAAAAAACAGTTATGTGCTATGGAGTTCAAGTAATGCGGTCTTTTCAATAAAAAAAAATGAAATACGTAAAAAATTATTCAGGAAACACGAGTTTTAAGTTCCAAATTGTGTGTGGTTGTATGAACAAATACAGCAATCGAATTTCGTCAGGAGTTGTCATGTCAGAAGCTCTAGCCATACTTCCTGATGATCTGGGACATGCCGGTACTATAATGGCTCATATCAAGTTTCTGTAATTCGCCATGCTATATCGCACGGGTGCATCCTAGCATATTCTTTACACCATGCGATATCGCAGGATTGGCAGTAAGCATGTTAAAGGGAAATACAGATCTGAGGAGATGGTAAATACCTGAGTAAGGTCATTGTAGAATTTGGTCCCCTCCTTGAGGTTGTTGAGCAGGTCAGTGTAGGCATCGTGGGCAGCAGCCAGCTGACACAGCTTGGTTTCCCGGTTGCCTCCGCCACCGCCACTCTCCGACACGAAGACTGAGTTGTTGTCCTGGAAAATTCAAAATTTCAACAGTAAATAATGTAACTTAAATCTTTGATTAATTTTGAACTGTGATAATTAAAAAAATGATGAATGTTTATTTATTCAAAGACAATTTCAATCTCAATTTACACATGTGAATTTTGCATTTCTACACACGAGGCAGCCGCGCGCTCCGTTTAAAATTACGCACTCTAAAACAAAAGTCTCGTTTATATTTGATCCACCCTCGTATATTAGTATGAAAGGTAATAGTTTAGCGCATTTTTTCAGACATTGTTTACTCAAATTGCTGGAGCATTTTGTTGGCATAATTTTGAAGTTGTTTTTTTTTGTTGATTGATGCTTTTTACGGCTGTAAAAGAAAAACTGAGACAAACAAAAAAAAAAGATATGTACAGTATGGCGACGATGCAATAAGCGATCATGTGTGTCAAATGTTATTTAAAATATTCTGTAACGTTGACACAACACTCAAAGATGTCAGCTCTGGAATGTCGATTACCATTGATGATGACAACATCTAAATAACTAATGTAATCTACAATACTATACAAGAGATTGCTGAGATACTAAAAACATTGAAAACAACCATCAAGAGCATATGGTGACACATGGTTATGTGAATTGATAGAATGTCTGGACACCAAACAGTTTGAGCAAAAAAGCTATTTACTGCAAAAATTTAATCAAAAAGAGTCATTTTTTAAACTAATGGTGACCGGCGAAGATAAGTAGATCACATACAATAAAGTCGAGTGGAAGATGTCATTGGGTAAGAAAGGTGAACCACTTCGAAAGCTGGTCTAAAATAAAAATTTCTTACCAGAAAACTTTATAGAAACTTTTGAATGTGATGCTTTCAAAGAATGCTGACAGTCTCATGGGTTGACTAAGTCCGCAATTACGATATCTTGAAAGGGATAAATAAAGATAAAGAACTGTTATCTACCATCAAAAGGCGAATTTTAGATTGCTTTGGGCATATTCCTCCACCCGGCTCGATCACACTACTAGCGAGTCTACCTCTAATGTTACAATCAAATAATGATCACACTACTAGCGAGTCTACCTCTTATGTTATAATCAGATAAAGATTTTAACAGCCTGTCTCTAGACAGAAGCCTTACCTGAATATCTTTGATGAGTCTCTCTTGCCTGCTCAAACTGTCTGCCACCTGCTTCTGTAGAGGTCCATACACTTCTCCCAGTGCCGTGACAGACATGGCCATTTCGCTGATAGCTCCGTCTTGGGACAGAGCAGAGAGGAACTTACTCTTCATGTCTAGAGTGGCAGATTTCAGTTCTGATTCTATCACATCACGTTCCGCTTTGATTGTCTCCACCTGAATTATGAAATATATTATTTTGAATTAATTGAATAATTAATTTTCAATCACCATAAGGGAAATATGTTGATTGAAAAAAGATGCAGAAAGGAGCATTGAGATGTTTGGTCATGTAAAAAGAATGCATGATGAAATATTTACAAACATAATCTACGAATAAATGAATGCCCATAACTGGTGACGAGCAGAATAGAAGGCACGTGTGTGATCAGGGCACCTGACATTGATGCCACCGGAGATGACTATGTTAGCCAATTTGTGATAGGCATATCCTGTTGCATAAGGGGTAAGGAGCTTCAGTACATGCAGCTTATCTGCGTCTTATTTCTCTATTGGGTCCCTGATAACTAGCAACAGTTCCATGACATTTGGCTTTATTTGCAGCTGTTTGCTCCTAGTTGTGCTGAGCATTAATGTTTTTAACCCTTTTAATCCCAGTATATTTTGCATAAAATGTGCGAAAAATCCCAAGCATTTTTTGGCAAAAAAACAGTAGTATATATTTTATTTTTCATCTCAGTTAATATTTAGTTTTATAACCTATTTTTTTGTCGAGACCTTCCTGTAGAGTGTAAAATAATAAGCAATTTTCATATTTCATAAAAAAATATTTTTCATTCAACATAAAAACTGGTAAGAAAACTTTGAGGTCGATGATCGGCCCCGTGGGATTTTTCGCATACACCAGTTGGGGCTGATAATCGGCCCAATGGGATTAAAAGTGTTAAGCATCTCATGCAGTACATCCTTATTCTGACTACCGTGCCTCCTTCTGCCCTGTGTCAGCTTGCCAAAGAGGACATTTCTTGGGAGTCTGTACTCAGGCATACGAGCCACTTGTCCATGCGACACCAGAATCTGCATGCATGCGACACCAGAATCTCAATGCTACAGAAGTTTGCTCTTCTCAAAATATCATCATATGATATTCTATGATATCATTGAATCTTTATTATTTGCCTGAGGTATCTCTGCTAACATTTTTAGAACACTCTTATATGTCGTCTGTAGGGAACCCATGATTCACATCCATAGATTAGAGATGGTATAATTACAGTTTTATAGACTACCGTTTATATTCAAAGAAAGCTTAACCCAGCTTTCTCCTTCTGAAAAGGCAATTGTGCCCCCTGACCTGTACCTGTAGTGGTCATGGTCGCTACGTTAACCTTATATATAGATAGGTGCCTTGTGGAATCTCATCTTTGTGAGTGCAATGCTCTGCAGACCATGAATCACATTGTTTACGAAGAGCACCCGCTGTATTCATTTCTAGGTGCATTGCAAGATGTCAACAGAATATCTAATAAAGCGGTGATGTGGCTAAGAGACCTGCTTATTCTTCTATAGAGTGGAGATTTCATGAGAAAAAAAAAAACTTACGTCCTCCATTAGTTGCCGGAGAGAGGAAACGGCAGAACTGTCTCTGACTCCACCAGATGAAGAGGACGGAACTCCAGCTTGTAGTTCGCTGGTGCTTTTGCTTAGTAATTCGATACCCTGGAAATAAATATTAAAATTTACGACAAATACCAAACTGGAATTAAAAAGTGGCTGATAGAATTCAGTCCAGATTTAGTAAGATATAATATTAATACAAGATGAAAAACTAAAACTAACATTGTATCAAAATGATGTAATAGTGAAATATTTTTTGTGCAGTTCCCTTTTTTAATTTTGTGTGGATTGACAAGTGTCATTTTGTATCTATCAATCAATGAATGATCCTTTGTAAAATAAATGTTTCTAATTTAAATGCTCTAGTTTGTGATCCCCTGATGATGAGATGAAAACCTTGAAACCGGTAGGGTTATACCGTTATATAAAGTGGAATAAACAGTGTTTGACTAAACAAATTACTATTGACTTTTTTCTTACTATTTTGTTGCATTGCGCACCTTTGCACACTTACTGGAATAAATTATTATTATAAATTAACAAATACATATAAATTAGGATCAAAGTGTTCTCACCTCTCTGTGAGTAGTGAATTTCTCCTGCACCACTTTGTCAGCAAACATGGCATTGTTGATGATCTCCCTGTATTTGGTGGCATTGGCTGTGAACATGCATGTCAGCTTGTCGGAAGGTGTCCTAGTCCATTTTGCTCCAAACTGGGCTCTAAGCTGGTTGTCCGATTCTAGTTCCTCGTGAAGCATTCTTTCAGACTGAAAATAATTTATAACAAATCACATGATGTGAGTGTCACAAACATACAGTACAAATGTGAGTGAAAAGTGTGGTCGAGGAAGACCAAGGAAAGTATGGTAGGATCAAGCGAATGATATTCTGAAAGGAAATGTAAGAATTCAGAGAAATCGTAGAAGTTGTATGGATGCAGAAGAGGCCAAGGATGTGTATTAAGATAGGAAAGTATGGCACTCTGTCCTCTCTGCCTACCTCGACAGGGAAATTGTGTGATGGTATGTATAATTTTTATTGTGTGCTTAGCATCTAGGATCAGTTCATGGGTTTGTTATTTCATGTGAATAAATTTTTGAAAGCTACATTTTACAGGAGACTTAATAATTATTCATCAGTGTTATAAAAAATAAAATTTTTTTTACTGCCCTGGTTAATCTGTAATCTGCCGGTTAATGTGAATCCAGATAATTGTGAGTCGTCTGTATGGTATTCAAAGCACTAAATGGTACATGACAGAATTATGCATTAGAAATGTGCCTTTTAGAAAATTTTGGGAAAAGGGTTATACTGAGGCCGTCAGGGTAGCAGAGTGCAAACTGTCTGGTTGAGGTGGATCAGGCGATCATACCGGGCAACTTTGATTAGTCATTTAAAGTGGATGGCCCTGTACCATGGAATAGACTTCCTCTGGAGTGTAGGCGGGACACTTTGTCCATAAGGAGGCATTTAAAAGAATTCTAAGTTTACAATATGTGCGAGATGTTACATTGAAACAGAGGCGTATTTAGAGTGATGTTGACTATCAAAGTTTTATGTCATTCTAAAAATGATCCAATAACACTAGTTAACAAGGTTTTTGTAACAAGGGTGAAAACAACCATTTTAGATCAATTTTTGTGTGCTGATAATGAATATGAACTTGGAAATGTTCCATCACGTACCTTTTAAGAGAAAAAAGTGAAATAAGTTTTTAACTGAAACTGAAACTTTTGAAAGAAGAAAAGTTCGAAAAAAATTAAGTGTTGCAGAACTAGAAACTTGGAAAGCCTTTGGAAGAGTTGTTAGTGGTTTCCTAGGTAATAATAAAGCTGACAATTACGAACAGCTTGTACAAGAACTCTTGCAGTTAGCAGAATCTAGAATGTCACTGAAAATACACTTCCCGCATTCCCATCTAGACTTTTGCCCAGAGAACTTAGGAGCTCTAAGTGATAAACAAGGGGAAATATTCCATCAGGATATTCACAGAATGGAACAATGATATCAAGGAAGGTGGAATTCTAATATGATATGGGACTACTGTTGGTTTTTTTTTATAGAGGTGACACGTATTTCAATATTTTAATAAAAAAATGTATTTCATATTTAAAAAAAAAATGATGCTAGTAATCTATTTATGGCTGTTTACTGAAGTTATCTAATTTAAGTTTTCATTCAATTTAATATATTAGGTGTACAAATAAGTTTCCGCCGTTTTTTATAAAAAAATGGGCATTTATTGTGAAAGAACGGAACCTCATGTTTTATTCGAAGTAGTACCCATCGCTTGCCACTACTTTTCCCCATCTTTCTGTCAGCATACGAATTCCGCGTCAGTCATCATCATCATCTTTTGAGGCTATCCACGAATCGACTCAATTTTTGGTATCTTCATATGATGTGAAGTGCTGCTCAGACAGGCCATGCGTCATCGATCAAAACAAGTGGTAATCAGAAGGAGCAATGTCTGGTGAATACAGCGGGTGGGGTAAAACTTCTCAATTGAGTGTTTCCAAATAGGTTTTGACCGGTGCCGCAACATGTGGACTAGCATTATCATGCAGGAGAATAATTTTGTCGTGTCTGGCGTAGTAGTGGGCGCGCTTTTCCTCGAGTGCTCGACTCAATCTCATCAATTATGTTCGGTAGACAGCCCCAGCAATGGTTTCATTCGGTTTGAGCAACTCATAATACACGACACCAAGCTGATCCCACCAAATACACAACAAGAGTTTTTTTCCATGAATATTTGGCTTAGCCGTAGATGTTGAAGCATGACCAGGGGATCCCCATGATTTCTTCCTTTTTGGATTATCATAATGGATGCATTTTTCATCACCAGTGACTATATGGTGCAGAAAACCCTTTCGTTTATGCCTGGCAAGCAGCATTTCACATGTAGAAAATTGGCATTCAAAGTTTCTCCGTGTCAGTTCATATGAATCCCAATTTCTTTGTTTTTGAATCATTCCCAATGATTTCAACCCATGTGAAATTGCTTGTTGAGTCACTCCTAATGTAAGTGCAAGTTCTTCTTGCGTTTGGCACGAATCTTGATCCAATAATACTTCCAATTCCGCGTCTTCGTACACTTTCGGCCTTCCGCTACGTTCTTTGTCTTCGATGTCAAATTCACCGTTCTTAAACTTTTGAAACCACTCACGACAACTTCTCTCACTTAAGGCAGCCTCACCATATGCTTCTACAAGCAATCGATGCGCCTCAGCTGCAGATTTCTTCAAATTGAAGAAGTAAATCAAAAGTTCCCGCAAATGACGCTTATTCGGCTCAAAACTTGACATTTTCGAACACAAAAAAATATGTTATACTGATAAAAATTCACTAATATTTCAAGGTCATGTTGTTGACAGATGTCCAACCTTACGATAATGACATTTTACATCTGACAATTTTAACCATAACTTACTGGTGGCGCCAACTTTTGTCAAACGGCGGTGACTTATTTGTACACCCAATACAATCTCTAAAAAAAAGTTGATTCGATCAACTTGATAAAAAAGGCTATTTTTTAACAAAAAATTGGTACATGTTTAATTTTTCTTGTTACAAACTTTTCACTGCGATTTTCGTAATCAGCAGGGTCGATTTAGTAAGAATCAGCTAATTTAATCTCTGTTACAGACAAAAAGTTAAAATTTGTTAACTGTATTTGTAATTAGAAAATTTATTTATTTTTTAACCCTTTTAATCCCAGCATATTTTGCATAAAATGTGCGAAAAATCTCAGCATTTTTTGGCAAAAAAAACAGTAGTTTACATTTTATTTTTTATCTCAGTTAATATTTAGTTTCGAAATCTAATTTTTGTGGAGTCCTCCCTGTAGTGTAAAATAATAATAAATTTTCATATTTCAAAAAAAAAATATTTGTTTATTTTTTTTATTCAACATGAAAACTTGTATGAAAACTTTGAGGCTGACGATCGGCCCCATGGGATTTTTCGCATACACTAGTTGGGGCCAATAATCGGCCCCGTGGGATTAAAAGGGTTAATATTCTGTCTGGAACATTAAGACTTCGATATGAGTTCTTCATAGACAATTTGACTGTTCAGGAGTCCCTATACAAATATAGTATCAGACATTATTAGTTTCTATTATAGCAGCATTTGGTAACTAGTTGAGTCTACAACTTTTTCCATTTTTTGCGACTACTGGCTGAGGATGAGCAGCATTGTGTGAGTATATCAAAAGATTACCTCATCTAGAATATCTCTGTTCCTCTGCAAAGACTCAGGTAGCTCAATCATCAAGGCCTGAAGCCCCTGTACCCCGCCTGATTCCTTGACTGCGTCTGCTTTATCTAGGATAGACTGGGGTAGTTCGCTTCCTGACGTTTGTTCTATGGACGCCGGCAGGTTCAATGAAGCAAGAATGCTGAAAGAATACAAAAATCAAATACAGTCCATATTCGTGGTCTCGGTACGACATGGAATGGCAGGCAGTGGACCACTCTTGAAAAAGAATTGAAATGTAATAACGTAACAAAAACAAGTATTTCAACTTTTAAGGTTCCCACTTAGATTTTGTTTATGAAATTATCGAGAAAATAGACTGAAAGGTTTATGACATTATCAAGAAAATAGACAAAGGTTTATGACATTATCGAGAAAATAGACTAAAAGGTTTATGACATTATCAAGAAAATATACAAAGGTTTATGACATTATCGAGAAAATAGACTGAAAGGTTTATAACATTATCAAGAAAATAGAAAAAGGTTTATGATATTATCGAGAAAATAGACCGAAAGGAGGGATTCTGCTGTTTGTGTAGTATTTTCTCAAATGATGAAAGAGTTAAAAGGGATATGAAATGGCATCTAGCGATAGGAAACAAAGTCAATGGGGCACTTAAACATATATATTAGAACCGGATAGTGTCAAAATCTGCTAAGATGACAATCTACAATAGTATTTTGGTGCCAACTTTGTTGTATGGGAGTGCAACGTGGAAAAGGACTAAGACAAGCGACTAAATGCTGTAGAAATGCAAGCACTGAGAAGAATACACGGAGTGACAATGTGTGATAGAATACGTAATGATGTGATAAGAGATGAATCCTCTTACAAATTCTTTCCTTGGATCAGAGCTCGCTTTAACTTCCCGTTGGGTTGTTCCTAATTTATGGACCTCCCAATTCCTCACTGGTCATGGAAGTTTCAACCACACACTATTTTCATTTAATCTAGTCCCTTTACCCTATTGTAATTGATGTGGCCATTCAGATCAATTCGCATATTATATTTTGTGGAATTGTGAGGAAAGTAGAATCTCTCAAAATAGGGAGAAGCTCCATGCAACTTCAACTTTGTGGCGACCAGAGATAGTTTTATAGCTTTGTCCAATTTTTGTGGAAAATTTGTCAATTTCCTAAATCTTCAAAGGTCTTCTGTAGTATAAATAGGTAATTTTTTATTGTTTTCCCATTTATTAATTCTATCTATGGTATCTGCCCTTCTATCGGTACCTCCTCTATCTTTTTCACACTCCGGTGTGGTGACAGAAGTGGATGGGGTCTCCTCTGTGGATGATTCTTTCATCCGAGTATAACTTAACACAATTTTCTTACAATTGTTCTGTAAGGAAACCTAATTTGTTCCTCGAGACTGTGGGTGAAGGAGGGATCACTGTCTAGTACTCCACATTAGGCCAAGACAACAAATCTCTATATTGTAACACTGATGGATGATTAGTGGACTTAGTGGGACACTAAATGCTAAGGATTATTAAAAAAAAATTATGGTTCATTTTAAGCGGTCAAATATAAAACATACCTGTTGAGAGTCTGAGTGCTCTCGCGCAGTTTGTTAATCTCCATGTTGACAATTTCATTCTTCCTGACATCGTAGAGAGCCAAGGCTTGGTGGACCGGTACCGGGACCATGTTGCCAAACAAATCTAGAATAAATATTCAATTCCATTTAAATGAGAAGTGAACAGCCTCACCGGTTCTCGACAAAGCTAAGTTCTGTGCAGAAGTCTAACATGGTGTAGTTAGTGATCTAACAAACTAACAGATAACTAAAAACCGATGTTATCTGTTACGTAATGTATTAAATCACCTTCAGAGTGTTCTGTTTTTAATTTATAAAACATAAATTGCGCATAAATTTGGGTATAATAATTTTTTAAAGCGTATATAATGAATTTTTGCACCATTCTTTACATCCACCGTTTCTTATTTGAACCAAAAATACTGGGCAAACCAAAGAGTTATAATGCCCGATTAATCAAAGAGGCAATAGAAATACATAAACTTTCAAACAATATAAGAAACTGTCAAATGTGAACTTGAGGCTGATGTGGTGAATAAGATAAAGAAGAGCACTTGGAGATGGTTTGGGCAAGTGGAATGAATAAATGAAGAAAGACTAACAAAATAAATATATAGTGTTAATGTGAGTGAAAGACGTGGTAGAGGCAGACTACAGAAAGTATAGTCGTATCAAATTAATGAAACATAGAAAGTCAGAGAAATCATACAAGTTATATGAGAAGGTGTATATATTAGAAGAGGCAAAAGTTTGGCACTGTCCTCTTTGCTTACACAGAGAGGGAAATAGTGTGGTGATATTTATGTATGTACATACAGTAATGTTATCTTGTGGAAGACTAAAATAATATACAATAAGGAACAGATAAACGGTTTGCAAAGAGATGGTTATGCGCTGACTCACCTTGAAGAGTAATCTAACTCTAAATGTTAATGGGAGTGAAGATGAAGGTGACATTATGTTTTGACTTACCAAGAAATTTTGAGCTCCATTTATCGGGGATAGGTGCGGGTTTGGCCAAAGAGACTTTGCCAATGGGCTCCAACTGATTCACTTCTGGGATCTTCTCATGGTAAATGAAGTCATTATCTTTCTTCACCTCATTGTAGGCCCTCTGCGCTTTGCTCTGAAGCTCTTGGAAAAGCGTGGGGCAATTAAGGCGGGCTTGTGCAGTTTTAAATTGTTCCAATGCATCCTAAAAATAATAACAAAGTTATTTTTATACTGAAAATGACAGAACAATGTATTTTCTACATTCATTATAAAGAATTCATCACTTTTACTTAGGGAATTATTTTATTTGTTGAGGAATTACAAAGATGTTTAGACTACTTCGATGATATTATTTCAAAGACTACTTAGATGATATAATTTAATTAGACTACTTAGATGATATTATTTCGAAGACTACTTAGATGATATAATTTAATTAAACTACTTAAATGATATTATTTCGAAGACTACTTAGATGATATAATTTAATTAGACTACTTAGATGATATTATTTCGAAGAATGGTGGATGTGAAAAAGAGATCCCATGAGGAATTGGAATGGTAAAATTAGCTGTGAGAAGTCTGAACACAAGAACCAAAATACGTCTACTTAAATCTCTAGTATTCTCCATAGCACTGCACTGTATGGAATGGTAATATGGAAGATGAGAAAGAAGTATAATAGATGCCTTCGAGATGTGGTGCTGCAGGACACACCAGTGTCTCTTTCAGCCAAGAACTCAAGATTGCCAAAAGACTTTCCACAACATGCATGAAAAGAATCCTAAAATATTTTGAACACGTTACCAGAATGAGTCTGGAAATGTTGGTGATCACCGAGACACGTGAGAGAAAATGAGCAAGAGGAAGGTGTCCCATAAAACGGATGGACCAAATAAAGGAGTTGATAGGACCCTCTTTAAATGCTGCATTTAAGATTGCCCACAACATGGAAGAATGGAGACCCGATTCCAGAGATGGGAAAGATTTCACTAGTGAATATAAAAGAACTGATTGTATACTAATTACATACATTTTTCATAAAAGAAAAATCAAAATATCCAAAATGAACTAAAAAATAATCATCAGAAATGTTACAAGCCACTATAGCAAATGTAGATTGTGGTTCGATAAAACCTGATGTGAAATAATCATCAGAAATGTTACAATCCAATATAGCAAATGTAGACTGTGGTTTGATAAAATCTGATGTGAAATAAAAACTTCAATCTACTGAAAAAATACCGTGAAAATTTTCAAACAATACCCTATACGTTTCATAAGGAACATAGGGAGACCTTTAAGTGTCTATTCAGATTGGTCCATAGTCTAGCACTAAACATTCTCTCACATTAGACCAAGACAGAAAATCTCAAACACAGGCGTATCGTGTAGGATTGGTGTCCAATTCCTCGGGCAGTACAATGAGCATATCTCTTTAACAATATGAGGCAGACCATTCTACGCCATGGGACCAGCAACAGAAAAAGCTGTTATTAATATTGTGCCTTATTGAATTGATTTGGAACAATCAATTTAATTCAATAAATATGAGATCAACCTTAAAGTTCAGCTCTCTCTGAAGCGACATTACGTGTGCAAACATAAATCTGCGAAAAAGTGATCATGTCAAAATCAAATAAGTGACATTTTTTAAAAAGTTTGTACGCGTTTACTGCTCACAAAAAATGTATAATTCTTTTTACCATTAAATATGTTATTATGTGTCAATATTTCAGAAATATGTCGAGATAACTTTTTTTGATTGTGAAAAATAACCACAATATTTCCAGCTGTTGGATGTGCCACGAAAATTCAAATAGTTTTTTTAGTGATGATCGTGTAATTTGTGAATCGATTTATTTTGTGAAATTCGGTCCCTTGAATTTCGAATTGATAGGCCTTTACTTTTTATAAGCAAATATAATATGAGCAAACCAAAATCTACAGTAGTTTATGCTCATAATAGATGTGAACTTGTTATTTCGGTGCTCTTTATAACCAATTCAACTGTATTTAGAACAAAATCTACAGTAGTTTATGCTCATAATAGATGTGAACTTGTTATTTCGGTGCTCTTTATAACCAATTCAACTGTATTTAGAACAAAAAAGATACCTGTAATCTGCAGATTTCCTCACCAACAAGACTGCCAGCTTTGCAGACAAGGCCTTGGTGGTATTGGGCTACACCCTGGTAAGCACATTGCTTTCCTGAGAACTGTCAACAAAAGAAATATTCCTATTATATATAATATAACTTACTTGAAAAAAATTTATTCTTCTTGTAGTCACCTCAGACTCGGACGCTTTTCGTACCATAGTTGGTAAGCTGTGTGACTTTCACCCAAAGATTTCTGGTTCAATTTCCGATGGTACAAAATTAAAAAAAAAAAAAAAGCGATCCAAGTCTCGTAAGAGTTCATCAGGTAACAATACTCGTACACGCGAACGCGTGGCGCTTGCAGTCTGTGATGATACACGGTGGAATCAAGGGGCTTACGATAAGCGATAAGTTGAACATTGGGAACGAAAAACGGATAAAATAACCTCTTATCTGCTGGAACGTCGACTGTTTTTATTTCGACAAACTTCTACCTGCCAAAGAGAAATCTCCTCACTGAAAACGCAAGAAGCAAACCAGAATCTCTGAGGATTGAGTCGTAGCCATTCATCTATTCTACAGTCTTTGTATCAGTGCTGTACAGTAGTATTATAAAGACGTGCACTCTTAACCTTAACATTTTTTGGGTAGAATTGAACCAAAACCCTGGGTGGAAGACAGTGTCTTGCCAAATAGGCTGTGTAGATTGCCAGCCATTAGAGCTGATTAATTTTCACTTGGAGCAAATAAATAAATACTCTAGCATCATAAAAAAACTCAATATTATATGGAATCATGAGGATAGTCAAAGGTGGAACTTACAGAAGCGAGCCATTCTTTATCGGTAATAGCTCTCAAACTCTCCTTCTGGAATGTTCTGAGAAGTTCAGCATATAAATCTTGACACTGGCTGGCAAGCTTGGCGATAATGCCCTCTTTCATATTATCTGTAAAATCAAACAAGGAAATTAATAATTCAGTGTATTTTACATACTTGGATGGTGTCAAGACATGGGGACGCTGTGGACAAGAAAGGAGAATGATAAGATGTTTTCGTGATGTTGCGTTGGTAAAGATAGTGTAATGCAGTGGTTGTCATCGTTGTTGTGCCTCGTAGTGGGCTGTTGGGCACCAGCAAACTCACTGGCCACACCGCTGTATTGGATCCAAAGGTACACCAAGGTTAGACGATCAGAGCACACCAGCATGTTTCTTATTTATTTTGTTTTTCTATTTTGAAAGAATAGACATAACTGAAGTCATAGATATACTTATACCCTCGAATACTGACAGAAAATTGCTTTTGTCGTGTCAGCAACCTTCCACACGGAAGTCTAATGTCTGACAACGTGGCCATGTACCCCAATGCAGTGGTTAACAACCTCATGGTTAAAAAAGATAAAGAATACTCTGTTTTATCCAGAAAAGCTATTAAAACATTTTACCATGAATTGCCTTGAGCACATAGATTTCTTGCGCCTGCGCTAACATCAGTTGTCCCAGGGCTCCCAGAGTGTCTGCGTTGAGGTCTGGAGTAGTCTCCTGGTGCACAGCTAGCACCACATTGGCTTTTAAGTGGTTGAAGATGCCTGCAGCTTGCTGAAATTGTGAGTAAATTAAATATTTGAATATGAATAGATTGTGCGTTCCTGTAGTTGAATGGTTAGAAGTCTTGCTTAGTATGCTGGAATTCTATATTCGAATCCTGAAGGGTTAACTTAAAATCATAGCTAGCTTTAAATAAAAAGTAGGGAGATCATCTAAATTACGCCATAATCTAGATAAATCAAGGATGGGATAAAAGGCAAAAAATCTTTAAACTTAGTAAAATTGAATGATAACACACTGCAGTGGTTTTGAACCTTCCACAATTTTCGAACTCTTCTAGCTGATGATATTCTTCAAAGAACAGTCATTTTGAAAAACACTTTACAAAGCCACCAAAACGTAACTAAAATTTTTTTTTTGTATATGACAGAAATTTTCTTTCGCAAAACCCATATGGAAATAAATAAAACATACAAGGAGATATCATAACGAAATAAATGAAGAAAAGCAATACAATCGTTCGTATAATAATGCAAGATAGACTTACTTGGAAGAGCTTGGCAGCAAGCTTGAGTCCATCATCAGTATCTAGAGACTGGGCTGCAGCCACAGCACTTTGAAGCGCAGCCATGTTGAACATGACACACACCTTTTCATAGCTCAGGGAACAGATGGCTGTGGGAAAATATAAAAAGGTTCCATTTTTATGCTTTTTCATGTTTTCCTTTATTTCATAAAGTTCCCAAATGGTAACATAATACGTTTTAGTCCCTACAGTGAATTACATTCAAAATCATAGTGTCTATGGACATAGTAGATACATACCATCATGCCGTCTCCCTATCAGGGTAGACAGAAAGGAGACTTTCCTATCACGACACGCATCTTTCGCCTCTTCTACATCCATATAGTTCCAATGATTCTTGTGACTTTTTACATTTCCTTCTTTTAAAATGTCATATGCTTGATCCAACCACACTTTCCCTGGTCTTCCTCTACCCCGCCTTCCACTCACATTTATACCGTATATTTGATTTGTCAGTCTTTCTTTCAAAATCATCCGTACCCAAATCATCTTAGAGTGGTTTTAGTAATCTTGTTCAACATAGTCTTAAGTTTACACGCATCCCTAATCACTTCATTCTGTATTTTGTCATACAATCACCCCATGTATTCTTCTAAGTGCACATATTTCTACAGCATTTTCTCGGATCTTTTCAGTCTTGTTTCACTCTCATACATCAAAGTTAGTACGTACTAAAATACTGTTGTTGGACTATCATCTTGGCAGATTTGATCCTGTCCAGATACATGTTTAAGCGCCCCATTGACTTTATTTCCTATCGCTACACGCTATTAAATATCCCTTGTAAATCTTACATCATCTGAGAAAATACTACCTTAATAGCAGAATTCTTCACTTGCTCTAATCTTGCATTACTCACCCACATATCGCATTTACTTTTCCTTGCACCCTTTTCTATCACCATGACTGAATTTTTCAATATTCAATCTCTTTACATCTCCACTACCATGTCATCAGCATACAGCAATCTGTTAACATTTCTATTTGACATTTGTATGTCACACATTACCATCTGTAGTTCCTTGGCACATGAATCAATGTATCTATAATACTCAGTCACGTGTAGTATAGAGATATTGAACTGAATGGTACTGTGGATATATTCTCAGCACCGCCTAGCAGTATGAGAAGAATCCTGGCTGATATTCTTCCTAACAAATAAGCTAGAAGCAGCTTTGTGTAACAGGAGAAATTCGTGCTAGTGGTTCTAAAACGCAAAAGCTCGATTATTGGAGCCGAAGACCGTATTGTCTCCCGGTTACACTCATTAATAAATGTCTGGATCATTACTTCGGACACGTTTAAGGGCACTATATGAATGAGGGAGCACTTCCTTAAAATTAATATATAGAAGGTAAAAAAAAAAAAAAAATTCATTGCATTACTTGTCATGAATTGAGCCTAGGACACCAGAATGCAAAGCATACTTAAATTAGACCCCCACTGCCAACTTTTAAGATGAATTAATGTAATAATATCAAATATAGTCAGAAAGAAACAACAATATTTTAATATTAATTTAATGAAACTTACTAAGACTCATCCTGCCACCAAAAATGGATCCTTTGTCGAAAGCATCCTTCCATTTGAATGGTATTTGTACCTCTTGGGGGGGAATCTTTTGTTCCAGTGCTGTGAGTTCATCGCAGTAACTGAAATACAAACCATTAAATATAAATAGATCATATAATCAATAAATAGATCATACAATCATTAAATAGATCACATAATCATTAAATAGATCATATAATCATTAAATTTGTAGTTTGGTATTTGTACAAAATTTGAATTGAATGTATTTCTCATTTTACGAGTTTCTACTTTACATTTTTTAAATTTTTATCACATAACAATGCTAATCACTTGAAGCTTCTTTGAATGAAGTACACACTCACCTTGCTTATGCAATGAGATATAAATATTACAAACATACACTATGCTACACTTAAAGGCGAATATGTTACTACGAGGGTTGCTACTTAAGTTTTGAGACAGACAAATAAAAACAAATATTTATCATCGAAAATGGCTTTTTTGTTTTTAAAATACTCTACATGAAGATCAATACACTTTTGCATGCGTTTGAACCAATTTTCGAAGCACTTTTTCCACTCCGAATGAGGTGACTTCAAAACATGCGTTTTGAACGCATCAACCGCATCTTCAGGCGTCGAAAAACGTTGAATTCGCAATTTATTTTTGATGTTCTGGAATAAAAAGAATTCATTGGGTGCCAAATCAGGGCTGTACGGCGGATGACCCATCAATCTGCATTGCTGTGGTGGAGAATGATCCGTCTTCGGCGGTTGGTTTTCCTCATTTCTCCGAACACTTCTGGCAAACAAATGGTGGTGTACCATTCAGAATTGACCGTACGACGTTCTACTAAAGGCACTGTTGCGACATGACCATTTATACTGAAGAAACAAGCCACCATTTGCTTTGAAGTGCTTCGTGCGCGAACACCTTTTGTTGGATTTGGCTCGTCTTGAAAGACCCATACAGTCGACTGTTGTTTAATTTCTGGCTCATATGCATAGATCCATGATTCGTCGCCTGTCAAGATCTTATAGACGTCTTTTGAAGCACCACGATCGAATTTTTTTAACATTTCTTTGGACCAATCGACACGAGCCTTTTTTTGAGTGATTGTCAAATTATGCGGTATCCAAAGCGAACAAATCTTTTTGAGGGCCAAACGTTCATGCAATATTGACTGTATGCGAGTGGAACTAATGCCCAAACATGCCTCAATCTCACAATAAGTCACATGACGATCTTGCAATATCAGTTCACGCACAGTAATGATGCTTTCTGGCACAACCGATTTTGGACGACCTTCAAGAAATTCGTCCTGGAGCGAACTACGACCACGATTGAATTCAGAAAACCAGTGAAACACAGTGGCCCGGGATGGTGTTTCATCACCAAAAGTCGAAGCGAGTTAATCGGCACACTGTTGTTGAGTTAGTCCATGTCGAAAATCATAAAAAATCATCGCACGAAAATGTTCACAATTTAATTCCATTTTTGGCCGAGGTGAATTTTTCAAGTCACTGTAAACAATACAAATAGCACTCGGTATGACAAAATTTTCTGAGTATGTATACTATTAAAAACGTCAAACTTTACGATGTTGATGTCAGATTTGACGTATCTACACTGGTGTTGCCATATCTCAAAACTTAAGTAGCAACCCTCGTATCATATATCGGAAGATCTACAAAATTTTCATTGTAGTTCATCTTCCCTTGTAAATGGTAAGTTATCTGCTGTTTTCAACCAAATATGTTTTCCTAAACATGTGGAGATGCGAGAAAGTAAGTATATGATAAACCCATATCGGTCTTTTGTTCACACTTATCCTTAGCAATTATATTTCTTATTCTGCCATACATCAACACACTACTTCTCGGTGCATGCATTTCCACCACACCCTTTTCATAAATTTTTCCAATTCACTCCCATGTTGGAACAGTTACACTGTTGTGAACAATCAGTTTGACAGACATTGTTTGGTTCAAATATATTTATTTTAATGCTTCATTGACTTTCTTATATCAACTCACTCTTAAATACCTTTTTCCACTTTCCCTCTTTTGAAAACAGTTTCTAAATAACAGAATTATTCAATTGTTCAGCCAAACATCATTGTTACTTTTTCTGTCATTATATATTCTTCACTTTCCTCATACAAGTTGAATCATTTTCATTCACCGCTAACACTACAATATTATCTGCATACAGCAGTCAACAACATACATTCCTGTTCCGCCATTTTTTGCTGCCCTTTGGAGTTGAACATATGTGTCTATATAAATATTGAACAACCAGGGTGAGATTACACATCCTTGCTTGATCCATTTTGTAATATTAAACCACACAGTCAAGGCACCATTCACTGTAATATAAGTTCTACTTTTAGCATAAAATTATGCAATACAGCGTAATAACTATTTATCAAGTATTTGTAACATTAAATCATAGTCTTACATTTAACTTTAAATATTAATTTATTCAGTAAAAAAAAATAATTTTCAGTGTTAAAGTCGGACTATGAATTTAGTCCAAGATATTTCAAGTGTTTTTTTCATCAAACAACTTTTGACCGAGCTGAATGGTGCTTAAATAACCTTGAAATCTAGTTTCTAGTCCCTTTCCTAAAGTAATTATTTGACATTTTTTTCTTTAAATTATCATAAATAAATATCTAAGTCAGTGTATCGGAGTGAACATCTGGCAAACACATAGAGTATTTCCAGAATCTCGCCGCTGCTCACTGAAGTTGTCTCCTGCCTCCCTTCACCCAAAATCCCCAACCCGAATGTTTACCATTAGAAGTGTGTATGTCGGTACCAGTTCGAACAGAATTCAGTCTTGCTTGTGCTCCCTTGATGATGAGGTGAAAACCTTGAAACCGGTAGGGTTATACCATTACACAAAGTGGAATAAACAGTATTTGATAAAACAAATTACAAATGTATCATGTTAAAACATGGGTTCGGGATACAAAATCAAATTTTTTATGGGAAAACAAAAGTTATTCTTTTCGGTGTAAGGTAAATATATTTTTGTTTAGTAGACACGTATTTTAAAGTAATAAAATATGTTTTTAGTTTAATAACTTGTTTCCGGTAGTTTCGGATTATTTTTCATTATCGGTTATGCCCATCTGTTATGACCATCCCACAATCCAGTTTAGCTCGGATAATCGGGACGACTAGGGTATGTTGTTACTTATGGTAATTTAGGAGACCCATTAATGAATTTAGATATTTTTCTAACTTTAAAATAATTGTAAGTCTTTTCCTCCTTTACATCACGGTACTCGTACGTATATAAAAAAAACTGGATGATGTCAAAATAATTTAATGATAGACCCCCCCTAAAGGAAAATGTTTTAAATCAAAATACAAATTAGAAACGAGAAAGTTGAACAGTGTTCAGTTATTTGAACAAAGAAAAGTTCAAATTTAATTGAGTTTCAATTCCCAATCCAACTTAATGACTAATCAACTGTCGATTTGAATAAGTCATTATTGACATTCAATGCGTAATATTTTTTCGTTTCAACAAGTAAAATGACCTTGAAAAAGTTTACTTTAAAGCCAAAATATTGATTAATTTATACCAAAAAAGGGAAAATTATAAATTTAATCACACAATTGATGAGTCAGATCTATTGAGTCTGTGATAAATACCTGTAAATAACCTCCAACGACGTTTCGTATTTATCAAATACTTTCCAAATGGCGTTCGTCCGGAGTTTACTTAATTCGTTTAATGCATCGCTATAGTCTTCGGGTTTATCCGATGTGCTGTACGTAGACTTGATGAGGTTCTTGAGTGGTTTAATAATGTCAACATCTGAGGGTTTCTTGAGCGGCACAGATATAAGGTCGGCCATTTCTTACCTTTGTAATTCCAACTGACAGTTGAATAGACCTCAGCCGGTTTTATGTCGGTAATATAGGATACTTTAGAATCGGAATCGACTGAGCATGGCGGGATATGTAAAATGTTTAGATCGGGCGGATGTCAAAAAATATATATTCTATTATATATATTTTTTAAATGTTTTTCACATTGTTTAGATCCTTTATTTTTTTACTCTCCACACGAACAGTTAATTAACATCTTCTTAACAAGGCTCCAATTGAAAGAATTAATAAAATATGTTTGTTTTATTTACTAGTTAAATAAATAACACAGAACACAAGGTTACTTCTTTAAACCGAATTCAAGATTTTCCATAATTAATTTTAGAGTTATGTATGAGAATTGTTGCTTGTGATAGGTGTAGTACATTGAAATCATTCTTATCATCATTAAAAATGGATTATTTCCAATAGGCCAGCTGTCTGGTTCATTGGGATGGAATTTATACGCTTTAATCGACGTGTAGAAAATGTGATAACAGATATGGTTGAATAATTAAATAAAGGTTGGAGCAAATTGGAAACTCTGTTATTTGGGTAGTATTTTCTCAGATGATGGAAGAATTACGAGGGATATCGAACGAGGTGCAGCTATAGGAAATAAAGTTAATGGGGTACTAAAACATATATAATCGAACCGGACAGTATTAAAATCTGGTAAAATAGTAACCCACTACATTATTTCAGTATTAAATTTGATGCAATAAAGTAAAACGTGGACGTGGAAAAGACTGAGATGCGTACACTGAGAGGAAATATGGGGTGACAGACAGTTAAATCTATGTTGAGTAAGTTGAAGAAGAGCACTCTTGAGATGGTTTAGGCATATAGAACAAATTAATGAAGAAAATCTAACAAAACAAATATATATACCAAATGTGAATGGAAGGTAGATGACGATAAAGGAAAATATGATATGATTTAGTGAATGGTATTATGAAAGGAGGAAACGTAGGAAGTCAGAGAAATCTTATGAGCTGTACGATAAGGTATATTGACGAAGAAGAGGCGAAGGATGTATGTCGAGATATGAAATATCTGGTATTCAGTCCTCTCTGCCTACCCCGCGAGGAAATAAACGTGATGGTATGTTATTTATGTGTACTTGTCTTTATATATTTGATGGTCAAGTACTGAATTTTGTTTTGTTTTATTGACTACACGTCAAAATCTTTGAATTTTTAAGTTGTTCAAAAATGAAATTTTAAGTGAGTGATAACATTTCAGTTAAATCAAAATTATTTGTGTAAGTTAATATGAATAAGATTTTAGTAACTTCTACAAAACAGGAAGACACAAGGTAAGTTTATTTCTCAAATAATATTTTTTTACATATATAATTGTTTTCAAGATATTTCGTATTTAACGTCGATGACATTACGAACATGTTATGAATTGTCAATTAACAAAATCACAATAGTAGGGAGATAATTTGTCAAGTTCTTGTGAGTCGCGGGACAAGGAGAATACGAATATTCACAACTATAGTTCAGAAATTCTAGGATGAGTCCTGTGACAGCTCACAAATTTGCCCCAATACAACCTAATGTAATGTATAATATTTACCTAAATAACTTGCTATTTATTAGAATTGAGGCTTATATTAAAGTTGATAAAATAATTAAAATTACTGAACATCGTTACAAGGTTGTATTGGGGCAAATTTGTGAGCTGTCACAGGACTCATCCTAGAATTTCCGAACTATAGTCAGATATAACATATATTCGCAAATAAGACTTCAGGATGTGCCGTCCTTTGGATATCTTTCAGGCCTTGGGGGCGTTTAATGAATTCCTAATTCCCCTTAAAATAAACTATTACAAAATCTATAGATCACCTTAGAACTAGTTCGGCTACTGTTTCAAAGAATATGAACGATTTATGTGGCTTAGTTGGTAAGACGCCTGTCTTCTAGCACAGATGTTGCGTGTTTGATTCCCGTTGGAACCAAGATTTTTTTATAAAGGTTTTCTGTCTGATTTTCACTTAAGGTTTCATATCTTTTCTGGTTGGCTGGAGGAAATTGTCACGTTGGGGTACTCCCGAAGGGTTGTGTACAACAAAATTGTAATATATAATTCGTTCGGGCGCTGCTATAGTTGCCAGACGTGGTTTGTTTAGTAATAATGGGTTAGAACGCCCTTGAAGAGAGTTTACTCTCTAAACGGCGCTATATAAAATTGTCTTTTAAATTAAAAATGAAGTGCCAGACTGTGGACTGACCTGGATGGAAACGTTTTACAGGACTCCTGTTATCCTAATGAAACTTGCTGAGTGATTTAAACAAACTCATAAAGCACATTTTAGAAATTTATTTAGTAAAAGGCTGCATACAACCTTTATATTAATAAAAATGGTGGAAAATCACTGCCGAATGAGGATGATGCTAGTGTGTGTATTGATTTATTATATAGATTGCTGTTGCATTTTAGAAAGCAAAAAGTTTTGACATATCAAACTTAAAAGATCTCAAAACTCATTACGCTGTAAATTTTGTTAAGTCAGAATTTAGAAAACTCAATTTTTTGTTCCTAATTAACTTTTATATATGTTCATTACCTAATACGCTACGTAGATACAATTTAAAATAAAACTTACAGACGATCCCTGTAGGGAGACTCTTGATTTCTTCCCGGGGGTTTTGGTGTCGATTCCCGGTGGTATCCGAAAAAATACATATAAAATGACCCCAGTCTGGTAGTTCGTCTAGTAACAATACTCGTGTGGGTTTATTGTTGCCTCTTTAGATGCGTTAGTATTGCCAACATGCTAGATAATCGTTTTTTTTTGTATTTTGTAAAAAATAAAACTATATCAATTACTATACATACATATGATAGTTACATGTGTATTGGAAGGGTTTTTTTTAACTCGATGTTTCTTATAATAATACAAAACTTATTTTGACTGTGTAAAATTGCTAATACTTTTTCATTGTATACTGTACAACCTAGTGGGTTTATTGTTATGTGACAATTCTTTCAACCAACCGAAAAAAAAATATAAAAATAACTTCAAATAAATACTAGACTTGGAACCGAACCCACAAATCATGAGTTGGTAGACAAACGTCTAACCAACTCGGCCACGGAGGTCGTTAACAGTGATAATTAATTCAAATAACTTCAATTAATACTCGAAATCTGAGGTTTATCGTTTTAAAAGCGATATAATATGAAAAATACAATTTTCAGGTGATCTGATTAGATGATAGATGATTAGACGGTTAAATTATAAAATTTGTCGTTAATAATGAAAGCCAGAAAGTTAAAAGTAAAGCAAAAAATGATATAAAAGTATGTTTTTATATAAACCAGAAATAATATGTAAAATAAAAAAAAATATATGAAAGTTCTTGTTAAGTATTTGAGGTTTTTCGATTAGTTGGAATAAAATAGCCGAAGACATGTATTATTAAAAAAAATACTAACAGAGTTAATTATTATTAAGCAATGAATAGAAATAAAATCAAATATTTATCGTCATTCATTCGCAACCAACGCATGCGCACCTAGCGGCTATTTCAGTAAGCTGTTAGCAAGGCTCTACGAAATCCCTACGACTGGATAGCTCTACGCCTGCGCGAATGATCCTGTATAGACACAGAATTTTCAGTTACATCTACGCCGTAGACGCGTCTAGATGTCTTTTTTGCGTCATCCAAGAATGCCACGTTAAATAAAATTTGTTAATAAAATTGACATTGAAAATTATCTGACATTGGGGATGGTTTAAAAAAAGACTATAATTTTGTGTTGCAACAAAACCGGTGAATCGTTTTGATCATTTTTGACTAAGGTGAGTAATTTGTTTTTTTTTTGTCTCACGTTTTGAATGTAAATAAAACGTCTATTTGTGATAACGTTGTCAAAACTGTTTGTTGTTTATGTGAACAAACAAAGGGGAAAATATGACTTCAGTTGAGATAAAATGTGAATTTGTACGAGTGAATTTTCAAGGAAAAAATGTAAAAAAAAACATATTTTTAATACGTATTTTAAAATGAATTCTTTAAACACGTTCTATGTAATATAGGAAAAATATATATTAAGTAAAAAATATTTCGTGTTTATTATGCGGTAAATAAAACGATAGTGATATTTTTATTAGTTTTTTTTTATTTTTACTTTCGAGTGTGACCATATTGATTGCATGTATGCAATAAATTTGAATAAACATGGAATTAAGGATAAAAATATTGAATAAAGTATATTTTTTTATATATGAATTGATTTTTAAAAGCACGCTTAAGATGTAACAAGTGATATTTTTTCTAAATGTTATATTATATATACGTTCTATATAAAGGACAAATTAAGTTTAGATATTTTAAGTAAATTTGTTTGATTGTAATTACGTCCATTAAAATTAAAAATAAAATGACTGTATGCAAATGTTTTACTGGTCGACATTTTTTAATTGACATTAGTATTTAAAAACTTTGAAATCAGTGTGTCCATACACATTTTCTGTATTTGACAATAAATGGGTATTTTAAACATTTTGAAATGAAGTGAAGATATTAGTTCAATAAAAAAATATGAGGATCCTCTTTATCCAGTTCGTAAGATGCCTTTATTCCAATCCAGAAGTTGCGGGTTTGATTCCCGTTTGAAGTCAGATTTTTTAAAATGGGTTCCAGTTTGATTTTACCTTAATGCCCTTTCAAAATATTTTTGATTGGTAGTAACATTACCACATGCCAATAAGATCGTAAGGTGGTACTATGATTGAATGCCTATAACTCGTGACAAGTATAATAGAAGGTACTATACAAAGTGGGTGATCAGGGTGCCTGACGTTGGTGCCACCGGATATGACTATGCAAGCCAATCCATGGTAGGCATATCCTGTTGCATAAAAGGCAAGGAGCTTCAGTGCCTACAGCTTGTCTGCATCTTCTTTCTCTATTGGATCCCTGATAACTAGCAACAGTTCCACGACATTTGGTTCTATCTGTCGCTGTTTGCTCACAGTTGTGACGATCATTTATGTTTTTAAGCGTCTCATGCAGTACCTCCTTATATCTCTTGCGCTGACCACGTTCCTTCTACGTTTCGTCAGATCGCCAAAGAGAATATTTCTTGGGAGTCTATACTCATGCGAACCACTTATCCAGACCAACGCAGGCGTGCACACGACACCAGAATATCAATGGTACAGCAGTTAGCTCTTCCCAACAATTCATTATTTGATACTCTATGACACCATCGAATCTTCATTATTTACCTGATGTGCCTCTTCTGAAATCTTTCAAGTGCCCTAATATGTCGTCTATAGGGAATCCATGATTCGCATCCATACATCAGATGTGGTATAATTACAGCTTTAAAGACTGCCATTTTGAACTATACTTATAGAGCGAAAATGTAATAAAATATGATTTTTTTTAAGACCGAAGTCATAGATATTCTTATACCCTCGAATAATAGGCGGAAAATGCCTGTGTCATTTGAGGGAAGTAGTATAGCACGGGGTTTGAACCGACGACCTTCCGCATGGAAGTCCAGTTCGTTATCGCACGGTCATGCATCTCACACACAACGATGTAGTACGATACAATCGTCTTTTTTTAATGCATTTGTTGCACTTTTTGCAGTCATTAAATTATTTTTATCTATAATATAATAAAAAGTTTGTATTAAATAAAAATTTTGATAATACGAGAATGAGTTGAATTCTTTTCTGGAATGAAACTGGTTTTTTATATTGAACCCAAACTCAGAACAGCGCATATCTTATTGTACGTCTCTCATATGTCTTATTGACAGAAAACTTTGTATAAACTATAAACCATTTCTTTACACAACAATAGTGTAAAGTGGGAATGTAATAATGGTGTGTTAATATTATAAATGTGGTGCTGGAGAAGGATGTAACGAATTTCATAGACAAACATACGTCTCCATTCTCTAAGAACTGAGAATCACTGACAGATTGTAAACCACATGCCTTCGACGAGTCCATCGACTCTTTGGGCACATTCCTCATGCCAAAGAATAGTTTGGAGAGGCTTGTGGTTATTGGAAGTGTGGAAGGATGACGCTCAACATGAAGAATCCCAATGCGTTGAACTAAATAAGGGAGATATGCAACTGGACTATGCTTAACAATTGCACTTCGAGCCGCGGAGTGCAGAGATAAATGGAGAGCAGTCGTCAGAGGCTATCATGGGAGTCACGATGCTCAGTCATGAGCGATAAGACAGGATGAAATATTATAAATTTGAGAATAATCTATCATTGTTACTCATTATAAACTGTCTCTCGTTTTATGTTAGTATTTATATTCAACAGTCAAGTCTTCTTTATAAACATATTATCAGACATTTTTATTTTATATCTTGTAATCTTATCATAAAATGGCAGCTGTCAAGTAATTTTTTAAAATAAAAATGTTCTATGAATTATTTTAATGAATAACTATTAAACCTTAACTATGGCAACACTTATTGTTACATACGGACGAAAGTACAACCGATGTTATATTGTTGATGTTCAAAAGTAAAACTAGTTTGGAAACGGAGTGAAATTGGTCCCGGGACGCCAGAAGTATTAACAAGCACGTGACCGCTAGATTGTCGGCTCCAATAATAAAAATCCCGCAGCCAGAGAAAGTTGTTGCTTAAAATGGCCTCCAGTTTTCGTCGTGCATAGAAATACAATAAGCTTTATCCTCATACTTTCATTTTTAGATTGAGAATCATACTTTGGATATCTACTTGGAAATCTAAGGCAGCATTGCTTGCTGACGGCAATTTCGATGAAGATTATTTTTGCCCTTCATACGTATGATCACACCAATTCCTTACGGGGTAGGCAGAGATAACAGATCTCATCTGTGTACTATTCAAGCATACTTCGTACAGTTCTTCAATTTTTTGGCATTTCGTCATACATAATCTTATTTTATTCGTGCTTCTTACATCCCCTTCATTAAACATCTGGTTAATGAAGAAATACTCACAAAACAAGTATACATTGTAAATGTGAGTGAAATGCCGTCAAGTGGAAGACCTAGAAAAATATGGTTGGATCATGTGAATGATATTTTGAAAGAAGGAAATGTAGTCAGAGAATTCGTAGGGTTTGCGTCAAAAGATGTATGGATATAGAAGAGGGGAAATATATGTGTAGAGATAGAAGACTCTGACGCTCGGTACCTCGACAGGGAAATGGCGTGATGGTATTTATGTGTGTAAAATCCCGATTAACTCAGTCTAGTCACGTTTTTATCCGGCTACCTTTGTCAAGTACACCATGCACTTGAAACCATTAATTTGTTTAATCATTCTTTCTTCATTATACCTCTCCGTACACCCAAAAAAATCTCAGCGTTCCTTTCTTTATATTACTAATGTTATTTTCTTCCATCACTAATTAATTTTTTATGTCATTGATCTTACTTAAGTCGATATTCATTACTCTAGCGGTGTTGATTAATTAATTACCTTTTATAAATCTTAAACGAAGCCTTCGTTTATTTCTTTTATTTGGTAATCTATTGCATGAAGGTACAATCGGCGAGTTTATTGTCCTACGGCAATTTCTTCCCCACCAACCACAGAACTTACATATAATAGTTTATACCAATTGCTGGTTGAGGGAGATTCAAAGTTTTTTTACTGTATTGCTATTTCTATTCTAGAACTAAATTTTGAAGCGAATGATTTTTCATTTAATTGTTAAAAAAAAACATTTCATTACTGGCCACAAGAATCGGGTAGATTTCGTCTATTTGTGAAAAGAAAATATGTTTTCCGTTGTATGGTACTCTGTAGGCAGGCAGTGCCGCGTTCTATGGCAAATCTAGGCATTTGCTTAGGGACCCAAAGCCAAAGGTGCGCCCAAAAATTCATAAATAGGTTATAAAATATTTAAAACATATACGTTGAATATGGAATTCAATGATATCATAGATGCATTTGCGGAGAGAAAAAAGCAAGACTTAAACTGAAGTGGTTTGTTGTGTGGTGCGAAATACATCATCATCTAAAACGGAAAGGGTAAAAATTATTTTAATTACGTTTTGGGGGAGAGGGAGGCGCGAGTTGAAAACTGCCCCAACTGTCTATACAAATATGTACGGCACTTCCTGTAAATACTTGACCATTTTTCTCGAACAAATTGCGTCATTCTATTAGAAACATTTCGTTATATGCCGGTAATAAATAAATATATTGATAAACTTTTTAATGGAGGGAGTCTCCTGGTCATGGTCGAAGAAAGTGCCTGGAAATTTTCCGGAAGTTGATACACGAGACAAATTCTGCAAAAGATTCTATTATTTCTATTGAAATTTACCTAAAATCAATACTATAAAACTTATATTAGGTCCTTACATATGAAATTGGCGTTTTGTTTGGGAGGAACATAAAGTTGATTTTTTTTTAATATAATATATTTATTTAATCAAAGTATGTACCATTGCTATCTATGCACTTTTGCCATCTCATAGGTAGTTCATCGATCCCTTTACTAAAAAAACCATTCGGACGGGAATCAATAAAATCTTTGAAGTCGGTTTGGACTGCCCCATCGGAGTTGAATTTTTTCCCTTGCAAGAAGTTATCCAAATTTCGAAAAAAATAGTAATCTGTCGGGGCAAGGTCCGGAGAGTACGGTGGATGTCTTAGACATTCCAATTGAAGCTCTTCTAATTTGGTAGCCGTCTGTTGTGCAGTGTGTGGTCTAGCGTTATCATGAAGCAGCAGTGGCCTAGAGCGATTAACCAGCCTCGGTTGTTTAGCAGCTAGCTTTTCCATCATGGTTTGCAGTTGCTGACAATAGACATCTGCCGTAATCGTCTGGCCAGATTTAAGAAAGCTGTAGTGAACGACACCAGCACTAGTCCACCAAACGCTCACAAGTAACTTTTTTGGAGTCAATTTTCGCTTGGGGCATGGTTTGGCTGGTTCGGCAGGGTTCAGCCATTGCGATGAGCGCTTCCGATTATCATACAGGATCCACTTTTCATCACAGGTAATGATTCGATTCAAAATCCCTTCATTATTGTGCCGGTTGAGTAATGCAACGCAGCAGTCAACGCGCGTTTGTTGATTTGCTTCACTCAATTCGTGAGGTACCCACCTTTCAAGCTTTTTCACCTTCCCAATTTGCTTCAAGTGGATTAAAACAGTTTTATCACTAACACCGCAGCCTGCAGCTAACTCGGACGTGGTTTGCGATGGATCCGCTTCCACAATAGCCTTCAATTCTTCATTATCAACTTTGGTCTCCGGCCGTCCACCGGGCTTGTTTTGCAGGTCGAAATTTCCAGAACGAAAACGTTGGAACCAAAAACGCACTGTGTTTTCTTTTGCGGCACCGTCGCCATACACATCATTAATCCTTCGAGCCGTTTCTGCAGCACTGGTGCCACGGTGGAACTCGTACTCGTAAATAACGCGATATTTCAAGTTTTCCATTTTGTAAACTGAGTGACGCAAAGAAAAAAAACAATTGAGGAAAAAACAAATGAATTATAATTTTCGAAACACAAATACTTGAGTAAATAGCTGTATAAATTTGAATTTGGAATTCCTAACCAAAGAGAAGATATTTGAGATCAAAGTTGCCAGTACGGCAAAACGCCAATTTCATATGTAAGGACCTAATATATTAGTAACAGACTTCTTTCGCTTTACAAAAGCATTATAAAATAATCCTGTCTAATGGGCCTTCATCTAAATTAGCGTTTTTTTTTTGTGTAGATGTTTTCTACATTTGATTTCAAAATCCTTAAATTAAAGACATAGTTCTAAGATTACATAAAAACAGAAATTAAAAAATTCAGCACAAACTATAATTGCAAATGAGAAGTAGAGAGTTAAGAACTGAAAGAAAACATACAAAAGGTAAATACATACCATCTCCTTGTCGGGGTAGGTAGAGAGGACAGAACGCCAAACTTTCTTATCACAACACACTTTCTTCTCCTCCACATCCAAACATCTTCTCATACAGTTCCTTCTGTTTCATTGACCTCTAACATTTTCTTATTTCAAAATTTAATTCAGATACTTTTATCGGTCGTCCTCTACCACGACTTCCAATCATGCCATATACAAAAAATTACATACGTTATCACGCCGTTTCCCTATCGGCGTATGCAGAGAAGACAGTGCCAGACTTCCTATCTCGACACACACTCGTTTACATCCATACACCTTCACATGTACTTTCTATGATTTATCTGACTTTCTAGTTTTCCTTTTTTTAAAATACCCAACCATATTTTCTTTGCTCTTCCTACTTTACCATACCTTCCTCTCACATTTGCACTATATATTGGATTTGTTAGTTTTTCTTCATTAATTTGTTCTATATCCAAACTATCTTCGAGTGCTATTTTTCATCTAACTCAATACATCAGCCTTAAGTTAATATTCATTATAGATCATTCAGCCAGAAGAGTTACTTTGCAATAGTGTGAGTAACAGTGCGTTTACAAAAACTTGTCATATTATTTTTTTAAGGAAGTGAAAAAGCAAAAAAATATAAAAATAATATTTTATATTCAAACATTGAAATGAACACACACGTTTTGTAAATTAAAAATGCTGCAAGCTTAAATTGTAATAATCATAAATATAAGAAAAAATATTCGTCAGCTTTAATTAGATTGCACATAAAATTAAAATGAATGTAAGATTATTTAACATATTAATGTATTGTATCATAATTACAATGCCAAATAATAACGTTTTAAAATAATAGTGGATGCAGTGATACTAAATTCTAGGAAATCGTAAGTTATAACAAAGTACATACATTCTAAGCTTTCAAAAAATTTTGAATTATACACTACATTAGACAAAAGTCGCACTCTTAATTTCGACATGGTAGTGTTTTTCTAATAACCGAGTACTTCAAAAACAATACAAACGTGCGCTCTGCGCGAACCAATCGTGTGGCATTCTAAAACCAATACCACTACATAATTTGTGTAATACAGAGAGTGTTACTCACACTATTGCAAAATGATTCTTCTGGCTGAATGATCTATACTAATCATCACTTCATTCCATATTCTGTCATATATTGTCACCTATATATTCTTTTTAGTGCTCGCATATCCACTGCATTTATTCGGCTCCATTCAATATTTTTCCGGATACAAAATGTTATTTTTTAATATAATCAATGGTTTGGAGAAGGGAGAGGGTGGGAATGAAAAATATAAAAGGGAATAGGAAAAAACATCCTACATTATTGTAGACAGATACAGCGCTTCTTATATCGCTTTTTGAAGCAAGTCAATGAAAGCGCAATTCTTACGACCACCGGTAGCTGGTTTCAGTCCGTCAACATTTCTTTCCCTGTCGTTGATCACAACTCGAGCAGGTTCTGTGTCTTTTATCATCGGTATATCTGGTAATCTGCTCTTTCTACATGAAAAACCATTCTTTATAGCGGGGGGGGGGGGGGGGGGGGGCATCTTCAATTTATAATTGAACTTTAACATAATTAATATACTAGACCAGTGTTTCTCAACGTTTTTTGTGCTATGCCCCACCTAAGCCTTTCTAAAATTCTTATGCCCCCCCTACGTAACGGTGACGCGACAAAGCTATCAAAATACGACTAAACTCTGAACGAGTCAATTTTCGAATTGCCCCCCTTAAAAATCAAATTGCCCCCCTGTGGGGTGTGGGCCCCACGTTGGGAAACACTGTACTAGACTATAAATTAATTCACTCTCCATAAATGTGGTCTGGAAAAATGTAGTTCCCACAAGTATATACTCGTATATATCATACTCGACGACATTATCTTTTGTTTATTCACAGTACTCTGTGGCAATTAACGGTTATTGTTTTTCCATTATAAAGAGTCGTAATGGTTTAGTTTATGACTCCACGTGAAATAAATGTACCAGAAAAACACATTAAAGGAACCAGTTTATAAATTGGAGCATATTTTGGATGAAATAAATGGAAGAATGGTGAGAAATATGAAATATGAAAATAATAACACTAAGAATCACAAAAAAAACATTAAAAACTAATGTGTTTAAAAATATATATGATGTAAATGTTACACAGATTTTATATTAATGGTCTGTGAAGAGGAATGAGGAGTGTGTGTTGAGACACTCGTTTATATGTGTATCTGTATTAATTGAATAGTAATAATAAAGGGGCAATTTTTATAGCGCTGTTTAGAGAGCAGATTTTTCTTAAGAGTATTCTTACTCGAGATTTGAGCCTACTATTATTGACCGAATAAAAATATTTCAAAGTTCGTCCCGCATTTACACATGTTAAGAAAAATATTTTGGTAAGAAAACCGCAGAAAACTTATCAAGGGAAGACGAACTACAAAAAAAAAAACAATCTTTGTTGATCTTCCGATACACATAAGGGCTTAGATGTAGTGTCGTGTTCATATATACTAATCAATTTTGATGAGATTTCAGAAAAAAATGGATTAATGAAATATATTAAGTTATGTTGTTTTTTTTTCTTGCACTGCTTACGGCATTGAGCCTTCTGGGTCCTGGCCTGTTGTGTGTGTTAATACATAGGTTCTTCTTTTTGACAGCTGATTCTATGAATCATGTGTGTCTATAATTATTAATTTTATAGTATTACAGCATTTTATATTACTGTATTAACTCGCACTCTGTATTTCAATTGTGTTTTGGAAAAAAAATGTTGATGATCGAAACCCATTTACTGAAAAAGGCAAACGGAGCACTCAATGTAATAAACAACAATTGCGCCATATCAAAAGTAGCAAAAATGACAACACATAGATTTGTTAGATGAAGACTAAAATAAAAATAAAGCTTTGCAGACGAATATATGAAGAAAAAACTGGTTTTTCAACGTATGAAAGAAGGTGGAATCAGAAATGAATGCATAGATAAAATATATGTTTTAAATAAGATGAAGAAAGCAGCTTTAAAATGATGTAGGCGTGTAGAGAGAATGAATGACGAAATAATGACTATGTGAGTATACAAGTTAGACGTGCAAGGTAAGCGTAGAAGAGGCAGACCGATGAAAAGAGGTTGATCCAAATGGACCGTATTTTAAAAGAAGATAAATTGAGAATTATGAATAATTGAAGAATGTGCATGAATCTGAAGGAGGCGAATGTTGCGCGTTTGGATAGAAAAGTTTAGAGATCTGTTCTCTCGGCCTATCCTGCTAGGAATACATATGGTGTAATGATATGTATTTATGTAAACATAAAAGTTAGAGGAATCGTAGGAGTTATATGAAAGGCGAAGAATGCGTGTCAAGATAGGAAATTCTGGCGTTCTGTATTCTTTATCTACCTACTGTATGTATGTGTATGCCTTTTAAAAATAAAATAGACACGTAAGTGCCGATAATTTATAAATTTGATTATACTCATCAAATGATTCATACCCTACTACTGAAGTAGGTTAAATGACTTAAAAAATAGTATTTTCAAAACTTCAC
The DNA here is from genome assembly GCA_949825065.1 of Odontocerum albicorne. Classification (NCBI taxonomy): domain Eukaryota; kingdom Metazoa; phylum Arthropoda; class Insecta; order Trichoptera; family Odontoceridae; genus Odontocerum; species Odontocerum albicorne. The sequence goes on from OX463850.1 coordinate 31,451,359, forward strand.
TTGTATCGTTTTAGATCCTTCATATACTCGTATGAAGGATCTAAAACGATACAAGTGAAGTTTTGAAAATGCAAATGTATATACTCGTAGTATATATTGTATTACTTTACACTATCGTTGTATTAAGTACAATCGGGTGTGTTTATTGCCATGTAGCAGTCTCTTCCTATTAAGCAGAATTTTGTTAATGTGGTCTTAAATGAAAATCAGATTGAAATATTTTTTTTATATAAAATCAGAGTTCCAACTGGAATCGAACCCACAAGTTTTGGATCGGAAGACAGGCGTTTCACCAAATAGGCCAATGAGGTAGAATTATATTATATATTTTTTATTTTAATAGAATAAAAAAACTTTTTACGATTTTTTTGCGTTTTATTTTATTTTCTTATTAAGTAATGAGTTTGAAAGAGGAAACCTATAAACTTGAAAACATCAAGCTTTAATTCACAAAGTTTTCCATTTTTTTTCCAAAGTTTGGGTAATTTTTCATTTCTTTTTCTGTTTTTCATATTGTTTTTTCACATTTTTTAATACGTTAATATAATTTAGAGAGATTCGTAAAGTTTATAAAAATAAATTACAATAATCCGACATTTTTAACCAGTTTTTGTTTTATAATGACTCCACGACTGTGTCTTATTCATAGTCCAACCTTTACACAAAATACTCAATCTTAATATTTTTTTAATGAAGTATTTCAAGTTAAGTTTTGTATGAATTTGTCGTAATTCCCTAAAATAAGATAGTCACGTTGTTTCATTACCTCATTTTAAAGTTTGGAGCGTATGAAGCCCGACTCTCAATACGATTTAAAGATTAGAAATAAGTATTTATGCTGGACTATGAATTCAGACGTAAATTTTAGGAAATAATATTTCGGTAGTATAAGAAAACTTATTTTTTTATTTATTTATTTGACACTTTTATTGCAAATACAATCTAACAGGTTTATTGCCTGGCGAAAAATAAAAAAAATCTTAGCATATGAAAATAATATTTTGGTAACACAAATAAAAATTAAATTAAAATATAATATTAAGAAAAATAGGGATAATGATTGGAATTGGATGGGAGTTTGGGATGAGAGTATCTTGAGACGAATAATTTATTTATTTATTTCATCAACAATACAATGCACAATGTTTGGGACGAGGAGTATCTTGAGACGAATCATTTATTTATTTATTTCATCAACAATACAATGCACAATGTTTAAAAAAATATATAAGTAGTAAATGTTTCATTAAATACAAAGACAAAAATTCTTTAAAAAAAACAGTAATATTAAAAGTACATAAAAATATATATTAGCATTATAAAACAATTTAAATAACCCTTGTAATATCCAAGACAGTGCATTGGGATGAACATCTGGCAAATACATACATTCCTAAGATTTCACCGCTGCTTGTTGAAGTTGTCTTCCTCCGCCCATAATCCTCAACCCGATTTTTTAACGTTATTAGCGTGTATGTCGGTACAAGTTCGAACATATTTCAATCTAGTTTATGCTACCCTGATGATGAGGGGAAAACCTTGAAACCAGTAGGGTTATATGAAGTGGAATAAAGTGTTTGATTTAACAAATTACAATGTCTTGAAACCTCCACAGTGTTAATAATGCCTTAACTATAAATAATATGTACTTAAAATTTATCGTGATTAATTAAGAAGAAAAATAAATAGATTAAATACAAATAAATGTGGCATAAAAATGTCGGACCGGAATGTGTGAGGACTGTTGCATGCTAATACAGTGTCAGCAGATAGTGGAAATGAACGACAGCGTATGATAATTGAATTGTACGCGAAATGTGATGCAAAATACCTGAACGAATTTTGCTAAATGTTGCTAAATACAAAGTCATGTAATTGAAAAGTGTGAAAGGAAAAGTAAATGTGATATTTGGGTGAACAATAAATGATAAGATGTGTTGAAGAATTTTGCTATATGAAAAGTATAATCTCAGACGATAGAAAGCTGGAACTAGAATCGAAGTCCATAGGGTGTTAAAAGACATACAAAATAAGTAATGTCGAGATTAGATTAAATGATTCACAAGAACGTATTATTGTTGGCCCTTATCCATCTTGAAAGACGATTAACATTTTTATTTCAAATTATTTTATTTCAATGGCCAAATTAACTTTTCTCATGCAAGTAGCTAATGTTATAAAAATCCATGCAATGCACATATTGATTGTCAAATCTGTGCCGTTTTTTTATGTAAGAGTTGTACACATAATTAGTCGCAATCACTTCTCTATGGAACTAAACATTTTGCCGAGTGGGCCTTCGAAGAACGTGTAACATGACAAGCCGAGTTTGTTTCGGAGTATTGAAATACGAGCTGACACTCTTATGTTAAACAATGTTGTGAGTCCGTACATCTTTCTTCTATCTGAAAAGCCTTATCACTTTTAACAACATATCATAGTCCAACTCAATTATTAGGATTTGCAGTTTGATGTTTTCAAATCGTAAAAACTTCTGCTGTATGCGTTCAAATTTATCAACATGGACATAATAGTGGTTTGACCATATTACCGAATATGCAGGGACTAATAATAAATTATTATTAAAGGGAAGCTCAGGGTTAACGACGTCTTTTCTGATGACTGTGAATACCAATTCTTGATCCACAGCTAGCTACGGTCACACCGGTAAATTCAAATCAAATCCTGGTCTGGGAGTACTCCTTGTGGCGCCTTCTTTGTCTTGAAATTTAGGTCCTCAAGTCAACTTTCAACATAAATCACCCTGCCTTGATGAAATACCTCAGATTACTGTCCTCAGCGTAATCTTTACACAATTTGATATTCACGCTACAAACATTTGTATCTTTAATAAACATACGAGTAAATGGGATCTTTTGGAGTTACGTATTTCACTGTAGATTATGTCTTTTGGTAACCGACCGACATCCATTCGATGTATATAAATGTCCTAGTTAACTTATTAGCGCGCCATGTGAAGGCTTAACATTATTTATATTTTTATCATATCAGTTTTATTTCAATGGTTCCTAATCTCAACAAAGCGATAGAATTTTCCATAATATAGCTGTTTTATGGAAATCTTATGAAAACACGTAAATGTCACATTAATATTTTAAACTTCAACTCCCAACAAACTCTCGCAGTCTTTGCTGCTTTAAATAATGTATTCACACCGACTTGCCGAGGGCAAATGCGTTGACATCGCGAAAAAATAGTATCGAAAATAAAATAATATGTTCTTGGAAATGGAAAGTTACTCTATTATAATTCTGAATATTTTTAGGGCAGAGATCGAGATGCGAAAATAATGGGGTAAAGCAATATCCGAAACATTGAGAAAATAAATAAAAATATGGAAAAAAAAACACTCACTGACTGATGAAATATTGTTTTATAAAAGAAACCGCTTTTCAGATGAACTAAATTTCTCCGATAAACTTCATATGAGCCGATCGTGATGGTTTTGTCACGTCTTACTCAAGAGTATATTGATTTACGATACTCGGGATATAAGATAAGTGGAAAAAATATCACGACCAGTAAGGCTGCCTCTGATATTTTGGCAGACGTGTTGATTCTTCTTCGTCGTGATCTAAAGGTGGAAATATGTGACACACAAATTGTTGGGCATATTTATGTGGTTTTCTTGTGAAAAAAAGTGCGGTGGTTTCCCATTGCCTTCCGTATCACAGTAGGAATTGTATACATGTTCTATATATTGTGAAACCTTCACACATTATTTTGGGGTGTAATACTAAGTCACAGAAGGAATTTGCACTTGTGGATGTTATGTGAGAGCAGGAGTGTTTTAGAAATGTTTTAGGATATACTCGTACTTAGGAAGATAGGAGTTTGGATGATTAATAGATAGTACAGGGAAACACCGAAATACAAGTTACCAGCTTCTGTACCCCTCCACTAAGTTTTAGTCTGCAGACCCACACAGTTTCCGGGATGTGGCCGCCGTACGTGCACTGATAGTTATTTGAGTCAAAGGTGAAGAGTTTGAGATGCCAGTGTACATTGGATGAACACTTTTAAGACGAGTCTAGATTGCCTAGTACTGTCTACAATGTACTACCACTTAACGTCTCGCTACACTATATGAGCAGATCTAGATTAACTGTGACTATACAACCCAATTCTCGATCTGCACATACGCCGTACTTCAATTTTGTTTCCTCGTCTCCAGCTCCCTCAACCAGTAGGTATCATGAACCACATTTTCCGTCTGGAGCAACTCTCTCCGTTTTCGACAGTCTTGATCCAAGACACCCACTCTCGTCTGCGTCAATCAATTTCCATGAGGTCTCTTTTATATTGCGTATTTGAAACGGAGACTAACCTCCGTGATACATGTCTTCGTCACAGAGCTCTCCATAGATAGCTTTTAAGGCACTCAACCATCTTCCATGTACTTCACATGTCCCAGTCAGCGTAATCGCTTCTTTTTAGGAGCATCTTTCTCTTCTTTCGACGGTCTTAGACAAGAGGCTCCCATTCACCATCGTCAATTTTAAAATTAAGTCTTGTTTATTGGGTTGTCTAGAAAGTAATTTCGTATTTTTACCACTGGATGACGACTAAATCAAGGTTTCGATCGAGAATATCCAGTTTTCTACAACACGAGCGATTGTTGAGATACTTAAAATATCGAAAACCATATTTCACAAACATTTGACTCACACGATTGACTCGCATCACAAATATTTGACTCACACTTTCACAAACATTTGACTCACACATTTGACTCGCATCGCATATTTTTTCCTTTACGATAATTTAAAAAATCAAGCATTGAAAAAAAAAACAAATAATTTTTTTTCCGTCTTCGAAATTACGCCAAAATAGCTCAAATAATTTGAATAAACAATGACCGATACATTCAGCACGTTTGTAATGAAGTTAACAACGAATATTTTGTCCTAACGACCTCTATACGAGAAACACGAAATCACTTTCTGGACAACCCAATATTTAGGAGAGGTCTAATGCAGTGAAACAAGCCTGTCACTTATTCTAAGTTTATCATATACTAAAGTGCCGTGCACGTTTGTATATGTGCTTTAATATCGAAAATCTTTTTTTCGTTTGAATTTAACTTTACAAAATTATTTTCCGGACAACCTAGAAGTTTGGTTGTGCCCGGAAGATAATACTATTCTCAATAATTTAGCTTTCAAGTTAAAACTACTGGATTAGCATATAGCTTTTAATTCACGATCGTATGTGTAGGAAATACTACCGCAAGTAAACAGACAGTCGCACACGTCCAGCGTGTGCAAGTATTCTTAAACCAGATTGATACTTAAAAAAAAAATCAGTACCATTGGCAATCGAACCCGACACCTCCGCATGGAAGAAAAATGTCTTACCAATTAGTTCACGGAGGTTTAGTTGATAAGACGCTTTTCTACGTCAATGACGAAGAAATTAGCTAAAAAGAAAATATAAATAACATTTTTTCATTCTCTTTTTGACGTTGAATATATAATTGCTAATCTCTTGAGATTTACTAGAAAGTTCTTGAGCTCAGAATTAATAAATAATTTCACTTTGTGCTTTACGTTGTAGAGAAAGAAACTTTGGTAAGCCAGACTCACTATATGTTAAATGGGAGTCGTTTTATTTTTCATCTATTTGATAAGGTTTTAATTTGTATTAAATTTTTATTTCAAGTAACATCCAATCACCCATGGGTCTGCCTAGTTATAATTGAAACAACCATAGGTCTGTCTAGTTATAATTGAAACAACCATAGGTTTATCTAGTTATACAATGAACAATAGTTCTTTAAATAAACTTAAGTTGTCCATAATTCCTATAAAAGTCTCACCTTTATCCCCTATTTTCTTTTTTAAGTTTTATATTTTAATATTAAACCAATTTTCACGGATGTCGATGATTATTTTAAAACAAAAGTTGATTAAGAATACGCATTGTATGACGTTACATCTTTTCAGTACTTCTTTATTGCGTGGAGACATGGACACTCACCCAAGCCTCCAAACGAATAGGACCATTTGAAATGTGGTACTACAAGATAATGTTAACAATTGCCAGGATTGACAAACAGCGCAACGAAGAGGTCTTCAGACGTACGAAAAAAGACAAATAAGTACTCACATGCATTCAGAGGAGAATAATCGAATACTTTGAGCATTGTACGAGAGAAAACAAATACACAATCATCCAAGTCATATTGCAGGGGAAGATACAAACAAAACGATGGGTAGAAAGATGAAGAAACTCCTGGCTGAAACCTAAGAAAGTGGTTCTACTGTAGCACGGATACATTGTTCAGAGCAGCTGCAGACAAAGTTAAAATACCCATAATCTTCGCCAACCTCCAACGGGGAGAGGAACGTTAAAAAAGAAGAAAAGCTGATGGATAGCAAGAAAGTAGTTAAATAAAAATGGAGACCAGCTACAGTCTCAGGGTATAAATAGAATAAAGAGTTTGCAAAATTCTTCTAACAGACTATCAAAGAACGTATCTGAACATGTGTTGATATTTATTCCATCAACTAATAAAAAATAAAAACCTTGTAGAACTTGCAAGGATGTGTTAGGCATAAGAAGAGAAGTGAGACCCGGTACATGTGTAAGAAGTGTGATGTTGCTCTCTACAAATAATTATTTCGGCAGAACTACTCAACTTAACGAACTAAAGGAAGTTTTTTTTAAAATAGGCAATCCACCCAAACTAGGATGATTTGTGCCACCAAATTAGGCAATCCACCCAAACTAGGATGATTTGTGCCACCAAATTAGGCAATCCACCCAAACTAGGATGATTTCTGCCACCAAATTAGGCAATCCACCCAAACTAGGATGATTTGTGCCACCAAATTAAAGTCACTATGTAATTATATGAGTTAATATAGTAAAACCAATTTAAGAAAATGCCAATTCAAGATAATTCAAAGTTTCAACTGATTAAGCTTAAAAAATTTAACAATTGATCTATGAGTGGAAAAGTTCTACGAAGAAAGAAGAAACGCAACATTCATGTGACGCGGTAAAGATATGACTTCTAGTAAGTCAAATCTATCTCACAAAGGACAACCGAAAATTAAATTACATAATCTATAGTTTCATCATTCAGGCCACAGTCGCAGCCCGAATTCTGCACAATACCCATTCTTTAAATACATTATTTTAATCACATGTAAAAAAGACCATTATAACATTCTGAATATGTACTTAGATATTTCAATTTTAGTAAACCCTTCACAAAAATCTGACTGCCTCAAAAACAGTTCGGCTACTGGGAAAGTTAGAAAAATCTCGTTAGAAAAAATGCCAATAAACAAAATCAATAAAAAGCAATGAAATATAAATAGTGAATACCCTCATGTTTGTTCCAACTTATGTCTAATGCTGACCATTTGTCAATATGGAAAGGGGTGAGTACGCGAGTAACGCACGCGACCATGAGACGAATAAGGGGGAATAGTCCCTTTGCATAGATAGGGGAGTTAAACGATGTATTTTATAATAATTGGAAAAAAATCGTTTTTTATCATATATGTATGAGAAATACATATATCCGAATGTGTCACTATCACACACAAAGGTTTCTTTGTAATTCGTCTTCTCTTGGTAAGTTTTCTGCGGTTTTGTTTCCAAATATGTTTTTCTGAATATATGCAGACACGGGGAAATACTTAATTTATCAACCGCAGTTGCAGATAAGTTTGCTGGTGTGCAACGGCTCACTCACTTAAAGAAGAGAAAAACAAAATAAAGACACAATAACTCCGCGGCACAGCGTCACTTTCCAACTGAGGTGCAGTCGAGATTGACGTTGGAATGGTAAAGGGATGCTCTACTACAAGTCCCAGCAACGATTACGAATAATAGTGTAGGTTGATAAATTCAATGGGGCTGGTTAGTAAAAAACTGCGACACCATTTTTATGGACTACTGCATCTGTTTCAGTGCCAAGGTTCGTCGTCACTCTTGGTATCTATGTACACTTAAACACATATACAGTATTCCCGATTATCCGGGGTAGTAGGGAAAAAATAACCCGATATGAAAAACCCGGATAACCTCCGCCAAAAAAATATCGGATAAAATGAAAATAAATACCCACAATTATCCAACACACCCTTTTATTTAAACTACAACAGTATATATATTTTTTCTTTGTTCACTTTTCGGTATATTCGCAACAGTATCTAGGGAAGGGGAGATGTAAAATTATTGTATTGTATCACACTTTCGTTGTATACAATACAATCTGGCGGAATTATTGTCATGTGGCAATATCTTCCAACCAGACAGAAATATGTTAACGAGGCCTTAAGTGTAAACCAGACTGGAATCCTTTTTAAAGAAAAATCTACGTTCCAACGGGAATCGAACGCACAACTTCCGGGTTGGAGAGACCAGTGTCTTACCTACTAGGCCACGGAGGTAAAATTATCACGACTTGAAAATTCACCAAAGAATATTTAAAAAAATACACTTAATACTAGAGTAACTTTGTGACATGAAAATTCAAAATTCAGGATATAAAATACGCGGATAAATAATCATAATTGTCAATAATAAATCGTGATGTTCCAACCCACTTGCGTCAACAGTAAACACTGATTGAACGTGTGCTCAAATAATAATTGGCGATATCACCGACCAGGATTTCTGGTCGATGACGTTTTCGACATGAGAATTTCGCCAGTTTATCTTTCCTGGCGTATACGTATCATATTGTGTAGCCGTTTTTTTTTCATTTTCGATATTATTTTGAAATGTTAAAAAAACGTTTTTTTCACTGTCCTTGTTAATGAGACCTCGAATAATGAAGAATGTACTGTACTTATAATAAACTTATAATAATAATAGCCTTGATTATGGTTTAAACATATTTCAATACTAAATCAATCTCACTTGAATTTGTGCTTTTTTCTCAGACATAAAGAGCTTTAACCGTTTAAATTTCTGATACTTCACACGTATCGTACGTTTCTCCGTTACTTTTATTAGTCTTTTTTAAATATATAAAGCAATATTTTACGACTTTTTTTGCGAAGTTTTCCAATTAGACTGTCATATTATTATGTCTCCTTCAACTATTTTATTTTACGGTTTTGTTCCACTCTACTTTGCCAAGAAGATTTATGCCAACAGTCAATAATTCGTAAGAGCATAGCGTAAGATATTTCAACATAATTTTTTGTCAATAATAATATTTAAATTGGTAAAATATGATTTCTTATTTTGTCAGTCTTTAAGTTTTAAATTTGTCCTAGATAGCGTTATTAAAAAGGCTGTTACACGATTGGTCTTTTTTTATCCAATTACAACCTAAAAAAATGTTTACCCAATTACAACCAAAACATTTAGAATGAAACATGTACCAAGTCGTAAAATCACATGTTACCAACACAATACGGGACCGTCCATTGGCGCACAGCCCGCACTGCGCAAAAAAATAAAAACACTAGACAAATCATTGAAAAACAAAATACACATTATATACAAAATATGTAAGAATAAGACAGGTACAAATCCTTAAAAATAATCTTTAAAAGAACCCTTCACAAATCCTTAAAAAGAAAGGGGGAAAAATCACAAAAATAGTAAAAAAAAACACAATAATCAATTAACACTTTAATAATGTAAATACACCTGGTGTGTCTTTAAAACAGTATAAGAAAACAATATTTGAAAAAAAAGCAACTATAATTAAAATCAAAGATACATCTCAAATAAAATACTCGTAGTGATTAGAATGTAAATTATATGGGAGTTGAGGAAAACGAATATTCTAAGAGACATAAAGCCTTTTAAATTTATTTGAATTCAATCAATTGCTCATAAATGGCAACAATGTCAGTTTTATTGAGCAATTTCGAAATTCAGAAAATAGTGAAATTGCTTATAAATTTGCTACACTTATTAGAGATAGATTGTTACTTAAGGTTTTATTGCCCAATCACTTCGATGTGTGAGCCAATAGGGTGCCCGTATTTATTGAGAGCTTTAATTTTGCTGATTGATTACACACATAAAATTATGAAATTAGAGCGCGCTCTAAAAATGTTAAATTAAGCACGTATTTCTTATGCTTCTTACAGGCTTTTGTGCTTTTTAGGCTTTTCCGGGAAGTATCGAACTTTTCCAGCTGTTGATTACGTGCTGGGCTATTTTCATTAGTGGTAACCGAACGAGAGACTGCTTTTAAAACTTTTCCTTTGACATTCAGGTCACATATCTCAACAGCCTTGTTTTCTTTTTGTATCAACATAACTAAGAGTTTAAAAAATCCCTTTGGCATTTTCGTATTGAATTTTAAGGCTTCATTTATGCCATTTTAGAGCATATACAGGACGAATTATAGATGAGGTTTTCGAATTTATCTCAATTTTTTTCTAAAAGATCTCAAAACACATCCTTCGCCTTTTGTACATCCATACAACTTCTACAATTGCACTGACTATACATTTCCTTCTTTCAAAATATAATTCGCTTGATTCATTCATTTTTTCCTTAGTCTCCTCTACTATGCTTCTATTCACATTTGCATTATATCTTTGTTTCTTTAGTCTTCCTTCATTAATTCGTTCTACTTGTTCAAACCATCTCCAGAGTGCCCTTCTTTATCTTACCCAACACATCAGCCTTAAGTTCACATTCATCATTAATTACTTTCATTGCGTTTTCATTGTTATACTCGTACATTGTCATCATTTCATTGCATTTCATTGTTATACTCGTACATTGTCATCCCATATTTTTTTTCAGTGCATGCATTTTTATAGCATTTATTTGACTCCATTCAGTTTTTTTGCATCCCAAACGTATATGTTATATACGTTTGAATTCATGTGTTGCGTGTGCATCGACCGAAAATACTAGCGTAATTTACGCCGCGCAGGCGCACGTATTGCACTTGCATACGTATCACTTGACGTAAAACGTGAATTGTAGTGAGTTCGCGTAATTACTCAATTTACGCGGTAATCTGGCGCAAAATGCAATTTTGTGTAAAAGCGTACGTAATGTTACTATGCTACTCAATTTGCATGGCGTAAATTACGTTTGTCTGAACCTAGTGTCGTCCTGTCTTTTAGATATGCCACATGGTTATATTAAAAGCAAACATTTGTTTTAATATCACTGTAACAAATAATATTCTATTTGTCTAATTAATTAGTGATTTAAATTGGCACCAGTGGGCGTTGGATTGGGATATAACTGGTGTAAATAAGGTTTCTAGATATAAATCAATCCAACAATCCATTCCTTTGAAACCATGGTTTAATACAATAAAAATGAACAAGATGGAAGTGTCTGTCACGTGTCGACGGGTCACTTCGTGGTGGCTAGGCACCATTGCAGAATGGATATTGTCGAGAAGCCCGGCTGCGAGTGTTGTTTGGAGGATGAAACCATGTATTTTTAAAGTGAAACCATGTATAGACCATGTATAGACCACGTATAGACCATGTATATACCATGTATAACATATATAGATTGTTAAATTTTTGAAGCGTTATCAGTTGAAACTTTAAACAATTTAGGATTGTCAATTTTTAAAATTAGTTTTGTTATATTGACTTATATAATTGCATAATGATTTTTATTTGGTGGCACAAATCATCCTAGCTTGGATCTTTTATTAAAAAAAGAAATTTGTTTCGTTCCTTTGAAGAAGAAGAATCTGAGGACCCTTCCTTGTGTGTGTGTGTCTAGTGCATGTTCCTTTGATATTTTGAATTAACTAAAAAAAAACACGTGTTTTAAGGGTTGGGTCCTTTATGCAAATGTACGTTCATTTATACCCCCATTTATCCTGCGAGCGCGCACTGTCGTACAAGATTAAATGAGATAAATATGACGAGAGTGTATGAAGTATGAATATTAAATTAACCGCACATGATATAAGGTGCGTTTGTCCAGTTTCGTTGGACTGATTATACTTGTTGAAAAAATAGTACTTTTCGTCGTCTCTGGACCTTGTAGTCGAGGATCCCTTCACCATTCCAATGTCAATTCAGTTGGAAAGTGAAGCTGTGCCGTGGAGTTTGTTTATTAAATGAGTGAGCCGTTGTACACAAGCAAACTTATCGGCCAAACCGATATACTGAATCTAATGCCACACCTGAAGGGAAAACGATCGGTATGCTTATATCCCCGAATACTAGACGGAAAAATACCTGTGTCATTCGAGGGGAATAGCACATCGTGGGGTTCGAACCGACACCTTCCGCACGGAAGTCCGGTGCGCTACCGCGTGGCCATGCACCTCAAAAGGTTGGAAAGCAAAACTGTACCATGGAGATTGTTTTAAGTCAGAGAGCCATTGCACCGCTCTTCTGGATCCGATGGCACACCGAGGGAAGACGATTGGAGTACTCCGGCATGTTGGGTACCATCATGGATAAGGATGAGGCAAAGATAAATTTAGTAAGTAGAGGATTAAAGGTGGGAGGTAAATTTATAGGAAGGAGAAGGAAATTAGGAAAGGAGTTCTCCTTTATCCGGGGACCGGCTCCGTTGTTCGATAGAAGGCATTCATCTAGGTACGGAGGCGGAGTTATAGTATGTACTTTTAAGTGAGTATTGAATCAATTTGAATGGAATAGTCTAACTTTGCTCTATGTTCTCGTAGTTCTTTATTGTTTTAATTTTAAATCAGATGACAGTATAAGGGGGTTTGATTTTGGTAGACAATCGTCTTTAACTCTGGAGTTTCATGGTCGATTCCCGATGGAACCCAAGAAAAAACTGTTCCCGCTTAGTTAAAGAGGAACGATGCTCGAATGCGCTATATGTGTGGAAGTGTTGTTGCTCCTTCATGCGCGATAGTATTCCCGACATTTATGGAGACTACGAATTAAATGACTACTTCAGTGTTTCTAAGGCCAAAGGATATGAGAGCTTCAGGATATGCCCTTCACCATTTTCACAAAACCTATCCGGATATGTTGAGAAGTGCGATACGAATCAATAAATACATACTTTCTGCTATAATAATAACAAAAGGACAATTTATATAGCGCCTTTTACAGAGCAAACTCTGCTTATATACAACAAATACTGTTTTTAGTAAATACATATTTGACGACCTCCGTTATTTAGTTGGTAGGACGGCTCTACCTCATTCCGGAGATTGCGGGTTCGAATTTCGCTGGAACCTAGACTTTTTAAAAAAAGATCTTTCTGGTTGGTTGGAAGTGAATGCCACATGGTAACAAGCCCGCCAGGTTGTATTGAACATTACATGTATACATATCATCACGCCGTATCCCTTGCAGGGTAGGCAGAGAGAACACATCTCCAAACTTTTCCATCCAAGCATACAATTTTCGCCTCCTCCACATTCATACATCTTGTCATGCACAATATTTTATTTTTCCCTCTTCTCACTTAACCTTCTTTTAAAATTTGATCCATTAAGCCAGGCCACGTTTTCCTCGGTCTACCTGTTTCACGCACACTTTGCACTTTCGACTTTTGTATTCGCTTAGTCATTCTCTGCATATGTCCAAATCATCTTACCGCTCCTTTCCCTTCCATTTTAGCCATGCATTAATTTCTGATGTCTTAATTCCACCTTCTTTTAAATATTGACACTCCACACATTTTCCTAAGTGTACGCATCTTCACAATATAACTTTTTTTGTAATATTTTTAATCTGTCAAAAATAATGGGTTCGAGTCCAAGCTAGAGCGCCCTTGAGGAGAGTCTGCCCTTTAAATGGCGCTATATATTGTCCTTTTATTTTTATTACTATTATTAAATGCGAAATTTATTTATTTATTTTTATTTTTTTATTAATTATTACACATGACAAGAAATATACACAATTTGCGAAAAAACAACAGGTAATTTGATTTGGACATACAATTTTAATGGATCTGGGTTTGTTGCCTTTCATTTGTCGTATCCCCAGTAAACTAGGCTTTTGCCTATATCTCACTGAGGATATTTAGCATGAAAAAATAAATCGATACTTCTTTCCGATTTTTGATTACACAAAAACAAAACCCCGTTGCACGCCCTCATCAACCTGACAAACAGTGACACTCAACTACAACTGGAAACATCTTGCAAAATTCAACTCCTCACACATCATCACTCCAGAAAGACCAAAAATATTCATTCCACAATATACCGCACACAATCATAAGAATAAAAATTAAAACAAAAAATACACAGAAACACAAATACAAAAACAACCAAAATTAAAACAACAAGAAGAGACCCACACTCACGAGCTCACACAAATCTTTCCCACTCGTCATTCATCCTGAAAGCCCAAGTACTAAAATCATGTACATTTGAAATACTTTTGATTCATGTAGAAAAGCTGCTCGAGAACTGACTTTATACTCTTGATAAATGCAGCTGTTGTTTTTGCTTATTTGCACACACTTGGAGCTGAGTTAAAAGCATTTTTTTAAATCAATATAACTTCGTTAAGTTTATGAGTGCCAACTTGCTTTATAAAAGATGCCGAACTTTCAGAATTCGCCTCACAACAGCGTATTCACTTTATATGGAATTTATCTAAGGTTCTAACATACAAGTACTCGTATGTATGTATGATACACATGTGCGTGTACTGTGTCTGTGATATTAAGAGATTTGGCGCTTGGAGCGGTCGTTAACTAAAATTACTTAACTCCAAAACAGGACGACCTTCATGGCCTAGTTGCTAATATGCCTGTCTTCTGACCCGGGGATTGCGGTTTTGATTCCAGTTGGTACTTATTTAAAAAAAATAGGGTTACAGTCTAGTTCTCACTTAAGACCTCTTTAACGTGGGTTGTTTTGAAGTTTAAATCACGCAGTATAGACTCTTAATTAGGTCTTATCACGGTAATGATAATTTTACGAGTTTAACCCTGATTTTAACAGGCTTTATAACTTAAGTAGGGTAAAGAGGGACAAGTGAAAATGTCTAATTAATTTAAAAGGTTGTTCAAAAAATAATTTAGTATCTTAAGGTCAAATTCAAACGCAATATTTATATTTGTAGATGTTACTTGCTCATGGATGCTGATTTTTTATGTTTTCAGTATCAGTAATCTCTAGTGTCATAGAACGCCGGTTATTTTATAGTAGACCACAGTTTTAAGTTAGTAGTGATCAGTGGTAATCGGTATTCCAGAGCGACGCTATTTTCGAGTGTCATATCACCATTGGGGATTTTTTAAACCATATTTGACACACACGACCGCGTACTACATCGTCGTCATATACTGAACAGAAAAAATGTACTTAACTATTACCTTTTATAAAAATATACATTAAGCACGTTAAGAATAAAGTAACTAATTAAAAAATGGTCGTAACGACATCTATCCAAGTAAAACAAAACTATTTTCGATGCAATTGGAATATTTTTTTGAAAGTATTCTAATTAGTCTTTTGTTATTCAGGATTTGTTTTTACTATTGTCTTATTGGCACTTCTGTATCCCAAACGAAGGCAGTAAATGTGCTTACAAGAATGATTATTGTTTTGTAAATGAAAAGTCAATCGTTTATGGATAGCTTTTTGTTCTAAGCCATGAAGCGAGACAACTATGACATGGACGCTATCAGTTTCTACGAGTATTATATTATGAAAAAGTTTCGAGATGTTTCGATCAGTGTTACAAAAGGATTTTGATATATATATATAGTACGAAACATTAAAATTAAGATACAATATAACTGAAGGTACACAAAGAAATATATATTATGTTAATAAGTATGTTTGGATATTATATTACTCTTTAAGCATTAGAATAAATCCACGCACCTATTTATATTATATATACTACCTTGATCTAAAAGTTTTAGGACCGGCCACTGTGTGGCGCTGTCATTCACCCGATTGGAATTCTTTTTTGTGTTAGGTTACCATATCTATCATTGACACATCCCTTCAAATTTCAGCGTCATAGCTTGACATTTGTAAAAGTTACGCTGTACTGAGTACACCTACCTTTGTGCGTGTTTCCGATTTTTTACAAGTTTGAAAATGCCATCAACTGTGCATCAACGAGTTTGCATTAAATTTTGTGTGAAAAACGGGTTTAACGGTCCGCAGACCTTGTAAATGTTGGAGAAGTGTTTTTCGGTGGCACGAACGCTTCAGAAGTGGTCGTGAGTCGGTCGAGGATGACGAATGCAGTGGCAGTCGAAAACCGATGAAAACATCGATAAATTCAAAGAAATGTTGGCCGAAAACCGCAAATTGACCATCAGAGAGCTGGCAGAGGACTTGAACATCGCTTATAGATCCGCTCAAGACATTTTGGTTAGTGATTTGGGCCTCAGACGTGTCGCTGCAAAACTGGTGCAGAAACACCTAAATTTTATGAAAAAAAGGAGCGCGTTAAAATCGCCAAAGACATAAGTTTTTGACCAAAAACAACGCGAATACTATCCAGCAGCCTTCGAATTCACCTGATCTGGCTCCCTGCGACTTTTTCCTATTCAACCGACTTAAAAAACCGCTTCGCGGAACGCGTTACAGCACCCGAGAGGATGTCATGAAAAAATCGAAGACGACTCTGATGGACATACCGAAAATTGAGTACCAGCGGTGTTTCGAGGATTGGATCAAGCGCTGGCGTAAGTGCATTGCAGTCGATGGGGAGTACTTTGAAGGGGACCATACCGAGTTTGATGACTAAACTTGTATTTTCGATTTTATGAATAAAGTCCTAAAATTTTTTGATCAAGGTAGTATTGCTAAGAGGAAAATAGCACAATCTTTGTTGATTGGCAAACTTTTATTTAATACACTGTCTGGACTATTATTTACGCTGTAGTGAAAAATAATTATTTTCGGTGCTGTATTAAAAAACTAAGCTGTTAAGAGCATCACCTCTCGCACGCGGAATAAACTATTGTAATTAAACGAATTTTCCAATATTGATATCTTCCATATCTCGGTGGATAAATTGAGGATTAAACTTTTGAATAAATTTTGTATTGTATTATATAACACTTTCGTGTTATACCTAAGTACAACTTGGTGGGATGATTGCCATGTGGCAATCTCTTCCAACCAACCAGAATTATGTATAAGAGCCCCTTAGTGAAAACCAGATTGGAAATCCTTTTTAAAATAATTTGGGTTCCAGCGGGGATCGAATTTGCATCCTCCGGGTCGGCAGACAAGCGTCTTACCAACTAGGCCACAAAACTTTGTAGGTATTACTAAGTTACATCACAGGGAAGCATGAGTAATATTGTTCCTGGTGTCATTATAATTTATTTGTTCCTGGTGTTATTATAATTTATTTGTTCCTGGTGTCATTATAATTTATTTGTTCCTGATGTCATTATAATTTATTTGTTCCTGGTGTCACAATAATTTATTTGTTCCTGGTGTCATTATAATTTATTTGGACTTTTAACCATTATTTTTGTCTTGTTATTTAATGTAATTGGGTTAAACCTCTGTCAAATGTAAAATAAATAAATAAAAAAACAACTTAACACCATTGACGACCTCTATAGTTGTTAAGACGCTTGACTTCCAATCGGGAGTTTTGGATTCAATTACCGATGGTATCCAACAAAAAAAGATCCCTATGTGGTAAAATCCTAGTTCGTCTGATAATCACATTTCCACGTGTCGAGTACATATTGTTGTCGCCTCTCCACCTGCGGTAGTATTACTAAAACGTGTAATTACGAACCACAAGTTCCGTGCTTACTCCAGTGGTCCTACACCTAAAAACTTCATTACTTGGGCCAAAGCCATATTGTTTCTCGGTCACGCTCTTTAATATGTCTATCACCAATTTGAATGTTTTGAAAGGAATACTATCATTAATATTGCCAAGCTTCACAAAGTAGAATATTTCGTTCACTGCAGTAACCCAAAATACCTCCGATTACAACCAATAATGGAGGTCAAAGTAGAAGGCAGGGGATGTTTTGGAAGGAATAAATTGTCTTTGCTTTAGAACACCAGGAAATAAATTGACTGTTCAGTAGAATAATTGTTCAGACTGGTGGTATATCAGTTTCAGTTTGGTGAAATGATAGAGGTAGTAGGAGATCCACGATTGAGACATGTTTGCAATGAATATACGTATCATCACGCCGTGTTTCCATCATGGTAGGTTAAAAGGGCAGAGCGCCAGACTTTCCTATCTTTACACACATTTCGCCTGTTGGACATCCAATCACATTTTCTTAAAACTCTTACAATTTGTATGCCAACTATTAATTAAACTCTGTAATTCTTTACACATGAACTTATGTAAATATTAAACAGCCTGGGTGACATAACACATTTTTGATTAATCCCTTTTAAATATTGAAATACTCAGTCAAAGCACTATTCACGCTAATAAATGCTCTACTTTTGGCATATAATTATGTAATACGACGTACCAATTTACATTGAACACCAAATTCATTCGATATTTTCCATAGCTTGTTTCTTATCACGCGGTCATATGCTTTTTACAAGACCGAATAAATAAAGTGCTGAGAGAGACAAGTGACAGATAATCCTGCAGGTACCTCAGACCGATCAGAAGGTGGTTATTTGATAAATGTTAAATAAACTCAAACATATTAAAATTGGTTTCCACACTACTGCTAGAAACACACGAAACCTTTAAAAATGTATTTATTAATAGCAATTTGCTACGACAGTTGCTCGTTGTAATTAATCAATCGTGAAATGCAACAATTGCGGAATTCCATGTCTGGTTTTGTGGATATTTTTAATGAAGATGTTGTTGAGCTCCAAAGCGTCCGTTTCTCCAGCATTTCTTCACTTTAAGACTTAACCGCGAGACTGGTTGTTTGATTTTATATTGAGTACATATTTTTTGGTAATTGGCCTTATAATTTCTGATTCTTGTGGCTCTGATTAATTTGGCCTTATTATTTCTGATTCTTGTGGCTCTGATTAATTTGGCCTTATAATTTCTGATTCTTGTGGCTCTGATTAATTTGGCCTTACAATTTTTGATTCTTGTGACTGATTAATTTGGCCTTATAATTTCTTATTCTTGTTGCTCTTGAGACAAGTTTAATTTTTACCTACTATTTTTTTAAATTTATTTAATAAAGTAATCTGTAATAAAAACATTTGACTAAGGCTGTACCTATATACAATTTTAGAACTTAACCTCTTCAGACCTGAAGTCCATTATAATGGACACAACGTTCAAATACACTTGTAAACTCAATGATAACAAATTAAGTGCAGGTTACTGTATTATCGACTTTGAACGTTTTGAGCGCCATCTAATATAAACGTACACGTCCACTTGTTCACGATACTGCATTTAATCACATTCACTCATACCTTGATCCTCCCTGCTACTACTGTAGGTGGAGTTTTCCTACTCAAGACTTGAATTGTTGATTGATTTTAATTAATTGTATTTGTTTCTTTAATTTCCATCTTGCAATATACATTCATATACTCATGCATCAGCCTATTTTGAAAGATATATACATTCATAATATTACGGAATTATCTTGAAATGAAAGAAAAAACGGAAAGGGTGGTGGAGAGGAAATGATAATTGGGAACGAATTGTTAGTTTTTTGTGGAACATGTTGATACCAAATATTATATTTTATAATGATTTCTATTATATATGAAGTATTGGGTGTTAACAACAGTTGTGTGCGTTTTTTTTTCAATTTAAAAATTAGCACCAAAAGTAAAACAAAATGGTAAAGGTTATTCGAAAGAAAATATTCTGCTCTATAAGATATTGCGTTTGCTTTTACGTTATATTATATATATTATTTTATTTGATTACAAGCCTTCAAAATGGAATGTCAAGTAGACGAAAGTGAGCATTTTCGACACCTCTAGTGGACTTCGATGAGGACCGCTTAAACCATATTATTCATGAAGATCCCCTTCAAACCACCGTAAAATTGCCTGAGCAGATGAATTGTAGTCACATGACTGTATACCGTCATCTTAGATCAATGGGTAAAGTCCAGAAGTTCGGCGCTTGGGTTCCACATGTTTTGAGTGAAAACAACAAAAATCAACGTTCGAAAATTTCTGCTGGTTTGCTCACGCGTCATCAAGCTACGCATGGCCACAAGCAAAGGTTCCTTTACCGCATCATTACTGGTAATGAAAAAAAAAATGGTAATGTAAAATTTTTGAAGGGGATCTTCATGAATAATATGGTTAAAGCGGTCCTCATCGTCCACTGGTCGTCCGGAACGCCCCATGTCTTTCAGGTCGAAATTACCGTCTTTGAAACGCAAAAACCATCGACGAGTTGTCCTTTAATTCATAGCATCTTCACCGTGCATTTCGCAAATATCGCGAGCAGCTTTGGCAGCTTTATTCCTTCGATTGAACGCGAACAGAAGGAGGTGTCGAAAATGCTCACTTTCGTCTATTTGACATTCCATTTTGAAGGCTTGTAATCAAATAAAATAATTTATGTAACGTAAAAGCAAACACAATATCTTGTAGAGCAGAAAATTTACTTTCGAATGACGTATAATCTTTACCATTTTGTTTTACTTTTGGTGCTCATTTTTAAATTTGAAAAAAAAACGGACACAACTTATGTTAACACCTAATACATGTATGTTAAGTATTGTTTTTATAATGAAAATATAAATATATTTTTTTAATCTGAATAAATACGTTTGTTTCACTTTGTAGTGTCAGGATTTCAATTCTTTTAATAAAATAATTAAAACACATTTTTTATTTTATTTAAGTTCACTAACGGTTTCAACGTCCTTCGTCTTCCTTGTCAGATGAAGATGAACTAAATTATATCTAAAATATATTTTTTCCAACTGTAATAGGTACAGGAGAGGGGAAGGAGAGAGGTGGCTAATAAGGGCAGGGGAGTAGATAGGCATCAAAAGGATGGCTTTCGAACGGGAAACATATTTAGCAGAGGGCTATTATTGAAATGAATTTGGTTGTTCATAATGTTAAATTTTTTTAGTTTAATTTCCCCTGCCCTTATTAGCCACTTCTCCTCTCTCCCTCTTCTGTACCTATAATAATTAAAAATATAATATTTAGTTCATCTTAACCTGACGAGGAAGACGGAGGTTTTTGAAACCGGTAGTGAACTCTAATAAAACAGTGGTGAAAACGAAGTAAAAAATAACTGTTTTATTTATTATATTAAAATGCACTTCATTGACTTAATACGCAATTTTCTTATTGTAAATATTATTACGAACACGAGTTTTTAATCAAACTTGCTTCTAATGAAATATACATTTATGTCGTAATAATATTCAGCTAGGAAGTTGTGTCGTAACATTCCTAACTCCAGAAACAGTTCCCGGATTGCCTTTAAGAGCTGTATGCCCTGCACTCAGTCGCACCTTGCAGTTATGCAATTGTTCAACAGTTGTGTGTTTCCATGCACAAGTTGCGCAATCAGAATCCATTCATATACTTGTTATGTGTGAACTTTGCAACTATGTGGTCCATGCTTGTTTGCTGCAGAGGAAACGGAATTGCAAATGTATTGGATGCGAAAGTTCAGACACGATTAGTTTGTGTTTTTCTCTATTTGTAGTGTTTTTCAACTTACTTTGACGAGAAGCTGGTGTCTGGTTATTCAGACTGTTTTCGGATTCACTGTTTTTAAATATCGCAACATTTTCGCATCCATTGATTAAAATGATAATTTTATTCTTTTAATAAAACTCATAGAATAAAAAAAGTAGTGCAATGTAATTTGATCTAAATAATTAGTAGGTTGCATGAGATACTTATTAATTTAACACTTTGTTATATAGCAATCGGTCAGGCTTATTGCTAGGTGGCATCTTTTCCCATCAACCAGACAACATTTAATAAAAGAAGTCAAATGGTCGCAAAAGATACTTCAATTTGTAAGTAACAATAAGTGTTAGGATAGAATGGTGGTGGCTGCGGCCATTAGATAAGGTACTTACCTACATCTGCATGTGTTTAGAAAAACATAATTGGTAAGAAAGCCGCCGAAATCTTACCAAGGGAAGACGAACTACTATGAAATATTTATAGATCTTTCGATATGTGATACATTCAGTTTTAGATGTAGGGTAGTGTTAATTTATAAATCATGAATTGTACTTTCAAGAAGGGTTATCTTTAGGTACTTCTTAATGCTGCACACGCCACTTATATCTCTAACACTTAGATGCAGTCTATTCCACGCCACAGGCCCAGCAACCTTTATCGTAATAACCCACTCTATTGGCGGCAAAATCCCTGCCATAATAGTATTGGATTGATTTGAAACAATCAATTTATTCGATGAAGACGAAATTGACATCAAAGTTCTACTCCTGTCCGAAAGAACATCTCTCAGACACATATTCAAAAGATACAATGAATACATTCCATTCCCAGACAGGTATCTCAACAAGGCTACGGAGGTCTACAAACATTTGTTCAAAATAAATTAACAATATAAATAATAAAAATATCAATCAAACGAAAGAAGAAAGGATGTTTGAGAGAAAAGAAAATCCGTGATAAAACACGTAACATTATTGAGTTGAAAACAAGATTTTTTTAATTGCTTTCTAAAACTTGCCTTATTATAAATACATAAAATAATAACTACACCCGTTCCTCGATCAACGCGATAGATGAGTTTTAAAAAAAAATCACGTAAATCGAAATCGCTCAAATTGAGGCAAGAACCTTATATACAATTGGAAGATACACACGTTTCATAATACATATCGATATCCAGATACATTTAGATACATAACTCATATTAACGTTGAATAAAGGTACAAACAACGCCTGAATCGAATATATCTACCTAATTAATAAATAAAAGTTTTATTAAACATTTTTATTTTTTGTAAAAGTATTTTTTTATTCACTGGTACTAACCACTCAATGTGATGGTATAAATAATAAAAATACAGTAGCTATCTCCGCTAACCTTTAACTTCAGTGACGAGCACGCTGACTGAAGCGAGTGCACAGTCGTTCAGATGTATACTTTATTAGACAAAATTTAAATTATTACGAATAAATTCGTCGGCGTAAAGGTGAAACCGCGTTAAAAGAAACTTCGTAAATCGAGGGGTAAAGTTGTATCTTATATCTGGTTATACGTAACTCTTGAAGAGTTTTAGATTTCAGGACGTTAACTACTCATCTCAGACGATTCTGGGACTTTTCCTTCATCCTTTTCTGTCCCTCATTATCTCCAGGTCGACAACCACATTGAAAATTAAAGAAACATGTACCTCGTCTAAAAGAAAAATATTTTTCAAAGTTGTTTTACCTTGTGAAATAATTAAATTTTTGGGTTTCGTAATATAAACATCGTAACATTATAAATAAGGGAAAAGGAAAACAGGTTGTTTTTTTATTCCAGCAAAACAGGAAACTTTTTCAATTTTAAATTTGATTAAGTAATCAAACCAGTTAGTCTTACATTATTTTCCCTTTTGCCTCCAAAAAAACTAAAAACTCGACTCGTTTTTTTCGTCGTTAACCTTATAAAATTACAACGTTTATAAAACTGTCTTAAGTTTTAATAAATATCCTTTGTTATTTTGATTAAAATTTTTAAATATAATATTTCGAAAAAACAGTAAAAAGGCATTTATTTAAACCCAGCAATATCAAGATTTGGTAAAATGATGTTTCACAACATCGCATTAGTGCCAACAATGATTATAGTTTGTTATATTTTCATTGCATACAGCACAACATAGTAGGCTGATTAGTGAAAATCAAACGGCTTATGTATGAAAGTGAAACGTTGACGTGGAAAGTGAGTGAAATAAACCGAGTTAATGCGGTGAAAATTCATGCTCTGAGAAGAATGTGCGGTATGTCCATCAACGACAGAAGAAGACATGTAATTATTATGATTTATTGTCAGCTAAAAACTGATGTAAGAATTGTAGGATGGAAAAGAGTGTGTTGAGGTGGGTTGGACATATTGAACGAATGCGTAATGAAACACTGACTAAACACATTTATAATGCCAGTATATCCAACTATACTTTCCTTGGTCTCCTCTACCGCTCTCATTTCCACTGTATGTTTGTTTTGTTAGTGTTACTTCATTCATTCGTTCTACATGCCCAAACTATCTTAGTGTACGATACTTTTCTTCATCTTACTTAATACAAGAGTAAGTAATAATTTATCGCTAATTACTTCATTCCTGAAAAGAAAAGTAAATGCGATATATGGGTAAGCAATGAAATATTAAACTAAGTTGCGGAATTCTGCTATTTTGGTAGTATTTTTTCAGATGATGGAAGATTTTCGAGATGTTTTGGTAGTATTTTCTTAGATGATGGAAGAGTTACGAGATATTTTGGTAGTATTTTCTCAGATGATGGAAGAGTTACGAGATATTTTGGTAGTATTATCTTAAATGACGGAAGAGTTACGAGATATTTTGGTAGTATTTTCTCAGATGATGGAAGAGTTACGAGATATTTTGGTAGTATTTTCTCAGATGATGGAAGACTTACGATATATAACGAACGACATGAAGCGATAAGAATCAAAGTAAACGGGGAGTTAAACCATATACAGAGTCTTTCAATAGGGACGCTCAAAATTTGTTAGGTTATAGCGGCCATGTTGTTAAAGCAAAATTTGTCAAATTTATTGTGAATTGTTCAGTAGTGTATGGCAAATCACCATGGAAAGTTATAGCGTTGAACAACGTGTGGAAATTATCAAATTTTATTTTCAAAGTCAGTGCTACGTTCGAGAAACGTTCCGCGCATTACGTGATTTTTATCCTCGCCACAACCCTCCTTCCGAGTCGACGTTTGGTGGCCAAATTCGAGTCAACCGGTTTGATAAATAATCAGCCAACACTTGTACGTCACCGAAACGCAAGGTCTGCTGAAAACATCGCTGCTGTGCGTGAGATTGTATGGGAAAACCCGAGGCAGTCAATTTTTCGTCGTTCACAAGAACTTGGCCTTTCTGCGACTTCAAATTGGCGAATTTTGCGTCGGGATTTAGGTCTGTACCCGTATAAAATACAACTGACCCAGGAACGTAAGGTATAGGATCATAGACAACGCCATGTGTTCGCTGATTGGGCTCTGGAGCAGTTGGAAGTTGACCCAAATTTCGCCAAAAAAATAATCTTTAGCGACGAGGCCCATTTTTGGATGAATGGATGTGTGAACAAGCAAAATTGTCGGATTTGGGACGATACCAATCCACACAAGATACACCAGCACCAAATGCATCCCGAGAAAGTCACTGTTTGGTGCGGATTTTGGTCTGTCGGAATCATCGGTCCGTACTTCTTCCAAAACGAAACTGGCATTGCCATAACCGTCAACGGCGAGCGCTACAGATCGATGATAAGCAACTTCTTGTGACTTAAACTGGATGATATGGATACCGACGACATGTGGTTCCAACAGGACGGCGCTACGTGCCGCACAGCGCATGCCACAATGGACATTCTGCACGAGCGATTTGAGGGCATGGTTATCTCGCGCAGTGGTGACGTGAACTGGCCACCGAGATCGTGCGATTTAACGCCTTTAGACTTTTTCCTTTGGGGCTATCTCAAATCGCAGGTCTATGCGTATAAACCGCAAACAATTGATGCCCTCAAAGTCAACATAACGAACCATCCAGCAAGTTCAGCCAGATTTACGCGACAAAGTCATCGAAAATTGGACCTCCCGAATACGTGCCACCAAGCAAAGCCGCGGTGGACATTTGCACGACGTTATATTTCATTCTTAATGCCATAAAATATTCTTTCAAATAAAAAAAAAGTTGAGTGGATAGCTTACACACAACTTGTTTTATTTACATAAAAAATTGAGCGTCCTTATTGAAAGACCCTGTATATTCAAACCGGACATTATCGAAATCTGCTAAGCTTATAGCCTACAACAGTTTTCTAGTACCAAATCTGATGTATGAAAGTGAAACATGGATGTGGAAAAATACTGAGAAGAGCCGAATAAATGCTGTGGAAATGCGTGTATTGAGACGGGGTGACGATGATAACAATACCGAATGAAGTGATAACAATACCGAATGAAGTTGAGTTAGATCAAGAAGAGCACTCTGAGATGTTTGGACATGTAGAATGAATGAAAAAAAACACAAAACAAATATACTGTGCAAATGTGAGAAGAAAGCGTGGTAGAGGAAGACTAAGTCAAAGTATGGTTGCATAAAGTTAATGACATTTTGTTAAAAGTCGAAAAATCGTAGGATTTGTACGAGAAGGTGTATGAATGTAGTAGAATAGGTGAAGGGTATGTCGCAAAAGAAGAGTCTGGAATTCGGTCCTCTTGGTCTATCCCGTAAGGGAAATAATTTTATGGTATATATGCATGAATGTGTTTGAAAAGAAAATTCTACATTGATTCCTCACAACTTTGTAGTTCCACATTGAGAAATTTCTGTTTGATTGATATCTGTACGAACAACTGTCATGTAGGGTATATCTACAATATCGGCTATTTTGTAAAATGTACTAGTATTGCGTATATTTCAGTTACCTCCCCTCACTAACCTAGGGTTATCTCTGTAACAAGACTGTCAATATTTAATGGTTTAAGTTTCCGAGAACAGATGACACTAATGATGGAGAGAGGACGCCAAAACGGGCTACTTACATCTCAGTCTCTGAAATCGATCAGACCGCTATTCCTCAACGGGTGATTCGCGTCATGGCTTCTCCGAGTTGTCTTGTAAATTTGTCTGTCTGATTCAGCCAGCGTTTATATTTATTTATTTTTTAATAACAATAGTAGGTTTATTGGTAGCAATGAAGTGTGTGAATGTGCATCCTGAAATAATACACAACCCAATGGAAAAGAAAATACTATCCCTTATAACACCACATTCCATGTAAATAGACGTACGTCTTTCAGAAGTTATCCCTGTTGTGTGTTCTCTGTTATCCGTCCTTTCATTTGATCTGAATTTCTTGATAGTGATTATTCAACATACTCGTAGAGTTGGCCGCTTGTAAATTACACGGTCAACAGGTCAATGCTGACGCGTTCGAATGTTTATCCTTTCGACTTATTGATGGTGATATATGTATGTAGGAATGGTGCGAAATTATTATCGCTTATTAGCCAAATCTATTCGTGGAATGATAACGCGAGGAAGCTGCAATGAAGATCTACCGGGTTCAATTGCATCTTCTTCTCCCTGGCTCCATCCCAACTCACCGTCTGCGAAGACTGTTGGGGTCAGCTCTCCTCGTCCTCAGGTTGTACGCTCTTCTGTCCCGGACTACGTCCCCCAGGCCATGTCTCTGCATCAGGTTATCTTTTTGCACCACCCATTAATTATTTGGTCTTCCTCTGGTTGTTATTCGAGGAAGATCCATGGAGATTGCCTGGTTCACAAGGTGATCGGTTGCTCTGCGTCCAACGTGCCCATATCATCTCAATCGCCTCTCCTCCACCTTGCTGTTGATGTCTGTAACACCTAAGCTTCCACGAATGCGTGAGCTTTTTATTTTGTCTCTTAGGGACACACCAGCTGACTATCTTAGCATGCGCATTTCAGCAGTTTCTAGTTGCCTAGAGTAAGAGTTATACATCGTCCAGCATTCGGAGCCATAGAGGAGTGCGGGTCTGACAATCGTTTGGTATACTTTTCCTTTTAACTTTACTGGCATTTTCGGGTCACATAGTTCGGATCACATACCGGGTTCAATTGCATATTTCTTTTTTTGGATCACTTTTTTTTTCAGCAACATAATGTGTGATGGTATAACAGATGTAGTTTGATTGTTTTAATACTTAAGCGCTCCACTTGAATCATTTGAGAGTATGGTGTCAACGCTATAGTAAATTTCTCATTGCCCAGGCATTAATTATATCAATAATCTTAAGGTTCATTTAAATAATCTGTTGACTTGAAGGCGCTCCAATAACTTGTTTTGATAATTATTTTTCAATCAATTGATTGATTAGTGTGCAAAAGATTGAATTTATGAAGTTGAGTGTATAATTTGTTATGAAATTTGATAAGTGCATCTATTATTGATGCCTTCAATTGGTGAGTGCTCGCTCATGTCAATTTGAAAAGAGCAATTTTTTTTAATAATAACCTACCCAAATAATTTCCTGTAATAAGTTCAGAACCTAAAGGTTACAAATCAATTCAATTCGCATTTCAAATAAAATTGACAATTCAATTCAATATAATGTGTCAATTTCCTTTCAAATTTGTGTACAAAGAAAATAGGCAACATATGTTGAAGTTGGACTATTATTAACTGTCAATTTTATATTTGATACAGGTTTAATCCGATTACAAAAAGAATAAAACGATAAAACTAGAAATAATAACGATACAAACAATTTTAAATTATGTTTCCCTGTGAAGTGGCTAGTGATATCTACAAAGCTCACTAATGAGCTTATTCTCAATTTATCCATCGAGATATGGAAGATAACAATATCGGAACATTCGTTTCACAAGCTCATTCCGTGTCCGAGTGATAATGTACTTAAAAGCACAGTTCGTGAATACGGCACGAAAAACAATTTGAATTGACGATGGTGTAAATAATTAGCAGATCATTTAACAATTTCTTTTTCAATTCAACTCTCTGTTTTCCCTGTTAGTAATTTGCGAAAGTACTAATAAATACACGGGCTTATAGAGTAACAGCCAAGCATACCCAATAAAAATAAGGGAATCATTGATAAAATCGATATTCTCTGCAATCAAGGTGTTGCAGAAATCTCTATCATGTTCGCTTAACTATCAGGGATTTTGGTTTGATAGCACTGGAAAAAGACCACCTAACCTTAATATTATGCTTCACCCAATAGTATCGCGCTCGACTGTCGCCTTCGTATAATATTATATTTGGGTCAGCTTAATTGTTTGGACAGAAAATGAGAAGCTGTTTGTAACTTCTTCAACGTAATGTTCATTAAAGTTAAACTCTGACCTTTACCCATCCCTTCTTTGTTCGGTCAAACACCAGTGATCTCATATAAAGCGTGCTTGCTAAATATTGAAGCTTTCCAGTTAAATACATTGAAAAAATGACTTGTCTGCCATGTAATAGACAAATAGACTGTCCGAAGAATTTTAATGATTATCAAATATTAGGTCCTTACATATGAAATTGGCGTTTTGCCGTACTGGCAACTTTGATCTCAAATATCTTCTCTTTGGTTAGGAATTCCAAATTAAAATTTATACAGCTATTTACTCAAGTATTTGTGTTTCGAAAATTATAATTCATTTGTTTTTTCCTCAATTGTTTTTTTTCTTTGCGTCACTCAGTTTACAAAATGGAAAACTTGAAATATCGCGTTATTTACGAGTACGAGTTCCACCGTGGCACCAGTGCTGCAGAAACGGCTCGAAGGATTAATGATGTGTATGGCGACGGTGCCGCAAAAGAAAACACAGTGCGTTTTTGGTTCCAACGTTTTCGTTCTGGAAATTTCGACCTGCAGAAAAAGCCCCGTGGACGGCCGGAGACCAAAGTTGATAATGAAGAATTGAAGGCTGTTGTGGAAGCGGATCCATCGCAAACCACGTCCGAGTTAGCTGCAGGCTGCGGTGTTAGTGATAAAACTGTTTTAATCCACTTGAAGCAAATTGGGAAGGTGAAAAAGCTTGAAAGGTGGGTACCTCACGAATTGAGTGAAGCAAATCAACAAACGCGCGTTGACTGCTGCGTTGCATTACTCAACCGGCACAATAATGAAGGGATTTTGAATCGAATCATTACCTGTGATGAAAAGTGGATCCTGTATGATAATCGGAAGCGCTCATCGCAATGGCTGAACCCTGCCGAACCAGCCAAACCATGCCCCAAGCGAAAATTGACTCCAAAAAAGTTACTTGTGAGCGTTTGGTGGACTAGTGCTGGTGTCGTTCACTACAGCTTTCTTAAATCTGGCCAGACGATTACGGCAGATGTCTATTGTCAGCAACTGCAAACCATGATGGAAAAGCTAGCTGCTAAACAACCGAGGCTGGTTAATCGCTCTAGGCCACTGCTGCTTCATGATAACGCTAGACCACACACTGCACAACAGACGGCTACCAAATTAGAAGAGCTTCAATTGGAATGTCTAAGACATCCACCGTACTCTCCGGACCTTGCCCCAACAGATTACTATTTTTTTCGAAATTTGGATAACTTCTTGCAAGGGAAAAAATTCAACTCCGATGGGGCAGTCCAAACCGACTTCAAAGATTTTATTGATTCCCGTCCGAATGGTTTTTTTAGTAAAGGGATCGATGAACTACCTATGAGATGGCAAAAGTGCATAGATAGCAATGGTTACATACTTTGATTAAATAAATATATTATATTAAAAAAAAAATCAACTTTATGTTCCTCCCAAACAAAACGCCAATTTCATATGTAAGGACCTAATATATGTCGTTAGGACAAAATTACTAATACTTATTTCATCCTAAACGTACTAAATGTATATACTTATCAAAGGTAATAGTTTAGCGCATTTTTTCGGCCATCACCTAAATTGCTCGAGCTGCACTTTTTTGTGTCGTTTTGAAAATTGAATCCAATTAGTTGTTTTTTGTGCTTGATTCTTTTTGCTAACACAAAGGAAAAAAAATTGACATAAACAAAATAAAAAAGACACGTATTGGTACATTTGTAAATTCGTTTTATTTAGTAATATTTCAATTGGGTCCTTATTTATCTGCTTTAAAGTATTAAAAATACAGGTGGTGAGTGCAGCTTTAGGAAACACTTGAAAACAACATTTTTTGGGAAGTCTTACTAACATTTATGATAAAACATGAACTACTAAACTACCTAAAGCCGAATGTGTCACTATAACATATTGAAAGGTATACAAAAGTTTTTTGTAGTTCATCTTCTCTTAGTAAGTTTTCTGCGGTTTTCTTGCTAAACATTTGCAAATACGGGGAAGTATTTAATCTAATGATCACCATCTTCCCATCCTTACATTTAACTTCTTTTGTAATATTTTAAATCTACTCGTATCAATAATAGTGGGTCGAATCGCGAATTCGAGTACCCTTGAAGAGAGTTGGCTCTTTAAACGGCGCTATGTAAATTGCACTTTTGTTATTACGATTGATTTTACTTTTAACATCCATCTCTTATCATATATCCTTTTCCCGATCATTTCCTAGTCTATCAAACATTGTAATATCAGATATTCTACGCAATATACGCATTTCTGCCACCTTTATTCCGCCCTTATCACAACCTTTCAATGCCCAATAATTCATTGGATATAATTCTAACGCAGGTTGATAAATATTAGGTTCCATAAATAATGGCCCCTATTTACCTACAAATTCAATCAAACACAACTCAAGATAAAATAAACTTTATTATTCAATGTAAAATCCATTTGATTCTACACATTCTTGCCAACGCATTACATTCTTATTTATATCTAAGGAATAAAACTCAGGCAGATTGAAATCGAAGAATTCTGTAGAGGTATTTTCCGCTGCTTCTTGGCAATTGAATTTTTTTCTGCCGTAAATAGTTGTCGAGGTGTTTGAAAATGTGAAAATTGGTTGGCGATAGATTGGGTGAGTAAGACGGATGAGGTAATGTTTCAGTTCGTTATTTTTTTGAATTGTTGATTGCGCTATGTGAGGTCGGGCTTTGTCGCGAAGTGAGATGGGCCCTGTTCGGTTTATCAGTGCTGGTTGTTTATCACATAGTTAACGGTGCATAGCATCTGATTCTTCACTACAACTAGCCTGTGATAAATTGGCCTTGGTCGAGAAAATCGTAATGAATAACATCGGTCGCAGACCACTCATAACTTATTTTAATGCTATTTTGGTTTTGCAAAATGCTTCGGTGCTTCATCGTTATCGAGCCATTGCTCAGATCGCCGTAAAAGATCTACCTTTCCATCGTCCATGTTTCCACTCCATCAGTACTATGAAGAATACTAGAGACATGACCAGGAGGATTTTATTTTTTCTTAAAGTAGACCGGTTAGTCTATATCTTTGTCAGACTTGTCTCCTATATTCTTATTTTTATGAAAACAAATTATTGCGAGGAAAGAAAAAAAGAGTTATTTAAAAGAGTAAGCAATTAAAATTTAAAAAAACTCGAACAACCAAACCTTTATATAGCAATAAACCTCATTTCTAGAACGGTTTATCCCGATTTAGTACTTGCAGTCATCATTCAGTTGAGAGACGTCCATTTTTCAGCTCGTTTAGCTTATATACTAATTAGTGCTAAAAAAGCTGATGGATGTTCTTACAAAAAGCTATGGCGCCGATCTTTAGAGCACCTGTTTAACGTAGGTCCCCCCAATTCATAACATTGGCTGCAAAGGTGAAGTAACGCCACTGGTTCTACCTACTGGTGTTTTCAAAGGCATGTTGATTATATGTACATAAGGTTAACAGAATAAGCTATGCGGCGCCGCCTCTGATATATGGTAATTAAGCATTCTGCACTCTGGTTGGAATAACCTTTATTTTTTATTAATTTTTACTTTGCGAGAACCAACTACGTAGTGAAATGTAGAAAACGAATTAAAGGAGCTGAGTAAATGCGCTTTAAATGCATTAAGTCAGAAGATTATGCAGTGTGTTGATATCTGACTAGTATAAGAAAAATATGAAGGAAAGAGTGCTAAAAACTGATGTGTTAAGCGGGATGAAAAATAGCACGTTGGAAGTGGTTTGGACATGTTAAACGAATGAGTGACAAAATACTGACCAAATAAATTTACAGTGCAAGCGAGCGTGAGCGAGAGTCGTAGAAGACGACGATCGAGAAAAGTATAGTTGAACCAGGTGAATTAAATTTTGAAAGAAAGAAAGTGAAGGAGTAAGACAAACAGAGGAAATTATATGAGAAGATGTATGTAAAGGAAGTATTGTATTACAATTTTTGCTGTACAGAGTATAGAGAATTTATTGCCATGTGGAAATCCCTTCCTACCAAACAAAAATTTGTTAAAGGTGTCTTGAATGAAATTCCGACTAGAATCCGTTTTTAATAAAAATCTGATTTCCAACGGCAATCGAACCCGCAACCTCCGGGTTGAGAGTTCTGCCTATTCCAACAGGAAAATGGTGTGGTCCTATGTATGTATGGAAAATCAACAATGCATTAAAAAAAATCGGTCCACAGGTACATCCCTTTCATCTTAAGTGGGTAGGGTGGTGGGATGTGAGCGGGGGAAGAGGAAGGAGTGAGATCTGTTGGGGTAGCTATTGTCAATCCCTCCCCTAATCGATGTGGTTGGGAAGTGGCACCAGCCCCCATTAGTTCACTGTGAAATATCGATTGGAAATATTATTTCGGTTAAGTGAATACCAAAATGGGTGTAATCTGGGGTAGCCATATTTAAAAAGTTCAATCATATAAAAAAAAATCTTTTTTCTTTAACCAAATAATTTACATAAAAAATATTGTAAAAATAATAGGTAGTCCGGAAATTAGTTCCGTAGTTTTATGTCAAATTCAAACGTTTAATTGTACCAAACGCTCGTAGATGGTGGTTGTAGATATTTTCAATATCTCAGTAATCTTTCGTGTTGTAGAACCCTTTTCGATAGAAGTCTTGATTTTGTCGTCATCAGTGGCAATTTGTCTTCCAAAACGGAAACTATCTTCTAGTGCCGGATCACCATAATGGAATTTTTCAATTCACATTTAACACAATAGTTTTTCCTCATAAATACTTTTCTAACTTCTGAAGATGTCAGTATCCAAGACCCCATTCAAAACGAACATTCCCCGGCTTGAATCCTTTTTTCATATACACATTCATTTGAAACAATTAACGAGATAATGTTTGGTCACCCTTTGTCAATCGGCAAATTTGTACGAATCTATCTATCGTCAAGCGAAAACGATCTTTAGGTGCGGCATAGATTCGCTGAAACTTGAATTGAAATTCATTTCGCACCAGCTTTACTTTGGAAAAGCGATGATAAATATCTTTCAGGAAAATGAGGTTTTCGAGGAATGCTGTAAAAAATGCAATAACCTGGGATCGAGTTGGGTTAATGTTGGTTTTTTAAATGGATTTTATCGCTTGTTTGTTGGAATCGAGTACATATTATTGGACTGTGAACACAAAAGGATGCGGAATTGTACAATTTATTAAATCCATCATATTTTTTTAAATTTTTCTCAAAATATAATATATACTTTGAATACTTTTAATTTGAACTAGGGCTCCCAAACCGGTTTAAACCGAAACTAGTATACCGGTTATTTGGACGATTTCAAAATAACCGAAAACTAGTTATTTTTATTCGGTTAACTGGTAAGATTATTTTTTAATCCAACAACAATGTTTTGCTATATTTTGGTGTGGTTTTCAGTTATAACTTCAAACACGACGTGTGATTTCACATATGTTATTTTTTATGATCATCTTGAACCATTGTCAAATTTTTAAAATCCAAAACAATTATCATAAATGCACATACATACCATCACGCCCTTTTCCTGTCGGGGTAGGCAGAGATGTCAGAACGCAATAATTTCCTAATTCCACATACATCATTAGCCTCTTCCACATCCATATACCTTCTCATACAACTTCTACGATTTCTCTGACTATTTACGTTACCTTCTTTCATAATATCATTCATTTGATCCAACCAAGGATGGATGGATTAAATGAATTACATTTCCCTATCGGGATAGGGATAGAGGACAGAGCGCCAAACTGTTCTATATCGATACACATTGTTCGCCTTTTCCACATCCATATACCTTCTCATACAACTTCTACGATTTCTCTGACCACGTTTCTTTCTTTCAGAATATCATTCGTTCGATCCAACCATCCATTCCTTGATATTCCTCTCACACTCCTTCCACTCATATTTGCACTATACGTCTGTTTTGTTAGTCTTTCTTCATTCATTCGTTCCACATGTCCAAACTAATTCAGTGAGCTCATCTTCATATTACTTAACACACCAATCTTAAGTTCACATTCATTCTACTTCAATCCATATTCTGTCTATTTCAACTGCATTTATTCGGCTACTATTAGTCATTTTCCACGTCCACGTTTTACTACCATACATGAAAGTCGGCACTAAAATACTATTATGGACTATCATCTTAGTAGATTTACTGGTACTTGTTTGGCTTTCATCTCAACTAGAGCTACCAAATTGGTTTTCCATTAATTTAGATAATTTCAAAATAACCGAAAACCTGCTATTTTTATTCGGTTAACCAACCGAACTGAAAAATACAACGAAAAAGATTTTTCTATCCAACCACATTATTTTTGCTTATTTTGGTGTAGCTTTAGCCATAGCTGTTTCAACCACACAATATGTTATTTCACAGGTGTTATTTTTTATGACCATCTTGACGTCGACAGTTGTTTGACTATTGTCATTTTTTTATAATCCCAAACAACAATCAAATAAATTATTGATACTGTGAGCATTCAGAATAAAGGTATTTTTTATATCTGCAATATAGACACTTCCAAAAGAATCAAATATCCAATATTCGTCACAATCGGTTATGATATCGTGTGTAAAACCAATCATGCAAAATATATATTCAAAATATGTATATCGAGATGTCTCAGGAGGACTATTAGATAGTTCACAATCACAGTTATTGACTGGAACTCCAGAGATAGAACCCTTGGAAATACACAATCTGGGAAAATAAATCCAAGAAAGTATATCGTCCGTTCTAAT
The DNA here is from genome assembly GCA_949825065.1 of Odontocerum albicorne. Lineage (NCBI taxonomy): Eukaryota > Metazoa > Arthropoda > Insecta > Trichoptera > Odontoceridae > Odontocerum > Odontocerum albicorne. The sequence continues at coordinate 31,486,987 of OX463850.1, forward strand.
TGTCCAAAAAACTCAACAAGCTGATTTCTGATCGTCAAACAGGGTTATTTTAATCATCCGAGAATCGAGCCTTGAAAAATTGTTAGATAGTTCACAATCACAGTTATTGACTGGAACTCCAGAGATAGAACCCTTGGAAATACACAATCTGGGAAAAGAAATCCAAGAAAGTATATCGTCCGTTCTAATTGTCCAAAAACCTCAACAAGCTGATTTCTGATAGTCAAACAGAGTTATTTTAATCATCCGAGAATCGAGCCTTGAAAAATTGTTAGATAGTTCACAATCACAGTTATTGACTGGAACTCCAGAGATAGAACCCTTGGAAATACACAATCTGGGAAAAGAAATCCAAGAAAGTATATCGTCCGTTCTAATTGTCCAAAAACCTCAACAAGCTGATTTCTGATAGTCAAACAGAGTTATTTTAATCATCCGAGAATCGAGCCTTGAAAAATTGTTGAAGTGTCTTTGAACAGTCAGTGAACGCGTATTTTCAGTAGCCAATATTTATTCTACGAATAAGAAGTTAAATAAAATGCGATACATTGAATTAACCGGTTTGTTGTATTTAAAAATAGCCGAAAACCGGTTACTTGAATTAGGCTGTTAATTGGAAGGTCTCATTTCAACCCTTGAACCAGTCAAAATTCGCAATTGATTAAAGACACGTCAGTCATAACTAATGAATAGCCAATACTAATATCAATGACAATTTGCACAATTTACGAAATCTATCATAATTTAAAAAATTAAATACGTTATTTTTCTATAATGGATATTCATCTGAATTAGGATGTTCCTAGCCATCAATTTTGATTTTAAAATATTCCTTGAACTATTTTGAAATAAATTATTATTTATTGTTTTTTTGGCTATTTGGGTGTTTGTGAAGCTGTATATAATAACACATCGATCAATAAGTCCCGGGACTAACTACTAAAACAACATTTGTTTGCCAAAATTCTTCTTTATTCATCAACATAGTCTCCTTCAAGAGCGATACATTCATTCCAACGCTTTCTTAACTTTTCTATGCCAGCCGTGTAGAACGATTTATCTTTGGTTTCAAAATAGGCGTTAGTTTCGGCAATCACTTCTTCATTGGAGCCCAATCTCTTTCCCTGGAGCATCTTTTTGAAGTCTGCGAACAGCCAATAGTCGCTGGGCCGACTAATGGCTGTTTTCGACGGAGCAGAGCCCGGATAACACTTTTCAAGCCATCGCTGAGTTTGAACGGTATTTTTTTCCCATTAAAAAGCAATGTTTTATCAACACACGAAATTCTGTTTTTTCCATTGTTTTGAAAATAGCAAAATTAGCGTCGCTAAAACCACTGTAACTCAATGACACAATGTCGGAATGTTATGAAAGTTTGACACGTAACTTCTAAAGGTTGTTACTAACTGAGAATGGTATGTATTTGTTATTAGAGGCGCCGTCTGTTGGTTAGTCCCGGGACTTATTGATCTATGTGTTATTTCCTTATATTTAAGGTTTACATCTTGATTGTTTTTAGTTAATAATGGTCTATTTTTCTTTATTTTTACGCGTTTATTCTGTTATTCTTTCTACCATATTGTGTAATATTTAATGAAATATTCCTATTGGATCCTAAAGTAATATTCCTATCGAATCAATCTTGTCTGTATTTAAGCGTTAGATATATGAGTTGCGTGTGCAGCTTTAGATAACACTTAAAAACAACCCTTTTGAGAAGTCTAATCAAAGTTTATGATTGTATATGAATACTTCACACTTAAACTACACTCCATCTCAAGCAGAATGTGTTACTATCACATACCGATAGATCTACAAAGGTTTCTTTGACGTTCGTCTTTCGTTGGTAAGTCTTCTGCGGTTTTCTTACCAAATATTTTTTCTAAACGTATGCAAATGCGCAGAATTTCTTTATCTAATGGTCGTAGCCACCAACAATCTACCCTTACACTTATTTTTTTTTTAATATTTTTAATCTGTCAATAACAGTGGCTTCGAATCCCGGTAATCCGGAAAGTTTATTGTCTAGATGGCGATATGTAGATTCGGAGAGCTTGCTGTCTAGGTGGCGCTATGTAAATCCGGAGAGTTTGCTGTCTAAATGGCGCTATGTAAAGCCGGAGAGTTTGCTGTCTTAATGGCGCTATGTAAATCCGGAGAGTTTGCTGTCTAAATGGCGCTATGTAAATTGTCGTTTTATTATTATTATTGTTATTCTTTGAGAATAATAAGAATAACAGAATATTCTTTATAGCTTTTGCTCTCTTGAAATTATACTATGTTTATCAAATAATAATATTAATTTCATATATTCAATTCCGTTATATTAAAAATTATATAACAGATGTACAGTGCAGATGTGAGTGGAAGGCGTATAAGAAGAAGACGAAGGAAACCATAGGGTTATTATGTCCTCAGTGAGATACAGGCAAAACCCTAGTCTTCTGGGGACACAACAAATGAAAGGCAACAAACCCAGATCCATTAAAATTATGTGTCCAAATTAAATTATAGATTTCTTGTTATGTATAAATAAAATTAAAAAAGTGACGTTGCCCTCATAAAAAAATAAAGAAGATTTTGATCTTATAGTGTAGATCACGCTGGATGAGGACTTATTTTGTTTCCCATAACAGTGTGGGTGGTGGTGGGATTGAACTAAACTGAACTGAACTTGTCTATGGTGTTGACGCATGGACGCTTGAAGAGACTTGAAACTTTTGAAATTTGGTGCTATCGAAGGATACTGAGGGAGAATCTTATCGGTTGACCAAGTCTGTAATGATGACATGATACGGATGAATAAAGAAGGAATAGTATGGAAATCTACCATTAAATGAGAAAGAATGCTTTGGACATATAATGGTAGGAAAAATATGAGATCCTTCAACTGATATGTATTTTAAGGCAGAACAAGTGCGGGAAGAAGACGCATCTCCTGGTTGAAGAACTTATAGGAGTGGTTTCATTGTGGTACCATAACTTTGTTCAGAACTGCCGACTTAATAGTAAAGATATCCACGATGATCGCCAACCTCCGAAGAAAAGAGAAACTTCCAATAAGAATACGTAATATAATTGGCTATTGATTTCGTTGCTGTCATGTGTCAGCTATCGATTATCATCATCATCATCAATGGCACTACAGCCCATTGTGGGCCCCGGCCTCCTCCAGCAGTCGTTGCCATTCCCCCCTATCCTGGGATGCACTCCTCCAGCCCCTGATGCCAATCACGTTTGCATCATTCTGCACCCCATCCATCCACCTAAGCTTTGGTCTGCCCACGCTACGTCTTCCTTGGGGCTTGGAAAAGAGTACTTTGTTAGGCATTTCCTCTTCTCCCATTCTTGCTACATGCCCCGCCCAACGTAGCCTCCCAATTTTGATGTATTTTATAATGTTGGGCTCTTTATATATGCTGTATAACTCCTCATTATATCTCACTCTCCAAGATCCATTTTCCTGTATGGGTCCGAATATTTTTCTGATTATTTTTCTTTCAAATATTAGAAGGGAAGATTCGTTCTTCTTACTCAATACCCAGCATTCAGACCCATATGTGAGGACAGGTCGTAGCAGTGTCCTATAAATGGTAAGTTTTGTCCTTCTGGACAACAACCGAGATATAAGGTGTTTTCTCAGACCAAAGAAGCATCTATTTGCCATGAATATTCGACGTTTAATCTCGATAGATGCATCATTAACACTTGTCACTATGGATCCCAGGTAGGTGAAGGTGTTTACACGTTCTATTGTATGAGAACTTATATTAATCGTGGTAGGTGTCTGGTTATTACGGGGTGCTTTAGTGGCTATCATATATTTGGTCTTATCGGAGTTGATGCGAAGTCCCATTATGTTTGCGGCCCTCTCCAACAGCTATCGATTATACACATGTATTATTGACTATTGATCCTCATATGTCAGACATATATCGTATTGTTGATTTTTTATTTCGTTGCTGTCATTTGTCATAAAAAAATATATTATTGACTATTGATCGTCATGTGTCAGACATAGATCATATTATTGACTTTTGATTTAGTCGCTGTCACGTGTTAGACATAGATTATATTGTCATGTGTTATAGATAATCGTAGATTATCTTATTCAGTATTGATTATCATGTGTCAGACATGGATCATATAATTAAGTATTGTTTTCGTTGCTGTTATGTGTCAGAAATTGATCATAATTAAGAGAGCAAATTAGAGTCGTTTAGAGAGCAAATTCTCCTTAAGTATCGTTTCTTTGTTGTCATGTGTCAAATATAGATCATATTGTCACGTTACAGACATATATTATATTATTAATTATTGATAATCATGTGTCAGAAATTGATTATAATTATAATAATAATAAAATGATAATTTACGGTTCGTTGCTGTCATGTGTTAGACAAAGATCATATTGTCACGTGTCAAATATAAATTATATTATTGACTTTTGATAGTCATGTGTCAAAAATTTATCATAATTAAACATATAATAAAATGATAATTTATAGAGCGTGCTTAAAGAGCAAATTCTCCTTAAGTTTAGTCTCTTTCCTATCATGTGTCAAACATAGATCATATTGTCACGTGTCAGACATAGATCATATTGTCACGTGTCAGACGTATGCTATAATATTGGCTATTGCGTTGTGCATAAATCCAGTTATTAATTTCGTTGTCAGATATACTCGTAGATCAGATAATTGTTTTTTTTTAATAGTCGTTGCTGCAACGAAATAATAGGAAATATGCTTTTTTCTTATACGGACAAAATCGATACAAATAAATTAACAGTCCGGTCAAAGCCCGACTGTTGTTTACTGCAGACAAATTTCATTATTCAGAAGTAAGATTTTATTGCATGTAAGCAAGAGGGGCTCAAACAAATATTTACTCTATGCTCGAGCCTCACGTTCGTATACATTGTCTATGGGGCTATGCCAACATTGTTTTTCATCGTACGATTCGTGCTCACTTAGAAACACGTTGCAGTTTTAAGACTTATAAATACTCTCTAAATACAGGGTGTAACAGCCGACGACGATCAACGAAAGCAGGGGGATGGGGAACCTCAATACCTATCGATTTAACCCCATGTATGTTCAGCAATATTCAGTGGCTCTCAAGTAATTTGAATTTTTGTGAAATTTTAATAAAAACCCGATTTTAGACTGAACTTCGTAAGTGTAACTAAACTATTAGCTCTACGATCGTGTTTTTTTTGTAGTTTAATTATCGGCCTAACGTACAACAATATCACTTTTCATCTCTACCCTCTTAATTTGGAAAGAAAAAAAAATCATCTTAAAAATTTTTGCAAGCATAATTTTTCCTCTAACTTTCATGAGCTCTAGAAAAAAAATCACACCTCTTTTTTTTATACAATTTATCTTTAAAATTACTCACGTTTATGGAGAATTAACCCTTTAAATTTCATACGAGAGTTAACCCTTTAATGTACCATTTGAGTAAAATTTTCAACATGATGCTCTAGTACTAGCCGAACGAAATTTAAAGGGTTAATTTTCCATAAACGTGAGTAGCTTTTAACCCTTACCACTCATTTATCGAATGCCAGCCGACCTAAAATCTTCAAATATGTCAAAATTATGCAGTGTTGTTCTAATATCTTGATTGGTTTTCAGTTCCATTAAGGGATTTAATAGTATAATATGCTTAATAAGTACATCACGTCGTTTCTCTGCTGGGGCAGGCAGAGATGAGAGAGCGCCAGACTTTCCATTGGTGACACTTATTTTTCTCCTATTCTACTACATCCATTCACCTTCTCATACAACTTCTACGATTTCTCAGATTTTTAAGGTATTTTCAGTATATGTGTATAATGACACAATCTATGTTAAATTCAGCACCATATTCATTTAATATTTTCCATAGTTTGGCTTTTGTCACGCCATTATACATTTTTTCCAAGTGCACAAACGCCAAATAATAAAAAAAAATTATCATACATTGTTTTTCAAAAAAAATCCCTGTTTATTCTCTTTCCTGATGACCTGGAAATCTTTAAAATATTCGTTCCTATGTTGACTGCTTAGACCTTCAGTCAGATCTCAAAAACGTTTGTGTGTGGAGTCACAATAATGAATCATATTTCAACGCATCATAGTGCAAAATATTGCTCAATTTTCGCTCGCTTGTGTTTAATTTTCATAGATATACACACTAGAATCTATGCATTCACTCCGTATAGACAAAATTAAAGATCTAGGTGCTTTGTTCCATAGTAATCTCGCATTTGGTCTTCACATAGAATGTATGCGTATTTCAGCTTACAAAACTCTAGGATTTGTGATGAAAATCGTTAAGTGGTTTGAAAGCCAAACGGTGCTCAAAACGTGGTTTAGTTAATGAGTTCGTAGCAAACTAGAAACAAAGCTTGCATTTGGAGCATTTTAGCATAATACATCATACACGAGGGTTGAAAATTTGCAAACTTTGCGAGAGAAAATATTTCATCAGGGTCACCAACCCCAGTCAGTGCTCCTTTAGTAAATATGATTACGAATGTCATATATGGATCAGATAGATCTCTCCAGTCTGGATTGGATCGCTGCCAGGGACTTGGTTCTAGTCTAGGCTGCAACGCTGTTGCAAAAACTTGCTTTGCATATTGCTATCGGGCGCATCGCTGACTCGACGCTGAAAGAGGCTTCCGATTAAATCTGGAGGATAAATCACCTGTCAGACTAGCGGGGCTGTGGAGGGACGCGGAGGTGAAATATGAGAAAAGCCTGTTTTGAAATGTGTGGGCTGGGATTAGTTTTAATTTTGAAAAAAAACTTTTTTGATACGAAAGAGAACGTGAGAATTAAAAAGCTAACCAAATGATGTCATTACAAATTAAATTAAAATTATACCATAATTTTATAACGATGATGCTTGTATGAATGGATTAATAAATGTATATTCTCCATGACGACTAAAATAAAAGGCACAATACTAACCATGTAAGTTAGAGTCACGTCTTCTACTTCTTGGAGTAGGCAGAGAGAATAGGGCACCAATGTTTTCTGTCAATATATACTTCCTTTGTATTATCCACGTTCATGCATCTTCTTATGCAGTTTTTGCTGTTTATCTTTATTTAATTTTCTTTCTTTCAAAATTTAATTTATTTGATTCAATCATACTTTCCTTGGACGTCCACTAGCACGACTTCAACTTATATTTGTATCATTCATATGTGCTCCATGCCCAAACCATCTAAGAGTGCTTATCTTCATTCTACTTATTACATCAGTCAGATATTCATATTAATCCTTATCACTTCTATCACGACTTTCAATAATAATTTCAATGCAAATTTATGAAGTCAGTTCGATAGATGTATAATTCTAATAAATACCTTAAAATTAAAAATAAATTGATATATTAAAAAGGTTACATATGCATATAATTTAGACTTTTAGGTGACAAAAGCTTTACGACAAATGCCTACATTTATATTTCGAAAAGGTACACACGATTCTTGAAAATTTGTTTAAAATATATTGTTGCCCTATTATTTCATAAATGTTTTTATTTCTAAAATAAAGTTGACTTGTGAAATTGAACAATATTTTTCATTACATGTAAATACGAGGGTCATCCAGAAAGTAAGGTTACAACATTTATGTAGGATCAAAAAATGCTTGTATTTAATTGAAATTCACAGGATACTTTACAAATATATTTAACTATTTTTAAACGTATTTGCCGTCGACATTGAGCCATTTCTGTAGTCGGGGCACCAGCTTTTGTATGCCAGTGTCACAGATCTCCGCCGCCAGCTCTTTCAGCCACTTCTTCACAGCTTCCTCGACTTCCTGATCGTTGAAAAATTGTTGGGGTGTAGTGACACACATACGTCTTATCCATCATCACAATAGAGTCCAGAAAAGCTTCTCCATCCTGTGCAAAACGATCCCAAAATTCACTCGCGGCGGTCACGCGATTTTGACGGTGCTCCGGTGTGAGCATTCTGGGCACCTATCTCGCACACAACTTCTTGTAACCAAGTTTTTCCAACACAATATCACCAAGGAGACTTCGAAAAATTTCAGGAAATTCCTCGTGAAGGTCGTCAATCGTCACATGGCGGTCATTTCGTACTTGTTCTTCAATTTTTTGCACAAATTCGCTAGAAATCACTGCCTTGCCTCGTCGTGAGTATCAGTACGGCCTTCTCTGAACAATCTAACCCACTTTTTGACATGTTGTCGACTCATCACACTACTACCATAAACTTCCATGAGCTTCCGATGGATATTCGCGGTGGTATCATTCTCCAAAGTCAAAAAACTGATGACCGCGCGGGTCTCGCACGGACGAGAGTTGGCGGGAGCGCACGACGACCTCTCCATCGGAAGAATTTACTGTGACTAAACAAAATGACCAACAAACACGCGGGACCAAACAAACTGACCGTTAGGATCACCCCTACGCGCCAGGTGTACCAACTTTGAACCAAAAAAATATCCCCCGGCCTCAGGAGCCCTTGTAACCTTTGTTTCTGGATGACCCTTGTAGCTTCATGGCGTAAGACATTTACTGAATAATTTTGTCAAGTTATGCTATATTTCTAATAGAGATTTTCTATTGAGGATATAACCCAGGGCACACGTTCGATGAATCAACTATTTAATTCGGTCCTGCTTTTTAAGGATTTTAAACTTACGAGCAAGGAGCGACCAAGGCCGTGTATCACGTAAAATTAAAATTATAACTCCGTTTAGACATTATTCATGGTTATATTCGAGTATATATATTTCTAAAGCAAAGCCAATTTAATCAATGTTAAATTGAAAACAGGCTTTAAAATTTTTATTTTATTTGAATATTGATACGGATTATATCCAATGACATCATAAATAACATATGTTATATCTAATTATATCATAAATAATGATACAGATTATATTTAATAACATCATAAATATTGATGCATATAATTTCCAATTACATCATTAATATTGATACATTTTATATTAAATCACATCATAAATATTAAACACATGAATATTGATACAGGTTATATCCAATGACATCATAAATATTGATACATGTTATATCCAATTACATCATAAATAATGATACAAGGTAATATTTATGGTAACTACATCATAAATATCGATACATGTAATTTCCAATTACATCATGAATATTGATACATTTTATATTAAATCACGTCATAAATATTATAAACATGAATATTGATACAGGTTATATTCAATGACATCATAAATATTGATACATGTTATGTCCAATTACATCATAAATAATGATACAAGGTAATATTTAATTACATCATAAATATCGATACATGTAACATAATTTCCTATTACATCATGAATATTGATACATTTTATATTAAATCACATCATAAATATTATAAACATGAATATTGATACAGGTTATATCCAATTACACCATAAATATTTATACAGGCTGTGTCCAGTTACATCATAAATATTTATAAATCCAATTATATAATATCCTAGAAGTTGTATGAAACCGTGTATGGATGTAGATGAGGCAAAAAAATGTTTGTCAAGATAGGAAAATCTGGCGCTCTGTCTTCTCTGCCTTCCCCAACAGAAAATTGACGTGATGGTATGTATGTAAGTACATAATAAATATCCATAGAGGTTACATCCAAAAACATCAGAAATATTGATACAGGCTAAATACAATTAAATCATAAATTTTCAAACAAGTTTCACTCGATTTTATCATGAATATTGATACAGTTTATATCCGATTACATCATAAATATCGATATAGTTTATATCCAATAACATCATAAATATTATTTATATTAAATAATAAATATTAAAGCAGGTTTAATACAATTACACGTAAAAATTGATACAGGTTTTATACGATTACATCACAAATATTAATACAGGATATACCCAATTACATAACCAATATTACACATGTTACATCAAATTACGTCACACATACATACCATCACGTCATATCTCTGTCGGGGTGGGCAGAGAGGACGGAACGCCTGACTATCCGACCTCGGTATACATCCTTAGCCACTTCCACATTCATGCACCTTTTAATACAACTTCTACGTTTCTCTTAATGTTTTCTTCTTTCAAAATATCATTCACTTAATCGAATTATAATTTCATTGGTCGTCCTCTCAAATGCTTTCCACTTTTGCGCTTTATATTTGTTTTCTTGGTCTTCATTAATTCATTCGTTCCACATGCCCAAACCATTTCAGCATATTCTTCTTCATCTTTCTCAACGCTTCAGCTTTAAGTTCACATTCATTCAAAATCACTTCATTCCGTATCCTCTCATATATTGTTACCCCGTATATTCTCAATGCACGCATTTCTACAACATGTATTCGGCTCCTATCAGTTTTTTAAACATATTTACGTTTTACTCCCACACATTAAAGTTTTCACCATTATGGACTATCATCTTAGCAGATTTTGACGCTGTCCGATTCGATTATATATATATTTTAGTGCTCCATTGACTTTGTTTCCTATTACTACGTGCCGTTCGTTATCCTACTTATATCTTCCATTATCTTAGAAAATGCTATCCAAATAGCAGAATTCCTCAGTTTGCTCCAATCTTTCATAATTCACCCATATATCGCATCTACTTTTTCTTTTATTCTTTTCTATCACCATAACTACATTCATTCTCAAATCTTTCCTTTGCATCTCACATACAATTTACGTATCAAACTCTGCAATTCATTTTCCCTCTTCGCCAACACTACCATGTCATCAGCATATCGAGAAAATACTCTAAAAACTGATGGAAAATAATATTTCAAGGCTTTGCTGTAAATTGGCTTTGTTAGATACTATACGAAGGCTTTCAAAAAGATAAACTTCGTAGCCTAATAACCTGGCCGTGAAAACACCAATTTCCGAAAGTACCTTTAATAAAACCATCCATTGTGCAAGTGGGGATGCTTTGAACAGCTCTATTTAAGAATAGCAAAATGGGGATAAAGATGAGATTTGTATAAAGTTAGGGATGGGAAACATTTTACGTCGTACAAGATAGCCCAGATCTTTTGATAGAATATAATTTAAATTATCTCTTGTGAATCACATAAAACCTGTATAAATTTATATTTTTACTTGTAGGAGGTTTGATAAAAAATATTAAAAAAATCATTTTTATAAAAAAGTATTTATTTAATCATTAATATTAAAATTGTCCCCTTCAAAGTAGTCCACATGGGATAAAATACAATTTTCGCCAACGTTTTTTCTAATGCGCCAAACATTTGTGGAATGCATTTTTTGTTTGTTTGATTTTACCTCTATCTCTTCTATGGTCGCAAAACGTTGTCCTTTCAATGTGCTCTTCAAACAGAAAAAAGAAACAGGGGAGATATCTAGTTAATACGGTGGCTACGACATCACAACGGTGTTGGCTTTGGACAAAACTCACGAATTAGTAGTGAAGTGTGAACCGGTGCATTATCGTGGTGCAAAACTCAAGAGTTATTTGCTCACAATTCTATCGTTATCTTCAGATGGCCTCACGCAAACAGCGTAAAACGTAAAAAAACATATTTCAAATAAAAAAATCACAAATTGCTAAAATTCGTTGCAGATACTTGCCTGCCAAACACAAACTGCTCATCTAACATGACTGAAAATTTAATTGCACGTCACAGACAGTGCCGCCAACGCAAGGAAAATATAGGCTCAATAAAAAACCAACAGCCCGCGAAATTCAAAATTCTCGTTATTTTTTTATCAACCCTTGTAATGCTTTGTTATTGCTATCGATAGTAAAGATGTAAATTTTGTTGTTGCCCTCATTCAACTCGAACGGGTTCTATATATTCCTCTTGGGCTTTATGTATTCTTAAAAATATAACTGCTATATTAAATGCAAAGAAATAACCCTAACATTTTAAGCCAACGGCTCGCTATGGGGTGCTTGAGTTCTGCAGAAAATGGTCTAAATATACCTTTAGTACTGATATTCCCAGTGGCCTGGGACTCACGGCTTCACGTGATATTAAATTTTAATGTCCACCCAGTTTACTGTAATTTATTGTTATACCTATTTTAAGGCTGGATTGTTTCAAATGTTTTACAGGTCATTGTATACGCTCGGATAGACGGGGAATTATTGTTGTATCGATTTAATCTTAGATTTAAACATTTATACCTTCTAAGCGTCAGGAGGGATGTGAGAGTTTCTTCTTCTATATATTTATGTTAAGTAAGTAATACTTATACTTTGAAGCTAAGCAAGTAAAACGAGAGCAGCATCCAATACAACTATGATGGAAAATATATAGTTTTGTATTCCTGAAAACTATTTGAGATGCGGAAATATTAATTTGTTTAGACTGACAATAAGTAGAACTAACTTGCCAAGTGCTCTTTTACTTTGTTTCAAGGGCTGTATCTTTTAAACAGGATCATGGATATTACAATAACATCTTATAATTTTCAGAAAAAAGTTTTTAATGAAAGCGTATAGAATTTTCTTAGTCATAGAACTAACTAATATTTCTTATTATTTTACAATTATTTCTTATAACTGTATAATAATAAAATTACAATTTATATAGCGCCACTTTAAGAGCATGCTCTCTTGAAGGGTGCACTAAGTCAGGATTTAAACCGAATATTATTGACAGATTAAAAATATTACAAATAAAAACAAGTTTAGTGTAAGGAACGTGGCGGCTGCGGCCAATATATTAAGTACTTCTCCGCATCTACATATAAGGCCAGAAAACCGTTGAAAACTTACCAAGGGAAGAGACGAACAACTAAAAAAATCTTTATAGGTCTTCCGATATGCGATATTATAAATATTCGGTTTCAGGTAGAATGTAGTGATCATATATAATCATAAATATATACAAGATTTCACCTATAATCATAGACTTTCCAAAAAGGGGTTATTCAAGTGCATTCTAAAGCTGCACACGTCACCCATATCTCGAACACTTTGAAACACACAATGATCGATTTATTTCAAATATTATTCAAGGAAATGAACCTTTACCAAATGTAAGATCACCAATCCATTAAATATATATTTATCTTTAAGCTTTATATGTAACAGGGTTTAACCTGTACGAGTATATGTAAGCTACATACTCGTATATGAAATAAACGTCGTGGGGTTGCGGAGCAAGTAGAATATGACCTCTATTATTTTCAGGTGTTTTTTTTGTATTTTGTATGAGGCAGACATTCGTATATAGGTAGATATTTTTTGTATTTTGTATGAGGCAGACATTTATATATAGGTAGATATTCTTTGCGGTTTTCTTCACGCATAACGGTCGTTAGGTTTATACTCCAACGTCTTTATATTAAACTATTACAACACACATCGACCGCATCGGGGCTGATCCGGTGTTAGACTGTGAGCCGACCTGGCTGGAGGCTTTTATGGCATCTCTGTGTTCAATTCTGAGAAACGTGACCTACACAGGAAATGCTTTATGTCGTGCACGTTCTTCTCAATTTCTCCCTGCATTTCACTGTCCTCAGAGCTGGTGGTCAAGGTAGGCCTGTAGCACTCCTTGCTTGGTTGCTTCAGTGCATAGATGATATACATCTACTCCTGCCACCCTTCTTCATATAACCATTGACTATGAATTTTCTTATGACCGAAGAAATGAAGAATGCGTCAAGTACATAATGTTGATAGCCTCTCTAAGATGTTAAGTTCTTTTAGTATAGAAGCGTTTGTTCGTCGTTGTGTCCACGAACCCAGCAATCGTCTCGATCATCATTGATGAAACATAAAAGGTGATAACGAATAAACATCGGCAATTGTCTATATCAGTGGTTCTCAACTATTCATACGCATACATGAATAATTGGTGCAATATATAGTATACAAATTTACTATCCAAAAGTAGCGTTTATTTCCACTAAAACACATATACGAGTATTCAAATCAAACAATATTGAGATTTGTCAAAAGGATGGTGTAAAACAGTGTTTTTTGCCAACATTAATCTATGGGATTGAAATGTGGACGTGGAAAACGAACCGAATATCCGAGTTGATGCAGTGAACATACATGCATTGAGAAGAATAGGTGGTGTGTCGATGTATGACAGAATACAATATGTAATTATTAAGGATTAATAACACATGCGTTAAGTAGAGTAAGAAAGAGCACGTTAATGTAATTCGGGAACAGATGGGTAATAAAAGAATGACTTAACTTATGATGCAAACATAAGTGGGACTAATGGTAGTGGCCACCAAAAAACGTATGGTTGGACCAAGTGAATTAAATTTTGAAAGAAGGAAAGGCAAGGAATAAGATAAATATAAGCATACTATATGATAATATGTATTAATGTGGAGAAAGCGAAGGAAGTTTGTTGTGAAAGGAAATATTGGTGTTTTGACCCCAACACGGAAATAGCTTGATGGTATGTTTGTTTAGATTTCATAATCGGAAGTAATTGTTTTTTAATGTATAATATTAACTACACGTAATTTTTGTTTTTAATAATATTAGGTCCTTACATACGAAATTGGCATTTTGCCGTACTGGCAACTTTGATCTCAAATATCTTCTCTTTGGTTAGGAATTCCAAATTAAAATTTATACAGCTATTTACTCAAGTATTTGTGTTTCGAAAATTAAAATTCATTTGTTTTTCCTCAATTGTTTTTTTTTCTTTGCGTCACTCAGTTTACAAAATGGAAAACTTGAAATATCGCGTTATTTACGAGTACGAGTTCCACCGTGGCACCAGTGCTGCAGAAACGGCTCGAAGGATTAATGATGTGTATGGCGACGGTGCCGCAAAAGAAAACACAGTGCGTTTTTGGTTCCAACGTTTTCGTTCTGGAAATTTCGACCTGCAGAAAAAGCCCCGTGGACGGCCGGAGACCAAAGTTGATAATGAAGAATTGAAGGCTGTTGTGGAAGCGGATCCATCGCAAACCACGTCCGAGTTAGCTGCAGGCTGCGGTGTTAGTGATAAAACTGTTTTAATCCACTTGAAGCAAATTGGGAAGGTGAAAAAGCTTGAAAGGTGGGTACCTCACGAATTGAGTGAAGCAAATCAACAAACGCGCGTTGACTGCTGCGTTGCATTACTCAACCGGCACAATAATGAAGGGATTTTGAATCGAATCATTACCTGTGATGAAAAGTGGATCCTGTATGATAATCGGAAGCGCTCATCGCAATGGCTGAACCCTGCCGAACCAGCCAAACCATGCCCCAAGCGAAAATTGACTCCAAAAAAGTTACTTGTGAGCGTTTGGTGGACTAGTGCTGGTGTCGTTCACTACAGCTTTCTTAAATCTGGCCAGACGATTACGGCAGATGTCTATTGTCAGCAACTGCAAACCATGATGGAAAAGCTAGCTGCTAAACAACCGAGGCTGGTTAATCGCTCTAGGCCACTGCTGCTTCATGATAACGCTAGACCACACACTGCACAACAGACGGCTACCAAATTAGAAGAGCTTCAATTGGAATGTCTAAGACATCCACCGTACTCTCCGGACCTTGCCCCAACAGATTACTATTTTTTTCGAAATTTGGATAACTTCTTGCAAGGGAAAAAATTCAACTCCGATGGGGCAGTCCAAACCGACTTCAAAGATTTTATTGATTCCCGTCCGAATGGTTTTTTTAGTAAAGGGATCGATGAACTACCTATGAGATGGCAAAAGTGCATAGATAGCAATGGTTACATACTTTGATTAAATAAATATATTATATTAAAAAAAAATCAACTTTATGTTCCTCCCAAACAAAACGCCAATTTCATATGTAAGGACCTAATATTAATATTTACTTTCCTTTACTGAGTTAACACCTACATACTAACTTACAACTTGTCATATAGTTATAAGTTAGTATGTAAGTGTTAACTAATTGTAAGATATTATATAATAAGACAATTAAAAATAAAAATTACACGTAATTAATTAATATAAGCTTAGTTCTTAGTTATAATACTCGTATATAAATAAGATTAGTTCTTAAGATGGGGACGACAGAGAAGAAGGTTCTGGAACGAACACGTATCCAGAATGGCGGAACCAAGAGCCGTAAGAATGGCCAGGGACAGTATCCCCCAAGCAAGCAGACCTCCAGGACGACCTCCCAAAATATGGAAAGACAGCTGGCAGTCGACGTCGCAAGAGGCAAACAATGATGCAGGACCATAACAGGCCAACAGGCCTAAAGTAAGATGAAAAAGAGTTCTTAAGATATACATTTGTAGATATATATATAGACTTTGGTAAATGTCTGTAACGAAGATTATTTAAATTATTATTAAATGTTAAATAAATATTTAAAAATATCAATCTTTTTCAACACTCTTTCAACCGATCAGAAAGAAGTTAAAAAGCCTTAAACAAATACTAGACACCGACCTTTTTTTTAGTATAGGTATTAACAGGAATCAACAACCCCAAGCTAGAGTCCAGACGTACTCTAACTAGGCCAAGGCATTAGATTTTTCATATTGTCAAGAGATACGAAGCCATACCTCTGATGATTATGTTACATATATTATTAGTTTTTTGCATACACTACAACCTGTCCTTAACCGAAAATCTATCTGTTTTTTTTTTAATGGTTATTATTGTAATTAAAATTGAATCTGTATTCGCCAAGTTGAAGGAGAGACTTCTTATCAATTAATCCACGGAGAATTTACTTGGTGCAATGAAATATTATTAAATACATGTTTCATAATTCAGTGTTTTATTTTTATATAAGCTTTCATGATATTCCTTGGAGAGGTTGAGGAAAGGATTAATTTCCCAATATGTTTAGGGGCTGTATATCAGCCGGACCTTGCTGAGTGGACAGGACTATAATTCCCCAGATGAGGAGATCCGTCGCAAATGTAATTAATGTAATTAAACTGTCATACCCTTTTGGGGGTATTGAATTTATTGTTTCAAACATTAATTGACTTGTTCACAGGGCGGAAATCAAAAACCTATATCCTTAAACGATTTTCGTGAAACCTTTCATAATTATAATATCCTTTTAGAACACTGTTTTTGAAACTTTTTTGTGTTCCTGCTCCACTTACACAAGGGATGATTTTACTAAAGGGTTTTCGGTAATCGGTGTTTTCACAGCCAGGTTATTAGATTACGAATACTATTTTTTTGAAAGCCTTTGTACAATACAATATCTAACAAAGCCAATTCCCAGGAAAGCCTTGAAATATGTTTTACCTCAAATATTTATGTTCTAATTATTTTAGATGTAATTTGATGTAAACTGTGTCAACGTTCATGACGTATCGTTTAATATTTATATAGATTCATGTGAAAAGGGTTTACAAAAAACAATGGGTGGCATACCTTTTTTTTTCATTTTGCACGGATTTCTCCCCATGCGGATTACTGTATTCTGATGACATGGTAGTGTTGGCGGAGAGTGAAGATGAATTGCGGATTTTGATCCGTAAATTATATGAAAGATGCGGAGAAAAACACATGAGAATGAATATTGCAAAATCCAAAGTAATGGTGACAGAAAAGTGTGAAAGGAAAAGTAAATGCGATATACATATGGGTGAATAATGAAAGATTGGAGCAAGTTGGGGAATTCAGCTATTTCGGTAGTATTTTCTCTGATGATGGAAGAGTTAAAAAGGGTAGCGATAGGAAACAAAGTCAATGGGGGTACTAAAACATATGTACTCGAACCGGACTGCATCAAAATCTGCTATGATGGGAGTCCAACTTCGATGTATGGAAGCGAAACGTGGACGCGGAAAACGATTGAGAGGAGCCGAATAAATTCTGTGGAAATGCTTGCATTGAGCAGACTACACGGAGGGACAATGTACGACAGAATATGATATGAAGTGATAGAATGAATGTGAACTTAATACTGATGTGTTAAGTAAGATGAAGAAGGGCACGCTGATATGGTTTTGGCATGTAGAACGAGTGAATGAAGAAAGACTAACAAAATAAATATATAGTGCAAATGCAAATGATATGAGTGTGAGGGAAATATCAAGGAAAGCATAGTTGGATCAAGTGAATAATATTCCGAAAGAAGGAAACGTAGAAAATCAGAGAAATCGTAGTAGTTGTATGAGAAGGTGTATGGGTTGGAAGAGGCTGTGTGTTGAGATATAAAAGTCTGGTGCTCTGTCCTCTATGCCTACCATAGCAGGGATATTGTGTCATGGACTATATGTATAGTATTGTATATACTTCCGATGAAACATGACGCTAGTTGGACCTAAGTATTGATTTCGTAACAAATCGGAATCATTCCGCCTAAAGATAACTTCGAGATAGGAGGTAACACGTGTCGCGGTGATTAATGTTATATGTGGAGTACCAAAGTTATTAAATTTCAAAATAAAATAATATGGAGTCCCTCAAATATAAAGCCGAAACCTTTTATTAATAAGACCATAAGTTTCAGGTGTAAATGGGACATAAATGGTGCTTAAAGTTCTTGCCTTTCACGCTTGGCAACAGTTCTGGAAATTCTTAAGAGGAGTTGGAATCAAATAGTCACATATCTATTTTCCCGTTAGTCGGTTCCTCAGGGAGTTAGTTGGCAGTTCGTTGAACTGTCCTGACTACTCGTAAGTTTTCGACTTTTCTGAACTTTTTTTTTTAAACTGAGCTGAGAAGTGATTTTCTCTGATTTTTAAGGGAACATCTTTTATGAACGTTGTAAAATATATGTTATCCAAACCTATCATGTTTCGGAGAGGGTTGTAACGTATTATATTACACTTTCGTTGTACATAGTACAACCTGGCAGGAAAATTGTTTGCTATCAACCAGAAATATTTTACTGTCAACCAGAAAGGTGCTAAATAAGCATTGAGTGATAATTAGACTGGAATATTTTTTAAATCATCGAACTCACATCACCTAGGCTGCAAGACAAGAATTTTATATTATATTACATTTGATACTTGTTTAACTCATCTACATGAAATAAAATGCATTGTACAAGAAAAAAATAGATAGAAGTCTAAAAATCATAACAATACGAACAATGGTTAGTCATGCTTCCCTGTGAAGGGGCTTAATTATACCAACCATGTTTCTTAAGGGGCTCAATCTTAAATTTATTCAGTGAGATATGAAAAATATTGATGTCTAAAATTTCAGTCAACAAAGTCATTCCGTGTGCGAGTGATGACAGTTTTAATAGCTTACTTCGTGAATACGGCGCCATAACCAATCTTAATTCACGATGGTATAAATCATTTTCAGGTACATTAAATAAAAGTTGTTTAATCAACAAGGTATTCGTTATATTTCCTGCCAATGCACAAACACAAGCCCGCCAGATAATTTTTACAATAAATAAAATAAAAACATATCATCTCGCCGCCTCTCATTAGGATAGGCAGAAAGCAGAGCGCGCTAGACTTTCTTATCGCGACACACATATTTCGCCTCTTCTACATTCATACGGCTACAGCAATTTTTCTGACTTTTTATACGATCATAGCTTGATCCAACCATACTTTTAATGGCTTTTCTCTACACCGAATTCTACCCACATTTCACTTTATAGTTTTTTTTTGTTAGTCTTTCTTCATTCGTTACATATGCCTTAACTATCTTAGAATGCTCCTCTTCATTTTGGTCAACACACCAGCCTAAAGTTCACACTCATCTCTAATCACTTCATTCCGTATTCTTTCCACGATAGTGAGTCACCTGTTTCCAGTCTTCGGGTGCCACGCACAAAGTCAGTAACTCTCGCAGACTGCCCTTATAGCGCTACCTCTGCTCACCAACCCTTCATTTGACCATTATTTCTCCGTATAAAACGCGTTTTGGAAGCCTATAATCGTCCATGCGTATCAAATTGCGATACGACACACCAACATGATGTTAAATATGTGTTGTAATTTATTTTTATCAAACACTGTTTATTCCACTTTCTTGTGACGGTATAACTCTACCGGTTTCAAGGCTTTCACCTCATCTTCAGGGGAGCGCAAACAAGACCTCCACAACGTTAATGCCTTAACTATAAACAACATATTAAATATGTGTTTACTCATGAACATATGTGAGATAATCCTATCAACTAGACCCCGGAGATTTCATTGTTTGATAATTTAGAATTTTATTTTGAAATTAAACTTGATAATCCTTTGAGGAGTTGGGGAAAGGCTCGATTCCCGTGATGTCCAAGCGACCGGAATTATCCGGATCTTGCGGAATGGACAGGACCATTAATTTCCAGAATCGTTTCGTTCATAATTAAGTGTAATCAAACTGTCATACCCTTTTTGAGGGCATTAAATTTGCTGTTACAAACATTAATAGACTTGCGCAGATATGGTTGCTGATGGGTATCATTATTAAGTAATGTTTGTTTCAGTAGAAATGCGAGCGCTACGTAAAATTTGTGATTAAATGTTGTATGAAAGATTAACGAATAAATATCTTCATTAATTAGTTCAAGGATAATGAATGGAAACAAAGGAAAATTAGAATTAAAGGGAGTAATGTATTATTTTTTCAATTCTTTCTTAAACGTGAATAAGGAAGGACAGTGCATTTATGATGACACTTGAAAGTTTATTTCAAAGTCGCGCAAATTGACCTTAAATGAAAGTATGCAAAATGAGATACGGTGTGCTGGTATGCAAAGGAATCTCTTATCACCCGATTGAAGAGAACGTCCGTGTTCTGGTAAGATATGTAGAATAATTGGGATTCTTAAACACTTTTGGCTTCTAAAAATCATAATGACTTTCAGAAATCAAAATAATTTATACTACAAAGGTTTAAAACATTTAAACGAAATGTTAAAAAGTATTAAAGATACCGACAGAATTCGTACTTTTCGTTGTTGATGAATTTTGTTTAAGGATAGAGTTCAATATTGTTCAAGTGAAAAAAATGAAAATGTAAGTTCTCGGATGTCAAATCATAGTTGTAATTTAATTGAGTAAAAATTAGTTTATAATTATTTTTTAACAAAATGAATAAACAAATTTCTATTTGATGGTTCATTAAATTATTTTAGAACTTATTTTGATTATGGTCGTGAAACTCGAACGGGGGAAAAACAGACAGGAGTCAAATAAATGCCGTAGAAATGCGTGCACTGAGAAAAATCACGAAGTTTGGTGTATGACAGAATAGGGAATAAAGTGATTAACGATAAATGTGAATTTAAGACTGACGTATTTAGTAGATTGAAGAACACTCGAAAGTTATTTGATATACCATATAATAAATAGGTGCTGCAATAAAATATATAAGTGTTAAAAACACTGAATCAAACAATGCACTGTCAAAAATAAACCCATATGTGTGTATATACGAACAACCCTTACACAATAGGGCAGAATCCAGATAAATATTAATAATATAATACTTTATTTAATGTTTCTATTTTTAAATAAAATTTTGAATACGATTTATGCATGAATTTATCTTTTAATTTAAAGTTTTTTTATCTTTTATTTCAATCCTTACAGATTTACTTCTCATTTTAGCAAATCATTGATTTTTTTTTCTTAGTTAAGATTTATTACATATTATTGTGAGGAATTTTTAATTTATGCAGAAACTATTTTCTCCTCATTTAAAACTCTTAATTTTAAGTCAGAAGTATAACGTTTTTCATTCCTGATTTTTCATTCTTCTTCACCACCCTTTCATTTTCCTTTTATTGATGATATCTCTTTTTTATTTTTAATATGTTTATGCCCATAAATTTAATAAATATGAATAATCTTTTGAACATTTTTGACACCATGTAACTTGCATTTTTTACTTTTGTCTGGTTGGTTGGAATAGATAACCGCCTGGCAATAAACCCGTCAGATTGTATTTACAATGAAGTGTTAAATAAGTAAATACATATTTTCGGTTTGTGAACAGAAAGGAGTGTGTGTTGAGCTATAAAATCATATAAATTGAATTTTGTTAATATTAGGTCCTTACATATGAAATTGGCGTTTTGCCGTACTGGCAACTTTGATCTCAAATATCTTCTCTTTGGTTAGGAATTCCAAATTAAAATTTATACAGCTATTTACTCAAGTATTTGTGTTTCAAAAATTATAATTCATTTGTTTTTTCCTCAATTGTTTTTTTTCTTTGCGTCACTCAGTTTACAAAATGGAAAACTTGAAATATCGCGTTATTTACGAGTACGAGTTCCACCGTCGCACCAGTGCTGCAGAAACGGCTCGAAGGATTAATGATGTGAATGGCGACGGTGCCGCAAAAGAAAACACAGTGCGTTTTTGGTTCCAACGTTTTCGTTCTGGAAATTTCGACCTGCAGAAAAAGCCCCGTGGACGGCCGGAGACCAAAGTTGATAATAAAGAATTGAAGGCTATTGTGGAAGCGGATCCATCGCAAACCACGTCCGAGTTAGCTGCAGGCTGCGGTGTTAGTGATAAAACTGTTTTAATCCACTTGAAGCAAATTGGAAAGGTGAAAAAGCTTGAAAGGTGGGTACCTCACGAATTGAGTGAAGCAAATCAACAAACGCGCGTTGACTGCTGCGTTGCATTACTCAACCGGCACAATAATGAAGGGATTTTGAATCGAATCATTACCTGTGATGAAAAGTGGATCCTGTATGATAATTGGAAGCGCTCATCGCAATGGCTGAACCCTGCCGAACCAGCCAAACCATGCCCCAAGCGAAAATTGACTCCAAAAAAGTTACTTGTGAGCGTTTGGTGGACTAGTGCTGGTGTCGTTCACTACAGCTTTCTTAAATCTAGCCAGACGATTACGGCAGATGTCTATTGTCAGCAACTGCAAACCATGATGGAAAAGCTAGCTGCTAAACAACCGAGGCTGGTTAATCGCTCTAGGCCACTGCTGCTTCATGATAACGCTAGACCACACACTGCACAACAGACGGCTACCAAATTAGAAGAGCTTCAATTGGAATGTCTAAGACATCCACCGTACTCTCCGGACCTTGCCCCAACAGATTACTATTTTTTTCGAAATTTGGATAACTTCTTGCAAGGGAAAAAATTCAACTCCGATGGGGCAGTCCAAACCGACTTCAAAGATTTTATTGATTCCCGTCCGAATGGTTTTTTTAGTAAAGGGATCGATGAACTACCTATGAGATGGCAAAAGTGCATAGATAGCAATGGTAAATACTTTGATTAAATAAATATATTATATTAAAAAAAAATCTACTTTTTGTTCCTCCCAAACAAAACGCCAATTTCATATGTAAGGACCTAATATTAACACACACGTACAAACGAGCATGGTGCTTCACTTTCCCCGGCTCCGAAGTACTCCGACACAGATTGAATTGAACAAGATACATTTCAAAGAAGGAAATGTTTCAAATCGCAGAAAGGTGACTATGGGTGTTAAGACAGACGTCAAGTTTAATAATCACTATCAGATAACATGAGACGCTTAACGACCGTGGGAATTTGAAATATGTCGCTATCGAAAAGTCTGGTAGTCTGTCCTCCCTTCTCATCGCAGTATGGCAAAGGAGCAGCATGATGTTATATGTACTAGGTTAGTCAAAAGTTTTTGAAAGCGGAAATGAAAATACATTTTTTTTGGGGGGAAATCACTTTTATTGCTCAGTATAGCCTCCCATAAGATCAATACACTCGGTCCAACGATCTTCCAACTTTGTTGTCCCATCACGGAAGTGACTTTCTGGAAGGCCTGCAAAATACTCCTCTACGACGGCTATAACCTCTTCGTTTGATGAAAAATGATTTCCACGAAGGAATTTTTTGAGGTGTGAGAACAGCCAGAAGTCAGAGGGAGCTAAATCTGGCGAATAGGGTGGATGCTGCAACAATTCGTACCCCAATTCACTGATTTTCGCGATGGTTTTTTGAGCTGTGTGAGCAGGTGCATTGTCTTGATGAAAAATGATTTTTTTCTTCTGCAAACCGGGTCTTTTTTCACAATTTTTTTCATCCAACTGGTCCAAAAGGTCACAATAATAACCAGAGTTGATTGTCTTACCAGTTTGGAGATAATCTATCAATAAAATTCCTTTTGCATCCCAAAAAACTGACGCTAACACCTTCTTGGCCGATTTCTGGACACGAACTCGCTTCGGAGCCAAAGTGCCTGGTTTACACCACTCCTTAGCCTCTTGTTTTGATTCAGGATCATGGTGGTAGACCCAAGTCTCATCCATAGTGATGAATCGACGCAGAAAATCCTTTTTATCCTTTCGAAATTGCTCCAAATGTTGCTCAGAAAGTCGCATTCAAACGTGTTTTTGTTGCATTGTTAGCAAATGCGGCACCCATTGTGCACACAGTTTTTTGAAACCCAAAACTTCAGCCAAAATATGCCATGTTGTTCCATGTGAGATGCCTATGGTGTCAGCTATCACATCCACAGTCGATCGATGATCTTTCAAAACCATATCCTGTATTTTCGCTATGATTTCTGGTGTTGATGCACTTTTTGGACGTCCTGAGCGTGGATCGTCTTCAACGCTTGTACGGCCACGCTTAAACTCCAAAACCCATCGGTGAACGGTTGGAAATGAAGGAGAAGACTCTTTTAATACTTTCACCATCTTTGCATGGATCTCAGTAGCCGATAAACCTTCCAAAACAAAGAATTTAATCACTGCACGATATTCGGATTTTTCCATTGTTAAAAAATACACTGACACGTCAACTTCAAATGGCTTGTAAACAAAGAATTAATTGACAGATCGAAATGAAATTTTGAGTACGTTCTTATGAAAGATGAAATATTAAAATGGCGTAGAAATTTTGGTTTTCTACTGCTCCATAGATGCCGCTTTCAAAACTTTTTGACTAACCTATTATGTCCGTCTGCTTGAATTTATCGATGATTAAGCGTTATTAGCGAGATCTTTAAGATAATGTCATATTGAAAACTATTTGAGATTACGCAACTTGCGAAATTCTCCACTCGTAGCAATAAATATTTACTCAAGTATGACGCAATAAAGAATGTCTCGGAATTTTATCATTGTAAATGTCTTGTCTGCGAGAAATTCTCAAGCTACTGGGAAATTTGTTTCCGTTCAAAAATTGCGTATCCTTGAGATATTCGTATCCTTACTCAGTCCTATTTCTTGTGGTGGCGTTGAGTAGCTCCATTGTTTGGAAGTACAAGGTGGGGCAAATTAATCACTCTGTAAATAATTATTATAAAATAACAATTAGTAAAGCGCCATTCAGAGAGCCGGCATTTCAAGCCTCAAAGGCGCTCAAACTCGGGATTTAAACCCGCTATTATTGACAGATTAAAAATATAAAAAAAAAACAAATTCAGTGTGAGGATACGAAGGTGGTGGCTGCGGCTTTTAGTTCCTCCCCACATCAGCATATCTTTGTAAAAACATACAAACATATGATGACATCGTGTCACTAGCGGGGTAGGCAGAGAGAACAGATCTCAAAGCTTTTCTATCCAAGCGCACATTTTCACCTCCTCCATATTCATACATCTCGTCACACACAATCTTCCAATACTCATACTTCTCACTTTACCTCATAATCTGGTCAATTTAGTCCAGCCACGTTTTCCTCGGTTTACCTATTAGAAGAAAAAAGGTATAAAAACAAGGAATAGGAAGTAGAAACACGTGCAGTGGTGATTAATGTTATTTAGGGGAATAACAAAGTAATGTTTTGTTAAATATGCGAATATTTTCTTTAAATAGTTTCCACTCACGTTTTTACAACATGCACCATTCGCTAACATATCTTGTGACTGCTTTCTGCAGCAGCTCCATCAATTATCTGACATCTAACTATGCTATGACACTGCTGCAGTGTTTGAAGACCAGAAGAAGAAGACTGATCAAGGCCTCTGTAACATATTTCGGGTTGTTTGGAGGAGATATCCACATGTCAATAAGCCCTTCAAATTATACTGTAAATAACGAAAGTGTAATACAAATTATTTGTGTTTTATTGGTCATTGCATATTCATCGTCTTAATAAGACAATGAAGAGGAACGATAGAGGTGATGATGATGATGATATAGCAGGTAATATTTTTGAGCCATCCGATTTATTTTGCTTTAATTTTTTTATCAAAGATGTCAATCTAAAACTTCGAGTAAGGATGGTAAAGTTTTAGGTAGTACGGAAAGTAATTTAGTATTTTAAAAATCAAATTTTAACGCACAATATCACCAAATGCTCTTGGACTATGGTTTTCGATATTTTAAGGACCTCTCGTTTTCTCGTGTCGTACAACGCTGGTTATCATTGATCAGAGCCTTGATTTGATCGTAATCAGCAGTAATCGACCTTCCAGAGCTGACACGATCTTCGAATGTCGTATGACCATTACGGACTTTTTAAGCCCCACTTGAGGCACACAATGGCTTACTATACCATATATATCATCATCATGCGTTCTGCATAATTTTTATTTTGTAAGTGTCACATTTTCCCTTTGCAATAGTAAAAAAGTATCAAGCACTTAACAAACAACTTATATTGTTCCATATTTTTAGTTAGGGTAATCAATGACTGAAAAATGCGCTTAATTATTACTTTTCTTAAGGTAATAATTAATTGAAGCAACCATTATCAAGTATGGAATAAACTTAGCACCGAATTTTTTTCTTTAACGACAACTTTCCAAAATTAGAAACTTCTTGCAGAGTAACCCAACGTTACTTATTTTCAGTACTTTTCAGAATGTTGCAGAAGCATGGATGTTTATTGTTCACAGAAAACATGCAAAAGAACTACAAGCATTTGTAATACGGGTGCACATAAGTTCCACCCTGACGTTTCTCTATTGGAGAAGACAGCACATAGCGCTGGACTTACCTATCGCGACATGTATTTTCCATCTTTGTTCATACGCCTTCTAATATACTCGTATTATAATAAACAAGTCGGCGGTCGTTGTCTAGAGATTAGCCTTCACGTCGTGTCATGTTCAATTCCTAGCTAATTTATTTAAAGATTACTTTTCCTTTTTGATCATTTTAATTAATCATGCAATACAAAAATAGCGCTATGACATATTTATGATAGCCTGCTATCGGAACTTTGGGTGGGATCTGTGCAGATTTTTTTGCTTCTAAAGGGTAACTTCTCTTCTTCTTTCCCTTGCCTTATTCCATTCATTTGGGGTCAGCTGCTTGGTACTCTTTCCTCCATCTCTCTCAATTCGCCAATCATTCGGGGATAATCCGAGTCTCATCATGTCCTCCTCCACTCTCCTATATAGGCTCTTCTTGGGTCTCCCTTTGCGTGTATTTTGATGTTCCCAATTCGAGGCTGTCTTTAACGTAGACTGTCTATCTATTACACGTGCCCATACC
Source organism: Odontocerum albicorne (assembly GCA_949825065.1). Taxonomy (NCBI): domain Eukaryota; kingdom Metazoa; phylum Arthropoda; class Insecta; order Trichoptera; family Odontoceridae; genus Odontocerum; species Odontocerum albicorne. The sequence continues at coordinate 31,514,269 of OX463850.1, forward strand.
AGCGAGGTCGTGCTCCCTGAGCAATATCTACTATTGGCGCCACTTGAATTGTTTCACGAGCCCTTATTTAATCTAGTGACGCTCAGTACCCCCGTAGCATACGCATCTTCGCATCACGAAGGAATTGTTCCTTTTTTTCTGTAGAGGCCAATCACTGACTTGAAGATCTTGCTCTTAAGCTATTATTGGTAGCCTTCTATCACACATAACGCCCGTCGTTTCTAAAGTGTAACGGCTTGCATAAAATAAACTAATACACGTGCATGTGTCTTCCAACTACAAGATGGCTGACAATAATCACCGAACACGATGGATAACCTATCGTATCGTATTTCCTTTCATCTTTGAAGATGATATTCTTGAAGATGATAATCCTTTGTATTTAGTGAATTATTTTCTTAATATGGTAAAAGAAAAACACCTTTTCGACAATATTAATAAAGAATCCTTTTTACTTTTTAGTATCATTTAAAATCCTTCAAGCAGAATATATTGATTTAGCGTTTGTCCTTATCTATGGCGAAGTTTCGCGCCTAAAAACAGGAAATTCCGCCATTTTATGTAATATTTTACACAGCCACGACACTATATAATTTGATCTGTCTGCTCACAAACATTTATCTTTTTATGCCTCCAGATTATTACTCAATGACAAAAAATGACTTTTTCCTTACTGCAGTGAGCTGACAGATCTACGTGTTCCTCCAAGTTAAATTACATGCATTTTTCTTAATATTATAAAAAAATATTCCTTGACGATATTTGTAAATAAAATTTATCACTGTTTATTTTTATTATCACTTAAAATCTTAAAAGCGAAAGAAAAACATCTTTTTCGACGATATTTATAAATAATCCTTTTTATTTTTTAGTATCATTTAAAATCCTCCAAGCAGAAGATATTGATTAGCGTTAGTTCTTATCTATGGCGAAGTTTCGCAGCCTAAAAACCGGAAATTCCGCCATTTTATGTAATATTTTACACAACCACGACACTGTATAATTTGATATGTCTGCCTACAAAAAATGATCTTTTTATGCCTCTAGGTACTAAACGACAAAAAAGACGTTTTTTCCCTCCGATAGGCAGCTGACGGATTTACGTAGATCAAATCAAGCCTTATCTTCTGGGAACTGGGAGCGAGAAGCATCAATTATCTTGACATATAACATACATGGTAGATGTTAATACGATTCTCAATTTCACTTTTGGTTAAAAATAAGAAATTAGTTCACATAAAATTCTTATTCAAATAAATATATTATAAACTTGAACGACTTCCGTGGCGTAATTGATAAGATGTTTGACTTCCACCAGATAATTTTGTCTTTGATTCTCGATGGTGTCAAAAAAAAGGATCCTATTCTGGTAAAATAACTCGTCTGGTAACAATATTCGTACACACCAAGTACATACTATATGTGAAGATTATTGTTTCTTCACGTGCGATATTGTTTCCTAACGCTGTTTCATGCATTACAGGGATAAAATACAATATTGTCTCCCGGTCACGCTATTCAAAATCCCAGAATTATAAATTTGGATATGTTAAAGGATGCATACGAAAGAAGAACTATAAAGTTTGATTGTCTCAACCTGATCACGTTTTTGATGGACTTAAGTCACAAAAGAGGTGGTGTGTTTGATGGACTTTAGTCAACAAAGAGGTAGTGTGTTTGAAATTTATGAAACAAATCAAAACAAGATATGTTTGAAGATTTAAATGGCTGTTTTCCTCTAATTTAAATTTTTGTTCGAAGCGGATCCATGCTAAGTTTCGCTTTGTTAGACTAAATAATTTATTTTTAAATATCCTATATTCGGTAATGTATTTTTGATGCTGAGGATGAATACTGCAAAGCCTTCGAAACGTAAGCCAATTCAACAACTCCGAAAAATATTTTAAAGTAATACAGTTCCAACCATTTCTGAGTGCTCTTCGTAATCTTGCTCGACACATCAGTCTTAAGTTTATACTCATCTCATATAATTTAATTCCGTATCATTTCAAGCATTAATACCGCACACATTCTTCTAAATGCACGCATTTCCATAGTAACATATTTATTCGGCTCTTAACAGTATTTTTTTTCAACGTTTAGGTTTCACTTCCATACATCAAAGTTGGTACTTAAATACTGTTGCAAACTATCATATTGGCAGAAGTTAATATAACTATTTTTTTCAACTAAATAAAGAAAAAAACAAATGATAAACTCCGGATTAAAAAAGGTAGAATGAAGTGTCAAAAAGTTTAATGAATTTTATCAGTATTGGCCATATTTCGGTAAATATTAGCAGGTCAATATAAACATTAAGAGGTTAACTACGTACTAGGGCGATGTTCCACTTGTTATGGACAAGATTATGGATCATATTTTGGTCCTTAATTTCTTTATCAATGGTGCTGTTACAGGAATTCTGTTTACTGTGGGTACTTTTTGGGGAGGCACGGTTTACCTTAAGATTTTGTTTCTTCACTCACCTTTTTTTTACCTCCGTGGCCTAGTTGGTAAGATCCTCGTTTTCCATATGGTGGTTTCAGGTTCAATTTCTATTGGTTCCCAAATAAATAAAAATAAATATGGCCTTGGTAAATAATCTATAAAATATAAATTTATACAGCGTCATTTAGAGAACAGATTCACCTCAAGGGCGCTCTGATTCATAATTCGAATCCACAATTATTGACAGATTATAAGTATTACAAGAAATTAAAACAAGTTGAGTGTAAGGATAGGAAGGCACTGACTGGGGCCATTAGATAAGAAACTTATATATCTGCATATATAGAAAAAAATATTTGATAACAAAAACCGCACTAAAGGATACGAACTACAAAGAAACTGTTGTAGATCTTCCGATATGTGATAGTAACACATTCCTCTTTAGGTGGAGTGTAGTGCTCATTTAAAACCATCAATTTTGATAAGACCTCTCCAAAAATATGTGATATTCAGAATAAACTAAATAAGCATTATTTTATTCCAAATATTCCTTATTCTTAAGTTATCTTACAAATCAAATATTCTTAATCTCCATTTTTGTTGAGAATAATATTTCATGTTAATTCATTTTGAGTTTTTGTAAAATAATTTTTTCATGTTCTAAGTTAAGCATGTACCAATAATAATTATAAAATAAAAACTGTTTGATAAAATTAAATTACTTTAAATTAATGAATTCACCAGATGTATTTATATAAAAGTGTAAAAAATAAAATGAATGATGTCGCTGGTCTAATAGAGCAAGCGTTACGTTTTCTTCGAGGCGTTTTTGCTGTTACACATTCGGCTTTAGGTGGAGTATATTGTATTCGTAGTATTCATCTTAAATAAACTCGCCTTTAATAAGAAATCAATGATTTTCGAATCCAACAATATGGACCTAAAGCTCCGCAAGCAATTGGTCAAAACATATGTGTGGAGTATTTTGATGTATGGTTGCGAGACATGGTGCATGGGCGAAAGGGATCGAAAAAGACTGGAGGCCTTCGAGATGTGAACCTATAGACAAATCCTAAGGATTTCCTGGTGAGACCACATTAAAAATGACGAGGTTCTCAGCAGGATCGAAGAAACCAGGCACTTGTCAAACACCATATCGAAAAGGCGTGCAGAATGGATGGGTCAAACGCTGCGACATGAAAATCTCCTGCACAATATACTGGAGGGAATGATTGAGGGATCTATTGGCAGAGAGCGACCTCGCCGAGAGTATCTGGAGCAAATATACCACGATATGGACTACACCTCCTATACAAAGTTCAAGAGGATCGCTGAAGACCGAGCGGAGTGGAGGAGGAGATGCAGAGCTTTGCTGCTAACCAATCCTTAGGATTGAAACTGAAGAAGAAGAAGAGTATTCATATTCAACCTTAAATTTTGATAAAACTATTTAAAAAGTTCGAATGGTAACAAAAGTCACATTCTATGCATTGGTGATTTAGTCTAACGTATGTGTATTGTGTTCATTTTTCGAAGTTGTTGATACAATAAATTTAAAAAAATCTAGTTAAAAGGTTCGTCTGGTAACAAAAAACGCATTCTATGCGTTAGTGATTTCGTGGAACGTATGTGTATGAATAGTGTTGATTTTTTTCGAAGTTATTGTAACATACGAGTGTATTTAATATTTCGTGTCATAAATGTTGTAACAGTTTGTAAAGGATAAGATATTTCTATTTGTCACATTTGCCCTATCGACGGACCTGATTAAGAATCTATGTTATCTAATACTTGACAAAACGTATTGTCTGCCATTTGATACAAACCAGGACATTACATATGTAGTGTCGTCTACACACCGCAGGGAATTACGACCGCCTGTACTTTAATCTAATCAGTATTTATCCCGGTTTATCCGCAATGTAACCGCTGTTTTTGCCGGGACATGGGACCTTGGACGTTAGACCTTTATTTTTGCTGAATAGTCCACAAAGTTGTCCAAGAAAGGACGTTGGGTGTGCACGAGGAGACAATGGGGACATCTGCTGTAGTTATTATTCTGGATAACGTTATCTTGTTTTTTTTCGCTTTGTTATTGCTGACAAAAATATTTGATAATTAGAATACTATCTTGAGTGCATATCTTCTAAATTAGTTGACATTTCCTTATTTTCGTAGTTGTACTATTTGATATTACCTAACCTTCCATTTAGTTTTTTGAACTTATTTTAAATCCAATATTAGTTTAACCCAACCGCATTTTTGTATTGAATGAATATGGTATTCAGTGGAAATGTGTGCACTGAGAAAATGATGTAGTGTGCCAAAGTATGCCTGAATAATATTTCAAGCACTTGGTTTCTCATTATATGTTACGAATAATATTTCAAGCCCTCGGTTTCTCATTATATGTTACGAATAATATTTCAAGCCCTCGGTTTCTCATTATATGTTACGAATAATATTTCAAGCCCTCGGTTTCTCATTATATGTTACGAATAATATTTCAAGCACTCGGTTTCTCATTATATGTTACGAATAATATTTCAAGCCCTCGGTTTCTCATTATATGTTACGAATAATATTTCAAGCCCTCGGTTTCTCATTATAGGCAGATTTATTACCAGAAAGGAATGTCTTTCAATCAATCAGCTATAGTCATGTTATATTATTTATAGTTAAGGCATTCACACTGTGGAGGTTTAAAGACATTGTTATTTGTTTTTAATCAAACATTGTTTATTTAACTTTTTATAACGGTATAACTCTACCGGTTTCAAGGCTTTAACTTCATCATAAGGGGAGTACAAACAAGCTCCCCGCGAGATTCATTTTGTGGGCTGCGTACGCGAAACAAAATACGTCTAATTTTTGTAAAGTTACACAAAATATATTTATTAATTTTAAAGAATTAGCGATAAAAATACTTGTGGTGTTTGATTCAACTTATGTAAGACAACCTCCGTGGCCTAATTGATAAGACGCTCGTCTCTTAGCTCGAAGGTTGTCAATAAATTTACTGAATAATGAAAATACGTAATAACCCAATAAGATCAAGAATATCTGATACATATTTGTAAGCGATATTAAGAATGGCAACACCAAGCATGCAGCCTCACGTAGAAATATTGATGGATGATACGAAGCTGCTTTATTTTTCTCGTTTAGTATTTTTGAAGTAATTGTAATTGATTTGTATAATTATAATTTGAAGTATTATTATTAACTTATAAATAAATTAATCGTTTTATTTAATTCCTGTTTTATTATAATATTTTGTTGTCCTTGGCCCGTGACGTTTTTCGTTAGACAGAATATGGTTTGCCTAAGTAAAAGTTTGGCCACCCTACACAACATGAAGAGTAAAATACATTAATTTAAAATGAGTAGCCACCCTACACAACATGGAGAGTAAAATACATTAATTCATAATTAATAGCCACCCTACACAACATGGAGAGTAAAATACATTTATTTATAATGAATGGCCACCTTACACAACATGGAGAGTAAAATACATTAATTTATAATGAATGGCCACCCTACACAACATGGAGAGTAAAATACATTAATTTATAATGAATGGCCACCCTATACAACATGGAGAGTAAAATATATTAATTTATAATGAATGCTTAAACAACTTAAAACTTTTAATGTCTTTACTCCAGCGATATTAATTTATTTATTTATCATTTGTTTCAGGTAATTACTACAAATTATCTCCACCATCTTATGCTTGATTTTGACCGGTTTCGGAATCAAAAGAAAGGTAAATTTTGCTCCAATTTTAGACTTTTACAAGTGAATTTGCGTGTATAGTTTTGTGAAGCATTTTAATATATTTTCTTTTGCGTTGTGCTGGGGAAGACACTCTTCTGCAGTACTCTCAACATTCGACTATCCGTAGAGCTTTTGGAATGGGCAAACCCGTTCTACTCTTCACCTGGTTGCTCTAGCGTATTTACTTGTGCTACTACACCCCTCTATATTAGCAGTGATCACGAGTCGTACCATGCCTTATTTGCGGGGTATGTGCCTGAACAATTTAAGAATGTGCCAAGTACAGAATCTTGATAGTCTCTCTGACATGTTAAATTCTTATAATATAGATTAGGGGTGGTCAAATAGCTTGTCGCGATCGATTTTTTACGTAAAAAATAGTGGCGATCCACGTATAAAATTCACGAGATTCAACACATGAACACACATGTTCAAAAAGAGTAACTATTAACTAAAAATTTATTAAAAAATACGAGCGAAATTTACATTGTTTAAAAAATTGAAAAGCAAAAGACAGCTGAATGATGCGGTAGTCACAGCCAGTAATTTTAAAATAGGTGTTTCAAATACATTTTGTGTTGTAAATAACATTAACTTGAATTCTTTAATTTCACTTCTTCTTAAATCACTGTTTAACGGATATTCGGTCTGATATTTACTATAGATATACAAAATGTCTAGCCAAATTTCCTTTCTTAGTTAGAGCCGAATGACACATTAAGCAACATTTTTATTTTACCATTGTAAAGAAGTGTGCCCTCAGTCTTTGTAAAAATTGTAAGTTTTGATTTTTTTTCAAAATTATAATTTTAATTGGGAAAATCTTAAAGTTGCTTTTTTCACCACAGCTTAATAAGTAAATATAGTTTATTCCTATCAAACGTATGCCACACTTAGTGGTGATAGACTCAAATATTAAGTTGTATGCTCATCAGGAGAAAGACATAAGGTTAACCGAATGACAACGCACTCCGAGGGCAGATAGGTGCCGACTGCGTTGACAAGTGCACGAGCGTAATGAGATTTGGCAACGTCGCACTCTATATTGTTAAGTTACGAAGATCGATTAGAAATTGCTTCGCGATCGACATGTTGGCCATCCCTGATATATGTTAGGTATTTGTTCATCGTTGCATCTACTGTTTTTATATTTCAATTTACGGTTTCAGTCCTTTTTAAAAATAATAATACCGTTTAGCATATAAATACAATTCAAAGAAAAAAATATTTTTTTAAACTAGAACAAACTGAAAATTCTGCTATTTAGGTATAATTTTTTCAATGACGGATTTGTTACGAGGGATATCAAACGGGGTATTGCGATAGGAAACAAATTTAATGGGGCACTAAAACATATATACTGAAACAGAGCATTATCAAAACCTGCTAACATGATAGTTCATAGCACTATCTTAGTGTATTGTTTATAGTTAAGGCATTAACGTTGTGGAGGTTTAAAGACATTGTAATTTGTTTTATCAAACACTGCTTATTCCACTTTTTGTAACGGTATAACCCTACCGGTTTCAAGGGAGCACAAACGAGACTGAATTCTGTTCGAAAGGGTATCGATATACACGCTTCTAACAGTTGGGGACATTCGGGTTGAGAACTGAGGGCTGAGGGAGGCATGGGACGATCTCGGCCAGCAGCGGAGCGATTTTTGGGGTATATGTGTTTACCAGATGTTCGCCTCAATGTACTGACTTAGAAATTTCTAATTGGACAATTGGACAGATTAGAGGCCCTAGAAATTTCTAAGTCAGTACATCGAGGCGAACATCTGGTAACACATATACCCCAAAAATCGCTCCACTGCTGGCCGAGATCGTCCCATGCCTCCCTCAGCCCTCAGTTCCCAACCCAAATGTCCCCAACCGTTAGAAGCGTGTATATCGGTACCAGTTCGAACAGAATTCAGCCTTGTCTGTGATCCCCTGATGATGAGGTGAAAGCCTTGAAACTGGTAGGGTTATCCCGTTACAAAAAGTGGAATAAAGTGTGTTTGATAAAACAAATTACAAACTATTTTAGTACTTTGATGTATGAAAGGGAAACGTGGACGTGGAATAATGCAAAAAACACCGAATAAATGCTGTAGAAATGCATGCACTCAGATAATACATGATAGTCTATTGGATTGTTCTAGTTTATATAAATACTTTATATAAATACCTATAAATAAATTGGCAGAGGACAGAGTGCCAGACTTTTCTATATTGACACGCATATTCGCCTCTTCCATATCGCTACACCGTCTCATATAGCTCCTACAGTTTCTCTTATTTCTTACATTTCCTTCCTTCAAAATATTCATTTGATCCAAGCATATTTTTATTGGTCTTTCACTACCCAGCCTTCCACTCAAATTTGCACTTTATATGTGTTTCGTTAGTCTTTTTAAATTAATTCATTTTACATGCCCCAACTATTTCACCGTGTTCTTCTTCATCTTACTCAACATATCAGCCTTAAGTTCTCATTCATTCCAAACCATTTCATTCCAAATTCTGTCATATATTGTCACCCCATGTATTCTGTCATATATTGTCACCCCATGTATTCTGTCATATATTGTCACACCATGTATTGTGTCATATATTGTCACCCCATGTATTCTGTCATATATTGTCACCACATGTATTCTGTCATATATTGTTACCCCATGTATTCTGTCATATATTGTCCCCCCATGTATTCTGTTATATATTGTCCCCCCATGTATTCTTTTTAACGTATTTTAAAAGCATTTATTCTGCTCATTTTATTCTTTCTCCTCGTCCACGTTTCATTCCGACATCAAACTAGGTACAAAAATATTGTTGTCAAGCAAATTTGGATACTCTGCGGTTCGAGTATATACTCGTATGTTTAAAATCCCGGTTGACTTTATTCCCTATCGCTATACGCCGTTCGATATTTCTTGTAACTCTTCCATCACATGAGAAAATACTACGTATGTTATATAGCAGAATTCCCCAACTTGCATCAATCTTTCATTGCTCACCCAAATATCGCATTTATTTTTCCTTTTAAACTATCACCATGACTGAATTTTGCAACATTGTTTATTTGCGAAAAAATGTGTAATACTTATTCGTGAACTATAAAATTATCTTTAAAAACAACAAACATATGTTTTTTGCTTTGAAGAAACTCTTTTACTCGACCTCCTAGAATTTCACACGCCCCATCACGTCTTCGACGCGTTGTCGCGCCATTTTCAATTTGGACCCCCTAATTGCCAAAGCATCGCCCACAGAATTCGGAGACCCGTAGTTGATGGATGTGAACTGCCAAGCGGTGGGTCAGGCATCACGTCTGGACCCATCTCAAAGCCCTGACGTGATTATTCAAACCCATTCCACAAATACTGTCTTTACGTCGATCCTGACAATGCTGGAATAAAGTTCATTGCCTTTTTTTTGTTAGTATGAAAAATAATTCGGATATACCACTAAGGTCTTCTCTCTGACCTCCAAGCCCTAGTTGGTAAGATGAGTGTCTTCCACTCTGGAGGTTACGGGTTCAATTCCTGTTGGAACTCCTATTTAAAAAAAAAATAAGATTTACGTCTGTTTTCACTTAATACGAGTACCTCTTTAACATATTTCTGGTTCGTTGGAAGAGATTGCCACTGGTTTGACACCAGCCAAGTTGCACTGTTTACAATGTAAGTGTAATAGAAAATAGGTTAATATATGGGCAAATGCCATACCGGTCATTAGTCCACAGGACGGTCAGGGGATGTTACATATACAATTGGGCTTACAAGAGGAATTACTTGTAGCAAAGGTATGTGTGAACTCTTGAGTGTGGTGTGTTTTTGATGATATGTGTACATTATGGGATGGATTTTTTGGTCTGCTTGGAGTGATGAAGTGCGAAGGGTTTGATTCGCGTGATATATAATATGTAATTGAGTGTCACTGTTTATCGAGTTGACAAGAATATGCGACGGGGTATTGTATGATCAAAAATCGGAAAGAAATAATTATTTATTCTTCCATGTTATATGTCCTCAGTGAGATACAGGCAATGCGTAGCTTACTGGGGACACGACAAATGAAAGGCAAAAAACCCAAATCTATTGGATGTTAACATAAGTTGTGTCTATTTTTTTCCAAATGAGAACAAGTGGACACAACAAAATAATTACAACAAATAAGTCAATAATGTATCCTCATTCATTACTTTACAACAAATTAGTCAATAATGTATTCTTCTTCATTATTTACAACTTCTTGCCAACGTTCTACAAGTTTTTCAATGCCTGTGCAATAAAAACCATCCGGTCTTGACTCGAGGAATCCGTCCAACCATGTCCGCAATTCGACGTCATTATTGAAGGAAACGCCGCGCAAATTGTTCAAAAGCGACCGAAAAGGTGGAAAGCCAACGGCGCGAGGTCTAGAGAATATGGAAGGTGCGGCAGGATTACAATTCATCTGCTCAGCCAATTCTACGGTGGTTTGAAGGGGATCTTCATGAATAATATGGTTTAAACGGTCCTCATCGAAGTCCACTGGTCGTCCGGAACGCTCCATGTCTTTCAGGTCAAAATTACCGTCTTTGAAACGCAAACACCATCGACGAGCTGTCCTTTCATTCATAGCATATTCACCGTATACTTCGCAAATATCGCGAGCAGCTTTGGCAGCTTTATTCCCTCGATTGAACGCGAACAGAAGGAAGTGTCGAAAATGCTCACTTTCGTCTACTTGACATTCCATTTTCAAGGCTTGTAATCAAATAAAATAATATATGTAACGTAAAAGCAAACACAATATCTTGTAGATCAGAAAATTTTCTTTCGAATGACGTAACCTTTTGTTTTACTTTTGGTGGTCATTTTTAAATTTGAAAAAAAAAACGGACACAAATTATGTTAACACCTAATATAAAAATTGTATGTCATCATTAAATTACCTATTGTTTTTCACAGATTATGTACAATATTTAAAAAAATCTTGTCATACGCATATGTAAATAAATTTGATACCTCTTCTCTCAGTAGTATGTTAACTAGAGCCGACGGAAGACGTGTTGTTTCGTTGTATTTTGTGATGTCAAAAATTGAATAAGGTACGGTTATCAAGTTCGATTTGAAAGAAGGGAAAAGTCCAGCATAAATTAAATGACGTTTAGATGCTATTGTCTATGGAAAATCTACTGCACGTTTTTTTTTCATTACCCATAATATCTATTCATTAAAGCTCTTACTTTTAGGCCTTAGTAGTGCACATTGTTTGATTTTCGATATCATCACCATGTCACTATTTAGAGATTTTAAGGGCGTTACCACTTAAAGATGGAATGACCTTGTTGAACGAATTTTTCGATATTGATATATTGTTATTGATTTACGACATAATTCCCATGTCACTATTAAAAGCTATTAAGGGCGTCACCACTTACACCGAAACGACTTTGTTAGATAGTGTTTTCCGATATTAGTATCTGATAATTGATTTACGATATATTTATTCCCCATGTCACTATTTAGGGCTACTGAAGACGTCACGTCTTTTACCAAAACGACCTGTTGAATAAATTTTCCGATATAATACTACCTTATAACTAATTAACGATATCACCGCTATGCCACTATTAAGGGATTTGAAGGCATCACCTCTCACACACGGAATGCCCTTGTTTAATGAATGTTCCAATATTTATATATTTTTGTGTGATTTATGAGATTATCGCCATGTTACTATTACGAGCTATTAAAAGCATCACTACTCGCACATTGAATGGCCTTATTGAATTTTGTGATGTTGATATCTTATAGTTTGATCTATGATATTATCGCCATGCCCCAATAAAAGCGTCGTCATTCGTACACGATATGATGTTGTTCAATGAATTTTCCGATATTGATATCTTTTAATTTTACTAACGAGATTATCGCCATTTAAAACAATTAAGGGCGTCATCCCTCGCACATGGAATGACTGTGTTGAATGATTTTTTCAATATTATTTTTTTCATTATTTCGATGGATGAATAAAGGCTTAAGCTCTTTGATAAACTTCGTAAGCATTATTGAGCTACACGGTGACCATACTATATAAGAGATGTCTCGGGTCTTGAACTGGTTTTGAAGGAAAAAAAATACAATTTAATAATTATTTTAATTTTGTTATGTATAACATTTTTGTGAGTTGATGTTTTAATCTGAGTCGTGTTCCTAATTGTTTTTTAACCCTTTAAATCCAAGCATATTTTGCATAAAATGTGCGAAAAATCCCAAGCATTTTTTTGGCAAAAAACAGTAGTTTATATTTAATTTTTTATCTCAGTTAACGTTTAGTTTAAAAACCTATTTTTTGTGGAGACCTCCCTGTAGAGTGTAAAATATTAAGTAATTTTCATATTTCATAAAAAAATTGTTTTATTCAACATAAAGACTTGTATGAAAACTTTGAGGCCGATAATCGGCCCCGTGGGTTTTTTCGTATACACCAGTTGGGGCCGATAATTGGCCTCGTGGGATTAAAAGGGGTTAACCAAATTGAATTTTAATTCTTTATAAATGCTGTAGTCGTTGGTAATGAATAAATAAATAATTCATAAATAAAGTTAAGATGTTATATTATTTTATCAAAGGCGTGTTTAATCACAACTGTACTGAAAACATCGTTATCTGTTACGGTACATATTTAATCACATCAGATAATCTGGGTTTCACATTAATTACCTAAAATATGATTCGCTTTGCGGAGCTGAGGCGTTATTGAATATAAATTGTATCATTCATTTTGATGTACAGTAGTACCCTCTTTTCCGCCGGGAATACATTCAAAGATTCCCAACGGATGTCTGAAACCTAGGATAGTACCGAATCCTATGAATCAGTGATGCCCATAAGGTTAATCGCGATTGATCCGTCAGTTATGTAACTATTCAAACTCGATCGATCGTTTGTGAAAATGTTAATATAGGCTTTTTACACTTTGTCAAAATGACATCATGGATATTGCATTATTCGTCAATAGGCATTATATAATACAATTTTTAACATGAAATATATTATGGATATATCCTTCAAATTTGCAAATTAAATTACAGAGTCCAGAGGTGTTATACAAGTAGGTGTTATACATCCAGAGGTGTTATACAGTCCAGAGGTGTTATACAAGTAGAAGAAAGTGGTAATGGTGGTCATACTGTATTACTTATGCACAATAACATCAAACTGCAGACGACTTCCGTGGCCTAGTTGATAAGACGCCTGTCTTCCAGTCCGGAGGTTGCGGGTTCAAATCCCGCTGAAATCTAGAATTTTTTAAAAAGGATTCCAGTCCGTTTTTTACTAAAAGGTTACTTAACATCTTTATGGTTAATTGAAAGAGATTGCCACATGGCAATAAACCCGCTAGGTTATATTTGATACAACGAAAGTGTAACATAGCACAATGCAATACTGTTTATGAGGGATACATTTTTTCAGCGATTCCATCCATCCCATCGTGGGTATCTCATGATTGAGCAACGTAACTCCCATGATAGTCGATTCCTTTCCATCCATTCTTGCACTCCGCAGTCCGAAGAGGATTGTTACGGGTAGTTCTATCGTGTCTCACTTGATCAGTCAAACGCATCGGGGTTCTTTCTCTTGTGCATCGTCCTTCCAGTGACTACGAACCTCTTCAAACTGTCTCGTTGAACAGGAGCAATGTGTCCAATGAATCGAAGGTCTCATCGTTAGCATATTGTTGACGACGTGTTGATTACTTGAAGTTTTTCCAGAATGAAGACATTAATTGACCTTGCCGTTTATGGAATTCGAAGCATCCTTTTCCAGCTCCAATTTTCAAATGCATCTCTATTCGACATCTCTCGCTTGCTCTCAGATTCCACGTCTCCGAGTTGTACATAGATACATATATTACGAATACAAGATATCCAATCAGACGCATTTTCGTTCGTATGGATATCGACGATTCAAAGATCTAATTATATCAATAAACTGTTATAAAAGCTACATAAATATTATCTGTCTCTCTCAGAAAATATCTTATTAAACCTTATTCACCTGCCTATTCTTACCTCATCTGTGATACGTTAGCGCCCTTGAGGAGAGTCTGCTTTCTGAATAGCGCTATATAAATTTATTATTATTATCCCTTCCTTTTTATGATGATGTAATACATGACGTAAGGTGAATGACGTACATATTATAACGTCGTGTTAAGCTTCTATTGACTTTCTGATAAAATTTTCCATTTAATATTTTCGAACCGCGGTTAGTCATAGGTTACTGAAACCGCACAAAGCGAAACCGCGGATAAAGAGGAACATTGTATTTCAGTACCTCGTATTAAATTATCATTATTCGTGTTCATCAAGATTTGACGTAATTCTAGTAGCGTGGCAATCAATCTAAGCGTATTTCGATTGTCATAAAATAGATTTCTAAGGGGACTGAAAATCAAATATTGTGGTGCAAGGACAATCATAATCATAAAAGGACAACTTATCCAGCAACGTTTAGAAACCGGATACACCTCCAGGTTCTATGTGGTGACTTCGGTCATTAGAATAAGAACTTTCTCGAATCTGCATATATTTATAAAAACATATTTAGTAAGAAAACCACAGAAAACTTACCAAAGGAAGACAAAGTTTAAAAAAAATTTTAAAACAAATATATTTTAAAACAAATATATTACTATCAAATATCGAAAGATATATGATAGTAATATATTTGGCTATAGATGTAGTTAAGTGTAGTTAAGATGTACACTTTAAAGCAGAACATTCCATGCCACAGAACTTTGCCATAATACCTCGCTAGATTGCGCATATTTACCCTATTATACAGAAACTGCCAAATTTGTCGATAAAATGAAGTGAAAGTGAGCAGGGTAAGGTGTTTGACAAGATAACAAAAGCTAGAGATGCAACTTGATGATATGAACATCTTGGAAGTCGAAGTCGAGGAAGATGAAAAGTCAGGTAGATGGAGAATTGTGGTAAAATGATGAGGGTGGTGGGAGTAGGATGATGATCGCGAGAGGGGATGATAAGGATGGGGTTGGGAAATACTATGGGAAATTAATGTTACCTCTGACGGCCATAGAGCTCTTGTTGATCTTTAATTCTTCATATAATACTTTATGGTGCACTGTAAAATATGGCAGATTTATTGCTAAATGCCAATTAATTTATTTTTATTATTATTAAAAATGTCTCGGTCCTGCAACGCTCTAATTGTACACATATAGAGGATATGGTTGTAAAGACGAAACTGCGATGGACCGGACATATGTACAATATGTATGGGCAATCATAGGCTACCAAAAAACGTATTTTACGGGAAAGTAGTGGGCAACCGCTGAGTCGCTGACTTTGTGCGGGGCCTTAGGACTGGGCGCAGGTGGCTCAGGACCGTGGAGGATGAAGAGCCAGCTGTTCTCACGCTGATGGCATCTCAACGGCTAGACGTGTGAGAAACAGTCAGCGTACTGCGAACGTGCGTAAGCATTGCCAGATGGCTCAGCAGTATCCACATGTCTGTGACATCAGTACCATTACTAGGCATGTGTAACAGGTACACAGGCACAGGGCCCAGGGTAAAGGGACCATGAATTGGGAACAACTAAAGACATTGTCGAATATAACGAATCGTGTATATCATATGCAGGATATAAATACACCAATTTTTTATAGTAAACCAAGTTTATAAAATCCATGTATAAAAATGCCCTCCATGTGTGTGTGTGTGTGTGAGATAAAAGAGGAAACCCATATACGCATTTTTTAATGCCCTCTACGAGTATATAACACTATATAATCTTTGCTCAATTATAAATTTATCGCCTACTTGCAATGAATTCTCTTTAAATTACATACATACGTGACAGTCTGCAAGAGTCGTTGGCTTTATGCGGGATGCCTGAGAACTGGCAGCAAGCAGGTGACTAGGACCATGAAGGATGCAAAGTCATCTGTTCTAAGGCTGATGGCGTCTCAACGGCTAGACGTGTGAGAAACAGTCAGCGTGCTCCGAATATGCCTCAGCATTAGCAGAGGACTCAGCAGGATCCACATGTATTTGATATCTGCGAGAGAGAGAGAGAGAGAGAGTGCGCATGTAGGTATCGGGGTGGTTTCTCACAAAATATCACATGATCGACGTGGAAGAGCAGCTTACGATTGACGTTGGAGTGGCAATGGGATCCTCGACTACGAGGCCCAGCAACGAAATATTAATTTTTTCATGTTATTATGTAAAATAATTCCTTATGGAAAGATTAAATAATAAGGCAACAGTTTAAAGAAATATAAGTCAATAATAATATAAAAAAACGTATTTCCCTTCCCCCATCACACAAAATTTCTGTCTTCAGATACCGTAGATCTGCTGGTCGACTAACTAGGAATCCCTGTTTTAAGTCAACCAACTTAATATAATTTCCATTTATAAATTATCCATTTCCATCACGGCCACCTCATTCCCCGGACACACGTCTATCAGATCCTCTTCTTTCTCTCCAATCTTCTCATCCCCAGATGGTATTAATTATTGAGAACTAAGCTCATCCGATCGGCTTATCACGGTCCCTTCATTTAATTAAATGAGGATCTGGTCGCGTGCTGGAATAAGACAGGAGCTGTAAAAAGAAAAATTACTATCGATCCGATTCGAGATAGAAAAAGGTCGGATTAAACGGTCTAACTTGTGGGGGTTTGAGTTAGATTCAGGAAAAAAAATCGAAAACGTATATTTTATTGGACATTTAAAGAATGTATAATGCAACGTTTGATCTTTGTCATATTTTTGTTTGTAGAAGAATGTCCAATATGAAATTTGCGAATTATCAATACAACTAGTATATAAGGTACGAAAATTTAGGAAGATCTAGGAAAACGTGGCACGATCAATTGAATCATATTACGAAATCATCGTTGCTGGGCCTCGTAATGGAGGATCCCCTCGCCATTCCAACGTAAATGTTAGAGAGCAAAGCTGTGACGTGGGTTTTTGGTCTCTTTTTTCTTCTCTTTAAGTGAGTGACCCGTTGCACACCAGCAAACTCTCCGGCCACACCGCTGTACTGGATCCGATGGCACATCTGAAATGAGACGATCAGGAAACATGGGCATGGTTTTTTTTTCTTAAAGAATAGATATGACCAAAGTCATGGGTATCCTTATGCCCTCGAATACTACGCGGAAAAAATCCAGTATTCTTTGAGAGGAGTATTACACTACAACGATCGAACCGGCGACCTTCCGCACTTAAGTCAAATACGTTACTACGCGGCCATGCACCTCATATTATGATTGATGTTGCGTATGAATGTATTGTAGAAAAAGTCAAATATACGCACCACTATATACTTAATTGAATATATGTTCTCTCTGTCTACCTTTATAGGTACATGAATTGATAATGATGATTTATTTAAAAAAATCTCATTAAACTTGAAATATTTCACATTGTTTTGTATTACACTTTAGTTGAACAAGTACAAACTGGTGGGCTGATAGCCTGTGCCATTCTCTTCCAATCAACTACTATAGAAAGGTGCTAAAGAGGCATTGGGTAAAAAACACCCTGGAATCCTTTTAAAAAAATCTGGTTTCCAGCGGTAATCAAACCTGTAATCTCCAGATCAGGAGACAAGCGTCTTTATAACTAGTTCACGGAGGTCGTCAATAAAATTGACTGAAAATATTTGCCAAAAAATAATTAATTATGTACAGATTTTTTAACAAGGAAATTATAATATTATTGTATTGTATTATACTGTTATATGCATTATTTACAATTAGAAAACAGTACGATTTAATAAATTAAAAAAAATTATATTGTATTTATTGATAGCAACGTAGTAACATAACATATGTTGATTGATAGCAACATAGTATGTTATATTATATAAATACATTCCGAAATCGCATATATTATCTATATATTATATCTTGAGATAAGAAGCAGACAATATATTTAAGAAAGAAGCTCCCAATAGGTCTGGGCTCATCTCCTTAACATGCTCCCAGTCGAGATATACCCCATCAATATAGAGTGAGCCCGGCCGCGAGGATATAAGATGATTGTCAGCCCATACCCTGTTGTTACAAATCAAAATGAAACTACCTAAATTATTATTGGCAATTATGTGTTATTTGGATGACATCTGTTTTTAGATTTTACAACTTTCGTTATGCTCCGGACGAACTTCAGAACTTTCCGGATAGATCTGGGCAACAATTATTATAATGTTCTGTTCTTCATTGTAAAACTGCTGTATCTTGTTTTTCCTCACAGGTTCTGTTCATATAGCTGAGCTTTATTATCTCGCTTGCTTTATTTTATGTTACTAAATATTCAATTTATCTTATTGTTTTCAGTAATTAACAAATTATTATTTAATGAAGAAATATTAGTCTGAATTGAAATAATTTAATTATGATAAGAGGACCTTCTTTGTCTCTCTAGTTCCGTAAACAGTCTCCGGGAAAACGTCCTTCCAGGATACAAAAGGAAACCACCTTTCAATAGATGTGCCTTTGTCAGTTAACAGTGTGTGTGGTCTGTCCTTAATAGCGTGGTACTTGAATTTCATTTGCTCGTTAGATAGACACCCTGAATAGAAATCTTACCATAATAAACGAACTTTCTAGACGGACAATTCTCGAAGGATATTCATAATAGACTCATAATGGAAATTTTTCCTCAACATTAAAATATGTTGGCGAAATTGAACGTGCCAAAAAAATATAAAAGGAAAATTAATACTTTAGAAGTGAGAGCGATGTATAGAATGTGTCGAAAAATAATGTAACATGTGATAGAATATTGCATGAGGACATTAGAAAATAATGTAACATATGATAGAATATTGAATGAGGACATTAAAAAATAATGTAACATATGATAGAATATTGAATGAGGACATTAGAAAATAATGTAACATATGATAGATGAGGGCGTTAGAAAATAATGAGGACGTTAGAAAATAATGTAACATATGATAAAATATTGAATGAGGACATTAGAAAATAATGTAACATATGATAGAATATTGAATGAGGACATTAGAAAATAATGTAACATATGATAGAATATTGAATGAGGACATTAGAAAATAAATCGGGTTGAAAGTTTTGAGATGGTTCGACTGCATAGAAAAATTGAATGACGAAAGATTAACAAAAATAATCTATACGAGTAGTGTACATAATAAGAGACGTTTAGAAAATCTAGAAAAAAAAAACGTGGCATGAACATGTTAATACAATTTTGAAGTAAAATTCTTTAGAATGATGAAGTGTATGAATGTGGCAGAAGTGAATTA
The DNA here is from genome assembly GCA_949825065.1 of Odontocerum albicorne. Taxonomy (NCBI): domain Eukaryota; kingdom Metazoa; phylum Arthropoda; class Insecta; order Trichoptera; family Odontoceridae; genus Odontocerum; species Odontocerum albicorne. Next base: position 31,533,813 of record OX463850.1, read on the forward strand.
TGTATGCCAGGATAGAATGAAGTGGAGGGTTGTTCTCTCTATCTATCCTAATCGAGACATGGCTTTGTTGTAATGGTGGACTTAATATAAAATTCGATATTAGATATTAAATCCTCTTATATTATATAAGAACCGATATTAGATATAACATTCGCTTACATTAGATTCGATAATAGATATTTCATCCTCTGACAAAAAATTGATAGTGGGTATTATATCCTCTGATATAAGATTCAAGGCTAGATATTATATCTCTTGACATACGAGTATGATACTATATTAGATATTACATCATCTGATAAAAGACTCGATAAAAAAATTATGTCCATTGACGTAATAATTAATTATAAATCCTCTAATATAAGGTTCGATATAAGATATAACATCCTCTGATATAAGATTCGATAATAGATATTACATCCTCTAATATCCAAATACAATTTACAATCGAAATACCCAATATGTAGTTTCTGTTCCCAATCTGAAATGCTGTACAATATCAGTAAAGCCGTTTATTCCAGATATACCAAACTATATCTTCAGGAGTTTTCTCTAGGATACGAGTGTGATGTTTTCCAGCTCGTGATTCTACTCTGGATTTTGTAAATTTGTGTCTCGGTAAAAATATTATTTCACGTCGCTTCCTGTTTCTTCTCAGACACGGTAAGGCGAGAGTAATTAAGTTAGCGACGCATTGAGGAAACTTTTCAATAAACTTAATAAAAGCGTTCTTTTTCTACATTATCATGTAGTTTTACTCTACGGATTTTCTATTAAAACGGCGTATATTGTAAATGTGATAGAAAGGGATGAATGTGAACTTAAGGCTGATGTGTTAAGTAAGATGAAGAAGGGCACGCTGAGATGGTTTGGGCATGTATGATGATGAATGAATGTAAAAAGGCTAATAAAAATCTACTAAGATGATAGTCCATAATAGTATTTTGGTGCCGATTTTCATGTATGGTAGTAAAACGTAGACGTGGAAAATGACTAATAGGAACCGAATTAATGTAGTTGAAATAGAGAGAATACGGAATGAAGTGGAATGAATCTGAACTTAAGACTGATGTGTTAAGTAAGATGAAGAAGGGCACGCTGAGATGGTTTGGGCATGTAGGATGAATGAATGAGAATCTTTTAATTTACATCTGTATCAGCAACCACCGAACTCGACCATCTCTTACTTCATTTTCTACTTCCATTTCAGCTGTACTGTATATAGTATGTTCGAATCATCTGGATTTCAGCTGTACTGTATATGTTCGAATCATCTGGATTTCAACTGTACTGTATATGTTCGAATCATCTGGATTTCAGCTGTATTCTATATATTCAAATCATCTGGAGTTCAACTGTACTGTATATATTCGAATCATCTGGATTTCAGCTGTACCGTATATGTTCGAATCATCTGGATTTCAGCTGTACTGTATATGTTCGAACCATCTGGATTTTGTCATCGACCTTCCAACACTTAAAAATTGTCGACCATTGGCCTGACCACCAAGCTGCACAAATTATATCGCATGCTACATTAACATTTGTTTTAATTATCGTCCTAAACTAGATTCAGTAATAGTTTTTTTTAATAACACCAAAGATTGCAATAAACGTTTTGAAATTTAGAGATTAAAACGTTTTCTAGCTTGCACGTTAAATAACGTGCAATTATCAAATAAAATGAGAATTTTGCTTTTACATATTTTCATTCGAGGGTCCAAATTTACATGCTCTTCGTTATTATATTGATCGTGCCATCCATGCTCGTTGATTTTGATGACCTTAGCGGCTATTTTGAAAGGAAAAATATTCATTTTAATGTTTATTATTTCATTAAAACGGAATTCGTTAAATATATTATTTTACGTTCGTTCGTTCGTTCGATTCAACAATAAATATTTGTGTTTCTGAAATTTTCGTCGTAATGAGATTTTACCTGAATACGTTTAATTATTAGGAATAAGGTGAATCATTTAACCTCTAATTATGTTACGCAACATACTGTATATATATATATATATATATATATATATATATATATATATATATATATATATATATATATATATATATATATATATATATATATATATATATATATATATATATATATATATATATATATATATATATATATATATATATATATATATATATATATATATATATATATATATATATATATATATATTAGGTGTACAAATAAGTTTCCGCCGTTTTTTATAAAAAAATGGGCATTTATTGTGAAAGAACGGAACCTCATGTTTTATTCGAAGTAGTACCCATCGCTTGCCACTACTTTTCCCCATCTTTCTGTCAGCATACGAATACCGCGTCAGTCATCATCATCATCTTTTGAGGCTATCCACGAATCGACTCAATTTTTGGTATCTTCATATGATGTGAAGTGCTGCTCAGACAGGCCATGCGTCATCGATCAAAACAAGTGGTAATCAGAAGGAGCAATGTCTGGTGAATACAGCGGGTGGGGTAAAACTTCTCAATTGAGTGTTTCCAAATAGGTTTTGACCGGTGCCGCAACATGTGGACTAGCATTATCATGCAGGAGAATAATTTTGTCGTGTCTGGCGTAGTAGTGGGCGCGCTTTTCCTCGAGTGCTCGACTCAATCTCATCAATTATGTTCGGTAGACAGCCCCAGCAATGGTTTCATTCGGTTTGAGCAACTCATAATACACGACACCAAGCTGATCCCACCAAATACACAACAAGAGTTTTTTTCCATGAATATTTGGCTTAGCCGTAGATGTTGAAGCATGACCAGGGGATCCCCATGATTTCCTCCTTTTTGGATTATCATAATGGATGCATTTTTCATCACCAGTGACTATATGGTGCAGAAAACCCTTTCGTTTATGCCTGGCAAGCAGAATTTCACATGTGGAAAATTGGCATTCAAAGTTTCTCCGTGTCAGTTCATATGAATCCCAATTTCTTTGTTTTTGAATCATTCCCAATGATTTCAACCCATGTGAAATTGCTTGTTGAGTCACTCCTAATGTAAGTGCAAGTTCTTCTTGCGTTTGGCACGAATCTTGATCCAATAATACTTCCAATTCCGCGTCTTCGTACACTTTCAGCCTTCCGCTACGTTCTTTGTCTTCGATGTCAAATTCACCGTTCTTAAACTTTTGAAACCACTCACGACAACTTCTCTCACTTAAGGCAGCCTCACCATATGCTTCTACAAGCAATCGATGCGCCTCAGCTGCAGATTTCTTCAAATTGAAGAAGTAAATCAAAAGTTCCCGCAAATGACGCTTATTCGGCTCAAAACTTGACATTTTCGAACACAAAAAAATATGTTATACTGATAAAAATACACAAATATTTCAAGGTCATGTTGTTGACAGATGTTCAACCTTACGATAATGACATTTTACATCTGACAATTTTAACCATAACTTACTGGTGGCGCCAACTTTTGTCAAACGGCGGTGACTTATTTGTACACCCAATATATATATATATATATATATATATATATATATATATATATATATATATATATATATATATATATATATATATATATATATATATATATATATGTATATATATATATATATATATATATATATATATATATATATATATATATATATATATATATATATATATATATATATATATATATATATATATATATATATATATATATATATATATATATATATATATATATATATATATATATATATATATATATATATATATATTATATATATATATATATATATATATATATATATATATATATATCATCATCATCACCATCAGCCTGTATCAATCCACTGCAGGATGTAGGCCTCTCCAAGTTGTCTCCACAAAATCCTGTCCTTTGCACATTGCTGCCACATAATACCTGCATGCTTACGTATTTCGTCCACCCAGCGCGCCTTAGGTC